>JBCNJP010000003.1:11445066-11502307 GCA_039602395.1 Deinandra increscens subsp. villosa
TATATATGTATGTACATAGGGAATGGATTATAACCCACATTTAAATGGATAACCCAATAACTAAATTCTAGCGGCTTGATCAAAATCCTGGTGTCATGGATGAGTTTCATGTGGCACTGATTTGTTTTTTTTAATTGAAAAATGGTATAAGTGGTATTTTACCTAAAAGAAAAAGAAACCCCCTATTTTTAAAATGGCTATAACTTTTTTTTTATCCGTAGTTGGTTTTTTTATAAAAAAATATATATATAGGGGAAGGTTTAATGGGGAACCAGAGAACTTTTCTAAAAATCAATTATTTTTTAAAATAAGCACAATTTTATGTTGTTTAGTTTTAGAGATCAGTAACTAACTTTATTTTATATGTAAACTATCGAATTTCACATGTGAAACCCATTTTTTCTTCTGTATAACATACGAAAAATAAGGAACTGAGGAACCAATCTATTTTCTATGTTTCACATGTGAAATTTGATAGTTTATGTTTAAAAAAAATTAGTTACTCATCTGTAAAACTAAACAGCATAAAATATGGTTATTATTTATTTTTTTAGAAAAGTACCCTGCTTCCCTATTTTTTTTTAGGTTCTCCATTCAACCTCTCTCTCTCTCTCTCTCTCTCTCTCTCTCTCTCTATATATATATATATATATATATATATATATATATATATATATATATATAGGGAGAGGATCATTTGAGAACCAATTTGATTTGAGAACTAAAAAGAACTAATTTGAGCAACAAGTTTATTTACATGTATCCCCCCTCCCATGAATTGTTGTGGTCCCCCTGAAATTTGTGGTTAAGATTTAGTTCTCAAAAGTTCTTATAAGAAAAAGTTCTCATTTGAACCTAACCCTATATATATATATATATTATAGTAATTAGTTTATTGTAGACACCCTCATAAATGTAAACATGTAGACACACCTTTTTTCACAATTAGATCTCTTTATTTAATGGTTGTGATTAATTTATTTTTCATTTTTTTTAATTTTTTATCATTATACAGAAAATTTCACATGTAAAAATACATGTGAAAAAAAGATATTTCACATGCGAAAGTGTCTACAATGAACCTCACTCTCTCTCTCTCTCTCTCTCTCTCTATATATATATATATATATATATATATATATATATATAATATCGTAATAATTTTACAAACAAGTGTAACATATGGACGTCGGTGTGAAGTGCGCCACATTGCGCCCATCGCTCCCCACAGGCACCCGTGTGCGCGAGTTGGGGGTTTTGCGCACCCCTTGGGATCCAAGGGATGTCTCATACTTAAGGAAACAATATTGGATAAAGTTCACACCTTATAAGCCACTTCAAGTTTCACCCCCCAACCAATGTGAGAATAAGTCACAATTCTATACTTCGAATTTTTCTCTCTATTTTCACAGCTTTCACAGCTTTGAACCTTCAACTTTGAGCATCGATATGTCATTCCTTTTAGCTCCGTTTTGGATACGATTTGTTACTTTAGAAAGATCTTACAACGAACTAAACAAACCCAAAAAATACCAGATACATTAACCTCAGTTACATGTAGTTATTTCTGTCTAAAGATAGTGAAAAACTCATTTTAACACTTAGTGAAAAAAAAATCATTTTTCATATTTTCTCCCAAAATTTTTAACAATCCCCACATGAATGGGTATCGATCTATACTTTCAAGTATGCAGGTTAAGAAGGCAACGCTTTTGAACCCTCCTTTGTGAAGTATGCTTAGTTCACTAGTAGTTAGTAAACGCGTTGTCTTTGAAACAACCATTACTTATGTAAACGTTAACATGCTCACACAACAATTTCCGTAGTTTGGTCGAACCCTCGTTGTCGTGTTCAATTATGGTGCTGGAATACTCAGTCTGGTGCTATGAGAGCTCTAGGATTTGCACACCCCACAACTATAAGAAGCGACCACACTTTTCTCTCACATAGGTGATTACCACAATTATTAAAGCATTTGAGTAAAATGATTTATACAAAATCATTACCCATCTTATGCTTAACTTCTTTGATATCACTGATATTATAGGAATGGACTAGGAAGTAGAGGTGCAAAAACCAGTTCGAAACAGGAATCGATTCCTGACCATATCGATTCTGGTCATAATCGATTCATGACCGAATAGATTCGATTCACGAATCGATTTCTTGGATGAATTCCCGAATTGATAGGAATCGATTCGGTTTGGAATCGAAATCGATTCCTAACCAGAATCGATTCGTATCAATTCGTACGCTTTAATTTTTTTTTTAAACTTTATCAAAACTAAAAAAAATGCCTTTTATTGAATTCCATAAAACATTACAATCACAATGTTTTCAAACTCAAACCGTTACAAAGATAGATGATTTTGAAAGGAAACGATTGTTTTTTGCTTGCTTCCATCTTTTTACACAATCGTTTTTTATGTTTGAGTGTTTTTTAGCACTAGAGCACTAGAACCTCCTTCCATTTGTGATTTGTTGTGATAAAATTTTGTGTTTGAGTGTTTTTGAGAGTTAGAGAAGTGGGGTAATGTTTGTAACACACCATGGAGCTATATATATACAATTGTTTCGGGTCAAAATGGTGAAAACGCGTCGTGTGGAACTAGTATAACGGATATATGACACGTGTGGAGGAATCGATTCGCGTGGAACTGATTTGGAATCAATTCGGGCCGAATCGATTTAGGAATCGGTTTGTTCAAAAAAATCCCAAATTGGTAAGAATCGATTCACTTGGTACCAATTCGTGAATCAATTCATGTGAAATCGATTCGAGTATCGATTCGGAATCGATTCGAAAGTTGCACCTCTACTAGGAAGTACACAACTCCCTTTAAATTCTGAGGTACTACCCTATAGTGAGCTTAGTTCATACAGTTTGCTTTTCCTATTGATCCTAGATCTCGGGGTCTCCAATCTCTTAGGGTAGGTTTTCCTTTGTATTCACTTACGTGATTGGCTTTAGTCCCATTCCTCTCGATGATTGCGCAAGTAACTCTTTGCTTAAGCCTTTCATCAGCGAGCGTGCAGTGTTATCTATGGACTTCACTTAGTCAATCGTGATAACACCTGTTTACAATAGTTGCTGAACCGAATTATGTAAACGTCGTATGTGCCTTGATTTGCCATTGTACACCACGAATTTGAGCTTGCCCAATAGCCGATTGACTGTTATAATGTACGCAAATATCCGTCATTGGCTTAGGCCACCTTGGAATATCATCCAGAAATCGACATAGCCATCCGCCTCTTCACCAGACTTATCCAAGGCGATAAACTCAGATTCCATTGTGGACTGCGCTAAAAATGTTTGCTTAGACGACTTCCAAGCAATACCGTGCCACCAAGCGTGAACACATATCCGCTTGTTGATTTGGAATCATTTATATCCGAAATCCACTTCGCATCACAGTATCCCTCGATAACTGTTGGATCTAGGGTGTAATGCAGTTCGTAATCTCTTGTGTATCTCAAGTACCTTAACAACCAGGTCATACTCTTCTAATGTCATTGCTTGGATTACTCGTATACCTGCTTAGTATGCTCACAACATAATCCAAGTCCGGTCTAGTACATGTCATATGATACATCAGACTGCCAATGACCCTTAAGTACTGTAGCTGAGCAACGCCCTCAACACTATTCTTTGTTAGATGACGGGTCGTATAAACTGGAGTTTGAGACGCACTCTTATCTCCCACGTTGAATTTCTTAAGGATCTTGTTCACATAGTGAGTTTGACTCAACATAAGACCATTTGGGGTTCTAATGATTTTTACACCTAGGATTACATCTTCGAGCCCCATGTCTTTCATTTCAAACATGCCTAGCAAGTCACGCGCAGGCCCGAAGATATCCGCGCCAACCAGCCAACTGGTTCGCTTCCGCATACACGCACATATACACCACCGCACGCGCAACACGGAGGACCTGCGCACCGTACCAGTGTTACGCATGCACAGACCATTCTACACCACGCAGGCGACACCGCCAGACTAGTCACACCACCAGTGGCTTTACTTATGCCAACCTCATCCCGCAACCCACCTGAGAGGCTAAAAATACAAAGGTGGCTCTTAAGTGGCTCGCGGCGTTACGTGTGTGCGAAGTACGCCATTAAAGTGCCACATTGCACACATCGCCCACGCAAGGTCGCCACGCGCGCGCGTGTGCGAGTTGGGGGTGCCTTGGGATCCAAGGGATGTCTCCTACTTAAGGAACAATATTTGATGAAATTCCCACCTTATAAGTGTCATACCCCAACCGGCGGCAAAATATGTCGGGGCGCAATGACTGTCCAGATGCACATGACAAGTAAATTAAGTTGTAATACTTAAACATGCCCATTTTCATTAACCACTTTAAGAAATTGTACAAGAATATTAAACATGCAGTAATACATTTTAAACTGATTTAAAGTCTTTAATCTAGGTCCAGCAATCCTAGCGTGATCACAACATAGCTCAAGTATAAGTTCCTGCAACATGTATAAGATAAAGTGTCAACTACAAAAGTAATTGGTGAGTAAACACATGTTTAAATAATATAAGTATAATTTTAATAACAACGATATATGTCTAACCAGATATTTTCATATATATAGTCAAACAAGTAATGAGTTAGAGCCAATAAGTGAGCGCATCAAACCCTAGACAACTAGGCTTCCAATCACAAGGCGCCACACGCGAGGCATGCCAAGTGGGCTGTCAAACCAATAGATCTATTACTGTTACCCCGGCTCGGTGTGTTAATGAGTACGCTTCGAGATAGAGATAGAGTACAGTGCTAGAGCAAACCAATCACAATAATCCACACAAATTTAACATACATAGAACGTATCCAATCATCATATAATCGCGTTTGTGTTTTAGAGAAATGATTTTGAATAGAGATACATGCTACACCCTAAAATGGTTAAAAGATAATGCAGGTATGATTTCTCACAAGTCGGATTATCATTCGAATGAATCACCATTAGAAATGATAATACAAATTGAATAGTCATAACCAAAAATATTTAAAGAGGGGGTTTAGTAAAAACTCACCCGATAAGTAGATCGGAAACGAGAGATAGAACCAATCGCGAGAGATAACAATCTGGAGATTATCCTAATGAAACGAACATACTAAATGAATATAGGAAGTCATAATGATTATAGTTCTAAGGACACGAGGAACTTAAGGAGTGTTAGATATTATTTGATTAAAAGAGTATTTTACTCTTTATTGGTAAATTAGGGTTTTAGTATTTGTTTAGTATTTTCATTTATTTAACACTTTTGGACTTATATATACTTATTATGGGCTTGTTTGGGATTGCTTTTGAAAACTGCTTTTGGCTTTTGGAGGAGGCAAAAAGACACAAAATACCCCTCCAAAAGCTAATAAGTCACAACATTGTGGCTTTTTGCTGCTTTTGGAGGGCATTTTTGACTTTTTGCCTCCTCCAAAAGCCAAAAGCAGTTTCTAAAAGCAATCCCAAACAAGCCCTTTATATATAAATATGTTCTAAGACCAAAAATCAAGTTTCAATACTTTCTGGTTTGTTTGATATTTAATAATCATATTTAAAACCCTAATTTTGAAATAATTATCAAATAAATAGTAAAATATTTTATAAAATTAAATAAAATTAGGGCTTTTACTTAAAATATTATTTTATAATATATTGTAAAAGATTAGCCCTAGATTTAACTCGTTTGTTCAACTTTGGCAAAGTAACGTCTTGAAAACTCTAATTTCAATGTATTTATTAAATATATATCAAAATTTTTTATAAAATTGTAAAAACTTAGGGTAAAAATTCATTATGATATATTATAATATTCCTTAAAATAGTAAACCCTAATTGAACACCGTTTACTTAATTTGGGCAGAACAATGACCAGAAAACCCTAATTTGGCACATTTTTAGATAAAATACCAAACATTTAGATATCATGAAATTGACTTAGGGATTCTTTAATATATGTTGTAAAATAATATCCTTCAAAATTTCAGACCCTAATTCCTTCCCAATTACCCAGAATTAACTCAAACAAATTAAGAACCATAATTACAAGCATAGATCTAGAACTCGATTATAACAACAAAATTAATAGAAATTGATAGAGGGCTTTTGTAGAGCATACCAAACTATGGGGGACTGTAGGAGATCAGCTCGTAATACCTTCTGGATTGCTCGAATTTGAATGAAGAAGGTTCGGTTTAGAACTGTTACATATGTAACCTCGGTTATAAAATATTTTTTTTTAAAAAATTTACTAGGCGTTTTATTTTTTTATTTTTTTGCATAAAGGGGGTTTTTTTTAACTTAGAGAATCAACATAAAAAAATTCGGAACAAAAAATCGAATTTTTTTAACTTAGTTTTCACGGTTTTCCAAACTCGGAAAGGTTTTCATTATATCCCTCCCCTATATATATATATATATATATATATATTTATATAACTTTTTATGTGAAAACAACTTTTACTGCGAAAATACGAAAACAAATATTAAAACCTCTATAACTTTTTCATACGTTAATATTCTTTTTTTTAAATTTGCACCAAATTCCTTAAAATTATATTATCTTTAGTTCTAGAAAAAAAATCAAGGTTTTTTATTATTTATTATTGCACATGTTCAATAATTTTTATTATTATTATTATTGCACATATGCAATAATATTAAAACCTTTATAACTTTTTTATATGTTAAAATTTTTTATAAAAAATTACATCATAAATCTTATAATTCTGTTATCGTTAATTCTGGAGAAAATTAAAAAAAAATAAAAGTTTTTTTTATTATTGCACATGTGCAATAAAAAATTATTATTGCACATGTGCAATAATATTAAAACCTCTATAACTTTTTCATATTTTAATATTTTTGATAAAAAAAATTGCACAATAAATCTTATAATTTTGTTATCTTTAATTCCGGATAAAATTAAAAAAAATTAACGATTTTTTTAATATTACACATGTGTAATATAATTAATACGTATTATTGCACATCTGCAATAATAAAAAATCACGAAATTTTTAATGTTCAATTTTTTTTCAGAATTAAAGTTGACATAATTTTAAGACTTTTGGTGCAAATTTTTTTAAAGAATATTAACGTATGAGGAAGTTATATATGTTTTAATATTTGTTTTCGTGTTTTCGTAATAACATCTTGTTTTTATTTGATCATTCTCCTATATATATATATATATATATATATATATATATATATAGATAGATATATGAACGGCTATATGTTACACTCTAACCTTCACTTTATGTGTGAAGTAAAACTAGAATCTAACACCTCTAGAATGAATGTATACATCTTTATTAGTTGGCTATGGTTATTTGAATCATAGATTTAATCTTCTTTTATTTGTATGTATAATTTATATATGTAAAGGAACACACATTTAACTACCAAATAAATATGTTTACTTTTCTAAGAGATTATTCTTTAGTTTATTTAAGATCTTTAAAATAAAAAGACAATTGGAATAGAAATGATTTTTTAATTAAAAGGTTATAAATTTAAATTTTACACGATACGTGTATATAGTGGTTTTAGTCTTTCAAAATATTGATGTATAATTATAAGTAACATTAATGTACTTTATATAAATAAATACAAGACTTATAACCTAAAGAAATGCGATATACTTAAAAGAGTCATAATACATAAAACCTTACATTAGAAAGTGAAGATCATGTTTATCTTTTTATCTTTATCATTAGAGCATTCATCATAACTTCTTTATATTTTATCATATCTTTAATTTTCTTATAAATATAAAAATATATATTTTTCTAACAATTTTTATGTTGAAAATGTTAGATTTTAATATGTCTGACTCTTGATTACTTAAAGTAACCATAAATGTAAGATCCAAGAGTTACACTCTGGACGACAAAAAAGTTATAGTATTTTAATATTATATATTTAAATATTACCGATCACCGAACGAACATTAGGCGAATCATATTTGCAGAAATAATGATTATGATTAATTGTTTGGAGAAACGATTAATGGACAAAATATCTTCCATTCCCACCTAAAAAAACGGTGATCGTTTAAGATGTAAACAAAGATAAAATTGTTAAAGCGGTTGACAAGTTAATTATGGAATATTATTACGTCAAAAGGCGGTTTTGACTAAATATAATATAAAGACGTTATCATGTAATAACGTAAACGAGAGACTTAATTTATGGAGATAAATTAAATAATTTATGGAGATAAATTAAATACTGATAAAATAAATATTATTAAAGACGTTAATAATAATTATCCAGAAAAACGTTTTAGAATATTAGTTAACTAGAACGTGAAGGTTGATTTAAATATATATCAGATATATTGGGTTGTATTGAACATATAAACTTTAGTAGGTATTAACTGTATAAACTTTGGAAAAAAGACAGTATTATTAGGGATTGGATTTAGCTTGTATTTCTATAAACACATGTTAAATCCTGAACCTAAATACAGATAAGAACCTTAAAGGTTTAACCCTAAAATATCTTCTCTCTCTCTCTCTCTACCTGCGTTCGTCGGCCACCAGCACCACGGTCGCCTGCCGACCACCCGCCACCGCCGTTCCAGCGCCGCCGTCATCGCCGCCTGTTCTGGCCGCCGTTACTGCTAGGCCTGAGCATTCAGGATTTCCCGTCCCGACCTGTCCCGCCAATTGCATTTCCCAAACCCGCGAATATGGTTTTTCGAATCCCGGTACCGACCCGTGAAACCGCGAATATGGATTTTCGAAATTCGGGTATTAAACTGGTTTCCCGGTTTTGTCCCGCCGATCCCATGAAATATTAAAATGAATAAAAAAAATAAAAAAACGCCATATCACCAAAACAAAATGACTGAATTTTATCCGATTACATCAAATGATGAAAGGTCCAAAACCAAAAAATATGCCATCAACTACCAAGTGTCCAAGTTCAACCAACATAAGTAGTTAACACTTAAGACTTTTCGTAACTAATATCCTAATTTCTTGAAGATTGAAACAAATTAACCTAATTAGTTAATTACTTAATTGATTCTATTGATTTTATTTTTAAATTCTTACCGTATATATTGATTAAGAACTTAAGGAATTTGGCATAGCTCCTACGGTATAATTGATTCTTTTCACTTTAAATTAACTAATTAAATTAGTTAATTAACTTAATTAGTTATGGTAGTTTATTTTATTATTTATGTATATTCACGGGATATGTCCCGATCCCATGAAAATGAAAATTCAAAACCCGATTCCCGACCCACGAATTATATTAACGGGATTGACGGGTCGGTTTCGCGGGAAATACCCGGTTTTTGCACAGGCCTAGTTACTGCTCCTCGCCGCGTGCTCTGGCTACCGCTGTCACCGCCTGCTCCGGTTGCCTCTATCGCCGCCGCTTGGCATCACCGGTCTCCACCCACCGCCGTGTGCTGCCTCGGGTGTGGACCAGTTCTCGTTGTCTCGAGATTTTGATATCATGGTATTCTCGGTTATTGTGTCGGGAACAGGTTCGAGTTGTTCAACTGTTGGACAAGTGATCAAGGATTTCTAGCGAGTCATTTTATCGTATTCAGAGTGTCTTATCTCGGTATCGTCAAGGTCGATCTCTAAACACCCTATGGTTGTGTTTTTATATTTATTTGAATTATTTGTAACTGGATCACTGGTGTGGAATACCTAACTCGTTTATTAATAGTTTTCAAGTTTATCGCTTCCGCATTTGATTTTTTATTATAATCGTTTTCTAATAAATAAATGAATATAAAATATGATTTTATATTAATTCGACAAAAAATTAAATTTTGTCCTAAACGAGCCTCCGATTCACAACAGAAAACCAATCTTTAAATTTTAAGGATAAATATAAGAAATTGACAAATATACCAAGCAACAAAACCAACCCGGAACCGAACCGACAAAACTGAACCGAACATAATGGTCCAGTTTCTGTTTCATGTAGATTTAAAACTGAACCGAAGCGAAGTGAAATAGAAACCAAACCAAACCGAGGGCCTATGTGTAAATAAGTAATTTAGGAGGGTCCATTATAAAACTTAAAACCTTTGATTAATTTATTCCTCTATCTAATATTATAATTTCCAAACTTGAAGAAAAAAAAGATGGTAATAATGTTATTTATTTTAATCAATTTGATTGCATTTTAATTTTTAGTTTTTACTAATATATATATATATATATATATATATATATATATATATATAGAGGAATGATAAAATGAAAACCTCTCCGAGTTTGGAAAACCGTGAAAACCAAGCTAAAAAATTCGATTTTTGTTCCGATTTTTTTATGGTGATTCTCTAAGTTAAAAAGACCCCCTTTATGCAAAAAAATAAAGAAAAAGCCTAGTGTTTTTTTTTAAAAAATATTTTATAACCGAGGTTACATATGTAACAGTACCCTGTTACATATGTAACCTCGGTTATAAAATAATTTTTAAAAAAAATTTGACTAGGCTTTTTTTTTTTTGCATAAAGGGGGTCTTTTTAATTTAGAGAATCACCATAAAAAAAATCGGAACAAAAATCGAATTTTTTAGCTTGGTTTTCATGGTTTTCCAAACTCGGAGAGGTTTTCATTATATCCCTCCCCTATATATATATATATATATATATATATATATTGTAGATCTGATAATCAAGATGGTGAAACACAAAGAGTTACTATCGAAGACGATGAATATTAGGGTCAAGATCTTTAGTGTTAATACTTTTTTAAAACCACATTGTATTTTGTATGGTTACATGTGTTTTTGTTTTTGAATTCGATGGTTATAACGATACTTGCTTATTACTATTATCATTATCTATTTATCTTTTAGGAATATACATTTAAAGTTTAAAATTATTTTAACCACATATAATAAAATTAAAAAAATGAATCCGAACTGAAACCGAAAAAATCAAACCGAAAAAACCCGAAACCGATTGGTTGTTTTTGAGAACCAAATCATTCTGTTTTCAGTTCGGTTAGAGCAAAAAACCAAAACGAACCATGCTCACATATACATATTTGTGTTTTTTCAAGGATAAACAATGAGCTATGAAGTATTTTTCATTTTTTATAAATTTCATAGACAAATTGTTTTTTTTATAAATTATAAAGATATTTTTTAAGGTAATAAATAATACGACGCGATACAATTAGGGATGGCAAAAAAACCCAGGCCCGCGGGTATACCCGAAACCCGAGTCATTCGGGTCGAGTACCCATAAGATTGATAACTAAAAAAATTGCGGGTTCGGGTACGAGCATGGGATTGATTGATACCCGCCCGATACCCGATATATTACCCGAAACAAAACCTGAAATATTTCAAATATATATAGGGTGGGGATATAATGAAAACCTCTCTGAGTTTGGAAACCGTGAAAACTTCCCTAAAACTATTTTTTCCTTCAAATGAAAAAAAAAATCAACAAAACACCGAGTAGGTTTTTTTTTAAAAAAATTTCCCGAAATCTGACTTTACGTCATGTTACATATGTAACATTACCCTGTTACATATGTAACATGCCTTGTTAGATATGTAACAAAATGTGTAATTAATTTAAAAAACAAAATTCTCTCGGCGTTTTTTTTTTATTTTTTTCCACAAAAACCATTGAAAATTAATACAGAATCTATAAAAAAAAATCTAAAATAAAATCAGTTTTTGAACCTCTTTTTTGGTCGATTAACATTTTTTTGCAAAAAAAAATCGGGTTTTAAAATATTTTATAAAAAAAAACTACTGGCTTTTTTTTTACTTTTTTGCATAAAGGGGGTTTGTTTAACTTAGAGAGTCACCATAAAAAAATCAGAATAAAAAAATAAATTTTTAGCTTAGTTTTCACGGTTTTCCAAACCCCTCGTAGAGATTTTTATTTTATCCTTCCTCTATCATCTTCATCTATTATTATAAAAAAATAGTTTTGGAACACATGTCATTCTCACATTCCACCCCATTGTAATTTTCCCTCCCAAATCATCCATCTTATTTTTAGTACTTATTGCAGGGATAATCACCATCATAATTAATTAATTATTTAAAAAAAATCTTTTTAAAAAGTTTTGGAAGACATGTCATTCTCACATTCCACCCCATAGTAATTTTTCCTCCCAAATCATCCATCTTATTTTTAATATTTATTGCAGGGATAATCACCATCATAATTAATTAATTAATCGTAAATTATTTAATAACCAATTCTTTAATTACTAAATTATAGTTTAAATTAAAAATTAATTATGCCTACAATTTTTTTAACACGAGTCCATGTAACACACGGGTTTCAAACACTTGGTTAAATAACCATTATAATTTTTTTTAAACCACAGCCGTGCGATACATATTTTTTTAAATCTCAACCGTGCGATGCACGAGATATAAAAACTAGTGTGTGTGTGTATATATATATATATATTGTTTTAATTTCTTATACAAGTTTTTTCTATTATTTTTATATATTAAATGGGTTTCCTTTTCTTATAAATGTAGTAACTTATTCAAAAGAAATTGGTGTATATTATAAAGGTTTATTGGATTTTATTAATCCAAGTTATTACCAATTGGCCAATATTAATCCCAATTTCAAAACTGACCCACATTAATCCCAATTATTAAGGTGTTGGATTTCATTGGACCCCGTAGGGAATTTTTGAGTAAAATCCCTAACGGAGTTAAGAAACATGTAAAGGGGGTCCAATGATTATTAAGGTGTTGGATTTCATTGGACCCCGTAAGGAATTGTTTGAGTAAAATCACTAACGGAGTTAACAAAAATGTAAAGGGGGTCCAATGAAATCCAACACCTTAATAATTGGGATTAATGTGGGCCATTTTTGAAATTGAGATTAATATTGGCCAATTGGTAATAACTTGGATTAATAAAATCCAATAAACCTATTATAAAATGATTGAGCATGAATACGAAGATGTTAAGAGGTAAATGTATATTCTAAGTCATAAATATTATATTTTTGTTATTTTAGCGATGGTTTATTAATTGCATTTTCCTTTATTTTTTCTAATTATAAAATTGACATGACAAATCAACGTAACATGTAGATTCATAAAAAAATGAAGCAACTTATGTCATTGTTTAGAAAATAAACGTATTTCTTTTACATGTATTTTGAATATATGAAAGCGGATAATAACTCATTTTGATATTATATGCATGAAACAGTATAATTTAAATTTAAAATATTTTATTGTGTGTATATATGTTTGTCTAAATTAAAATCCAAACGGTTTTTTTTACCAATTAATGGGTATACCCGATTCCCGCGAGTTTACCCGATACCCGATACGTAATTACTCGATAGATACCCGATGCACAATGGGCCGGATATGAAACACATTTTTTTATTTCGGGTATGAGACTGAGATTATTAATACCCGTCTCATACCCGGTCCATTGCCATCCCTAGATACAATTCTAAAGATGATAAAATTGAGTTTGACAAAAATACCCTCACTAAGGTCTTATAAAATGAGGTTAGATGTGTTTTATGTGAGTACCACATCAAACAAAAATCTAGACCAAGCAACCCCCAAATTTCTTACACCCTCCAAGTAGAAATACCCCAAAGACCAAATTAGGGTTTGTTCAAGTTTGATTGAAGGGAGCGACTGAGTTGATTGACTCCAAATCAGTTTCCAAGTTTCACAAATCTGACTCGTCTCCTGCCAATTGAAAGGTAAATGTTACATTTTGATATTATTTCCTATTTTCTTTTACCATTTTTTTAAAAATAAAATTGATTGATTTCATTTTTTTCCAAACAAAAAGACACAAATTTCTTTTAACATTCTTGCACAGGTCTTCCCCTATTTCTACCCTAAACCTCATTCCTCCTTAATTCCAGATGATTTCCACACAAAATGCATCAATTAAACCCTAATTTTAAAATCCCTATTCTCACACCCCTTCTATTTCCGTTTTTTGTTGACTGTTTGTAGGAAACAAAAGAAAAGAAATGTAAAAGGGCTTTGTGCACAAACTTGTACTAAGGTAAAATCTTTATACAAAATGAACCCATGAAGTGTAATAGTGTATCATCATGTTTTATCGCTTGAAAGGTTTCAAGATTCAACTTTGATCGCCCTTTGCTTGATGTTTTGATCTGAAATTGTATCAGTTTGTACCATACATGTGTTGTTTGTAAATAACTAGGCAAAAGATCGAATCTTGATGCCAAAATATGGCCTGTGATTCTAAATTGAGAAATGGGTCGGATTTGAATGAATTCAAGATTCCCGAAGTCTGCAAAAGTAATAGTGGGTTGTTTGTAAATCATGAATTGTATGTAAATTATGGTGGTTTGGATGGTTGTGCTGATGTTGATGAATTGAGAGTATTGTTTGATCAAGTTCTATCATTTTTCTTGAAAGAAGTGTGTGTGAGTAAAAAGGTTTTTAGGCCTTTTCCACCTAAACTTGGTGATGGGCAAGAGGCTGATTTGTTCAAACTGTTCTTGACGGTTAGGAGAATAGGGAGTTACGAATTGGTTTCAGAAAATAATTTGTGGGAATTTGTTGCAAGGGAATGTGGGATAGAAATCGGGCTTGTGGCTTCTTTGAAGTTAATATATATCAAGTATTTGAAGGAACTGGATCAATGGTTGTTGAATGGAGGTTTTAGAGATGGGAAGATGGAGAATATCGAAATTAGTGTAGTTGAGAAGCTAGATCTTCTGTCACGACAATTGGGAAGATCGTTAGTTGATGTTGAAATCATTGGATTTGAAGACTGTAAGGGGAAAACCGAGGGTACTTCGGGGTTCAATCAAGTTCAGGGAGGAATGAATCTTGATTTTTCAAGAATTAATTGTGATGATGAAGAAAAGTTTGGTGCTGGGGGTCACAAAAGGTGTGAGTTATCTCCCAAATCCATAAAGAAAGTGGGATTTTCAATGGTCAACGATGAGGTCAAGCGAAAGGAGATATTGCCTGATAATGTTGTCATGAAAGTGAGACTTTCAATGAACCATGGCGATGATAACGTTCTCAAGAGCGTAGATCTTCCTGTGATTGATTATCTTGATGATGATGATGACGATAATGATGATGTCATGATAACTGCCAAGGATGATGATTTGGACAATGTTGTTTCCCGTAGTGTCAACATTCAGAAACGAAAGAGGGAGGAAGAATCCTTGCAGTTATCAGAAATGCTAGATTGGTTAGCAAATGCTGCACGGGATCCCCATAATAACGCCTTTGAAACTTCACAAAGAAGTAATAAAGGGAAGAATTTTACAAATGATCATCTACACAAGCAAGTTTTGTCGGCAAGATGTGCACTTTTTGCAGAACTTAATGTTGATTTAGGCAATGAAGCATGTGGTTCACAGGTACGAGTCATCTACCTTTACTTATTAAGTGTTCATAATGCAATCTGTTTTATGATTATTGTGCTCTTTTTATAGCTTATAACCATATGTAAATATATAGCTTTTGCATTCATACCATGTGGTCATGAAATTGATGACATTTTAATTTATTCTGATTCAAAGTGCATCATTTGGAAGTAATAACTAGAAGCTGTAATTCGAACGGTTCTAGAAACTAGAAATCAAGTGTATTTATGAATTTTATGTTACGTGCATGCATGTTATTACAAATTATGCAGGTTGTTAAGAAACATCACTGATCTGATCAATCCAAAACACTACTAAAACCTAGGATCATTCTTGCATAATCTTGCTTATAAACACAATCTATTTGCTGATTCCGTTTTCCTCCTGTCTTCATTTTTTGTTGTCCCATCTTAGTTCCTCTAAAAATGGGAATTACAGTCTGATATTCCGTTCTTGTGGCACTATACAAATATGATACTAAAAATGAAATGTTAAACTGGGAGAATGCAATGTATTAAAGGCAAGTGACTAGGCATGCACCTCACGTGTGATGGGATCGCTTGGTCAATTTTTTTTTTTTTTTAAGTTGGAGACAAAATTGCCCCTGAAAGTCCTCTCCTCTCCCTATACGGTGTAGACATCCATGAGAACATATTTATGGTAATTTATCATTATGAGTTATTTCTGTTATATGGTAATTTATCATTATGAGTTACTTCTGTTAGGATTTAAGATATTAATGTCATGTTCTTGTTCTATGTTTCTATTCAAATTGTGTCATAAATGCACAATCTAGAAACCTCTATGATGCCATAGACACCTCCTATGTTAGATATTGGTAACGAAAGATCATCTTTTGAAGAAAAAAAAAGTTTTTATTAATTTGTAGTTTGATGAATTCACTTTTTAAAATTTTCAAACATGTAGAAGAAGACCCAGAGAATGCATCCTTCAATGTATGAAAATGATAGAGTTCAGTTAAGATGCAGCCGAAGAACCACTGCTGCAATACCATGCCCCTTGAAACGTCAGCAAACCGAATCTAGCAATATCCGAACGGACCGCATTCGTGAAATCACCGAACCACATGACCAAAAGTGTAACCTGGGCCCGCATCACCAAGCCGAAGTGCCACAATGGACAGGTGTAGTCTCGGACAGTGATCCCAAGTGGCTCGGTAGTCAAATGTGGCCTCAACCCAACGGCCCTTATAGAGAAAATGAAGAGGGTGAAATGGTAATTGGTCAAGGAAGGCAAGGGATATGTGAATGCGTATTTCCGGGCTCTGCTGAATGTGTTAGGTTTCACATAGCTGAAAACAGGCTGAAAGTCAAAATTGAACTCGGTCCTCTTTTCTACAAATGGAAATTTAACCAAATGGGGGAGGAAATTTCGCTTTCATGGGAACCCGAAGAGGAAAAAAGATTCAAAAGCATAGTTATTAAGGCGAGATATGACTTGGAACATAGCACTAAGAGCAGGCGTGAAATTATGAACAAGTTTTGGACAAAAGCTTCTGACTTGATTCCTGATAAGTTAAAGAAAAACGTGGTGAGTTATTACTTCAATGTCTTTGTTCTCAGGCGAAGAAGTTACCAAAATCGTGTTACTCCTAAAGAAATCGACAGTGATAATGATGAAGAGGAGGTGGGGTCTGTCGGTGACCGATTTGGGTACGAAAAGATCCATGGTTTGTCCCTAAAATGCTCAGAGAATTTGCAGCGCACAGATCTTGAACCTTAAATCTTGATCGTTGTTATGAAAGTTTGTTATTATCTTTATATACCAGGAGTCTTAAAAGTGTCATCACATTGGTTGATCTTTTGGGTTTACAGTAGATTGGTTGATCTCGTTTTTGAAAGATGACATTTTAAGGCATTTTTGATGCAGTTTCTTTGTTTCTCATGTTTAGATCACTCTTTCTTAACTGGAATTTGAGACAAAGTGTTTGTGTGCAGTTGAAGGTTCTTGCTGGATTTCTCACACACACATCTAACAGGTTTTATGTGTTGGATTTTGTGTCAGATTTGACACATAAACTTTTGTTTCAAGGCATATGTGGTAGTTAGTTTTTTTTTTTTTTTTTTTTTGAACAACAATTATATATCTATATTAGCACCAGAAGGATCACAACATAAAGCTACTCCACTTCTCCCACTCAATACAACCCAAGTTTGTTCTATATGCTTGAACCCAAAAAAAAAAATTATCACTTTTTAAATGTTCATTTGTATATTATTAAATTTTATTTAAAAATTTTCAAACATTTGATTTCTTTCAGAATGTACAGACCAATACATTCCTAACCTTCTAAAGACACCAAGTAGTCCAAATAATAGTTTTATCTAACCAAAATAAAACTGTCACCTTTTCTCACAGCAGCCTTCATCAGATTGTTAAGGACAATCCCTTTGTTGAGCATGACATCCTCAATCTTTAACAGATTGTTCCAAATCCCCGTTAATAACTTTTTCTTGGGGATTGGGTAAATGTAACTTTTAGCCAAGTGAATCCCACCCACAAACCAACCGGCTGGGTTCCGATTTAAAACGCCACAACCATCTAGATTTAGCAAGAAGGGTGTTATTAATATTACTCAATGAATCCAGCCCAAGGCCTCCCTCATGTCTAGGAGTCGTGTTCCAATTCGTCCAATGAATTTTAGACCATTTGTTAGTACCACCCACCCCATCGGACATTTCTCCTCAACTTTTTTAACTTTCAAGAACCTTTCAAAGGGCCTTATAAAGGAAGAAATAACAAGTTAGTAACTAGTCTAGCACCGTCTTTAGGAGGGTGAGTCTCCCCCCATGGAAAGAGTAGACGCCTTCCATATCGAAAGCCTCTCCTCAAAGATCTCAATTACCAGATTTCAACTAGTCACACGATTCATATTGGTCACCACCATCACTCTAAAGTGCTTGAAGGAAAGGTCCAAAATACATTCCTCGACCCCCACATTTAGCCCAAGAAGATTGTATTTGGCCACGTTGACCTTTAAGCCCCGACACAAGGTAAAAACACCGAATGAATCTAACCAAGTTCATAACGTTGGAGTCTAACCATTCCCCTATAAGAATGGCATCATGTGCAAAAAGGAGATGAGTAACCGGTTCCTCGCAATTTGGAACTAAAAGCCCCCGAAAGATACATAAAGAAGAGGCATTGTCCACCATCCAATTGAAGGCTTCCATAACAATAAGGAACAAAAAAGGGGATAACGGGTCCCCTTGCCTAAGACCCCCGGTACATTTAAACTCTCAAGTAGGGGACCCATTAATCAACACCGACGCACTGGAGGCTTTGAGAATTCCCCGAACCCATTTCCTCCAAATAAAATCGATTTTGAACAAGAGGCCAAGAGTCTTATTGTTTTACAACCATGTAACAATCTCGTTCAAAATAAGAGGGTCGTCCAAAAGATTACGATTGACGACAAACGCCAGTTGATTTGCCGAACCAACATCTCCAATAACAATCTTCATCCGGTTCGGAAAAACTTTAAAAATCATCTTAGAGATACTCCCAACAAGGCTAATCATGCTATTGTTTTTTTTAATTCTTGGGGTCTTTCACTTTGGAAATGAATGCTAATAGTATAGCATGGAGCTGGTTCAAAATCCTCATGAACTCATCCTGGAAAATTTCTCAAAAATGTTTAAAGAAAGCAAAGTTAAAACCATCAGAACCTGAGGCTTTATTCAAACAACATCTCTAACCTCTTTCTTGTAGAACGGTCTGATCAACCAGTCATCCTGTTCCATTGACACAAAAGGAATGGAAGAACCTCCTCCATCGGCTCCGTAAACAAATTTTTATAATAATCCCAAGCCTCCCACTTGATGACCTTTGGGGCCGTAACCCACCTATCATTAACAAACAAACAAACCGTTAATACGATCAGACGCAAGGTTGGATCTAAACATACCATGAAAGGAAGGCCGATCAAGTTCTCGTCTTCTTCTAACGTCCAAGGAACTCGAACTCTTGACTTTTGTTTCATCTCCATCTTTCTCTTAGCCCCCAAGATCTAAAAGTAGTTTACATACATTCAACAATGTATTATCTTAATTAAATTCAATTGTTTAACTATTATGTCAAATAAAACACAATTGTTTTACGTATTTAGAGTTTATTATGTTTTTTTAAAGCAAACACACACACTTTAAAATCTACTCATAAAATCCACCTATTACTTCTTTTATGAGATTTTAATCTTCATCAACCGGAGACATGGACATAAACAACAAATGCTATTATGGTAAATCATCTTTTGTTAGATCATTATGTACTTATCAACTTTGGACGACACTAAGAGTTAATATAGCCGTACAAAATAAAAAAAAAGGAATAAATATTTTACCAATACAACCCAACCAATATAGTAAAGATTATCAAACCAATGCTCATATCACCAAGATCAACAACTTAGCATACAAGCATGAAAGTTCTCAATCTCATTTTTTAAATTAATTTTGAGGCTTCTAATTTTTTTTTAACGGCAAATTTGGATAACTGACGGAGGCATTACTCACCCACCCGATCATCTCCAATCCCCATTAAGAGGATACTCACCATAGGTGAGAAAACCCCCTGACCCAACCTGGACCCTCATTTATTTTTTGTCACGGGTGAGGCTTCTAACTGCCATTAAACATTGGATCATTATGTAATATCTACCCATCATAACCCTAATCTTGCTATATTGCATAAAACTTCCATAACCCATAAAATCACCATGAAGAACTAGAGTTTGTAGATTAATAATAAAACTTACGATTTGTTCTTGACTTATGAAAATTGGTTGCTCGTCGGAACTTTGCACCCAATAAATTTTGATAGAACCCTTAGAGCGGGTTAAACATGAAGAACAAATAGAGAAGCAAACGTGTAACTATGAGATAAATTAAAGACTTTTACTGTAACTTTTTTTCTATCATATTCATAAAAACGAAACATTATCTTATTTGAACAGAACTTACATGAGAAAGAAACCACTTATGTGAGATTGAAATTGCTCGGTTGTTCATTTTTTGAATCGGGCTCGAAAACTCGAAATTTGATTCGATTCAAATCGAAAACAACCGATTCAAAACTTAATTCGAATTTTCAAATTCAACTTCTACTCCATTTGGAGTTAGAGATCGAATTTCGAGTTTGTGATTTCTAATTCAATTTGATTCGAAGTTCGAACTTGAATTATATATAACATTTGTATTATATTTTATATACATTTTAGAATTTTATAGTCCTTATCATAACTTAATAAATAATTTAAAAAAAAAATCACAAGTTGCTCATAGAGCAACTAACATGGAGATGATGGTTAGTAGTTGTGATCATTGAGGTTTCAAGTTAAAACCTAACTCAAAGGGTATCCCCAAGTGGTAGGTTTTCTTTCTTGATTATATTCATGGGCGAGTCAAGTTTAGAGTGTCAAATCTAGTATGGACGGTTACAATGCCGTCTCAGAAAAGTTCACTCAAGAATTGGATATTTGGGATAGTTTCAAACGGCCGTTAAAAAAATTAAAAAAAAAATTATATTTTGCTTGAAAACATAAAGATTATTAATGGAGTATTAAATGGTCATTAAAAAAAACTTCTTGGAAATAGTTTACCATCAACTCTTTTTTTTCCTTCTTTTAATTCTTTTTTTTTTCTTTTGATTACTATGGAGTTGATAAGCTTGGATTTTGATTGCTAGTTATGAAGCTAGTTTATAAAAAAATATTCATGTTTCATTAGTAATATTAACTTGTAATATTTACTCATTTGTTATGGAGTTGGTTATTTGACAATTATTTATTACTTATATAAAATTATAATTTTTGATGTTGAAAATATTCAAGTTTGTAATACTTATGAAATTAAAGTCAAGTTAAAATTTTATATTTATTAAAATTAATTTGAGTAAACTCAAACTCGAAATTTTAAATTCAAATTGATCATGTCAAACTTTGAGTTTAACATGAATTTAATTTTCGATTTTCGAATCGAATTTAAATCCAACATTAAATTTCCAAAATCTGAATAACTCATGTAACTCGTAGTTTGATTCTTAACACCCCTAGAACCTACTTCTATTAAGGGTGGCCAGAACACTTCGGTAATGGGACGGTATGCCCGAATTGGAATCACGGTACCGACTAAAAATACCTACACCGTCCCACCCTCATGACTGAGAGGAGAAAGTGTATTTTTTTTTTTCCTTTCTAAATAATTTAATTATTATTATTTAATGCACTAGATGAGAGAGCAACTGAAAAGATGAGTGACATTTTCACCTTTAATTGAGTTAAGTTCGCGGATATAATGCAACAACTATATGGACGAGATGCCGACCGGTTTTACCCAGCACGCGAGTTACTCCAGATAGTTTTGCTATTGTG
Source organism: Deinandra increscens subsp. villosa (assembly GCA_039602395.1). Lineage (NCBI taxonomy): Eukaryota > Viridiplantae > Streptophyta > Magnoliopsida > Asterales > Asteraceae > Deinandra > Deinandra increscens. Next base: position 11,466,842 of record JBCNJP010000003.1, read on the forward strand.
AGGCTTGCAACTGTCTATGCTTGGGTTGAACCTACGGGTTTCAACGTAGGTCCCATGAGGGCATGCTAGACAATAGCATGGTTTTTCCGGGGAACGTCCATATGCCCCACTCGACCCCAGCTGAGGCACGGTTAGGACACTCATGTCTGGCTGTCTGTGGGGTGGACCCTTATCTCCTCCTCTACGGAGGTAGGATAGGTGCGCGATGTCCTAACCCATCATGACCAACATCGCCGTTCTAAAAAAAAAAAAAAAAAAAAAAACTATATGGACGAGAGATAATACAAAAAAGGAAAATGACCCTACCCTAAATGCATGCTATGGGAATTTAGTTGTAAACGTACAATGTCCAATGTGAATGAGTCCTTACGACGAAGCCAACCTTACGACAAACATTTATTCACACAATACACATATAACCTTAAAAATAAGACTTGTCTTACTTGTGAGCTAACCTTAGACATACTATTTTCAGGCGTATAAGATTAATCCGAAAACTATCTTTTATTTAGAAAACTTTGAATACTACATTAAAATAAAACATAGTATGTTGAACGTTTTTTTATCCGTTCGACTACTGTTGTATAAATGAAAAACTAAACCGAAATGAAATCAATTAAACTAAAAAAAATACAACTCTTTTTTTGAAAATATAAAATGACCAAAATAGCAACCTGACGACTAAAAAACTTTAAAAAAATACGTTTTTTTTATCCGTTCGACTATGTTGCATTTATCATGGTATGTTGTGTATATGCAACATATACAACATACAATGTTGTATATATGGAACATAATCGGACGTAAAAGATGAACAAAAATAATTTTAAATTAAAGTCATTAGGTGGATATAGGTGAAATAAAATAAAAGAATGTCAAATTACCCAAATAGCCTTCATTTAATATACTTTAAGTATCTTAATAAACTTTAAAAAGAGTTGACCAAAATTGGCCCCCAAAACTTTAGTTTTTACAATTGTAAAGTTAGGCGAGTTTCTTTTGACAAATGACTTCTTTACATTTATTTATAAAGGGAAAAAATATATCAGTGTTACGCTTCTAATAGGAAGCAACTACGATCTAGCTAAAGAAAGAACTAGCCAAAGAGAAAAGGCAACGACTATTATATTTAAAGCAAGACTGGTCCCCTCACTAATATATATTACAATTGTGGTTGAATGTATGTGTCTACATTTACTATTCATATCTCCATCAATAGGAACATGACACGTGTCATGTCTAGGGGTGTTCATCGGATCGGATTTCGGTTTATTCGGTTTATTCGGTTCGGTTTAATCGGATTGGAATTTTTTTTGTCGAGATCCGAATCCGAACCGATCCGAATAAGACACTAGTCTGAACCGATCCGAACCGATCCGAATCTAAATCGGATCAGGATTTGATTTTTTGGTGTCTAGTGGCTTTTCAGATTTTTATAGGTCACTACTGTAGGGATATTCAGTTTTCTAAATAAAATTAGTTTTCTAAGGAACCTTATCCTACTATATTATTAGGAAGCGGGCCGTTACATTAACCTTGTTTGTAAATCTTTTTTTAGATACTCTCATTCCATAAAAACATACTTAAAAGAATTATGTCCGGATAGATTCGGTCATATAATACAAAGACGACACAATAATAAAAAATTAACTGTTATTAGAATTTAAGAAACAAATAAGGTGGTCTCTAAGAAAAAAACACCCAATGGTTGTAATTTTTTATGTTTAATCATAATTGGATTGTATTATACTTATTTTAAACGGGCTATTAGGTCTTTAATTTTTTTTTATTGTAATTTGTTTGTTTAATTAAATTGGATTGGATTAGACCTATTCAAAACATGGTTATTAGGTTTTTTACTTTTTGGGCTATTATCTATTTTATATAGATTGGGTTTGGCTATCAAATTTTAAACTAAAAAAGAAACAAATAGATGTTAAGGAGAAGACTTGAACAGTTGAACCTAGATCTAATGTCAAGTGCTCACAAAGCTTAACCATTTGGACATAAACTTTAGTTGTTTACATTTTATCCAAATTATACATATGGATTCACCATCAAAAAGACAATTACGTCACTTGAAAAACCGTACGTAAGATTCTACATAGATGTGAAAAAAGACTGGATTGCTGTGACCTCGTACTTATAGGCCTAAATCCGCCCCTGGTGGTTAAGACAAACTTAGTTAATCTTGTTAAGTACATGGTTAGTGGTAGGGGTGTTCACAGCTCCGGTTGGTCCGATTTTACTTTTTTTATGGACCAAGCAGGACTTTACGGATTGGGAAAGTCTTAAACCAAACCGGACTTTACGGTTTAACCGGACCGGTGTAGCGGGTTTTCCGGTTCAAATCTACGAATTCAAACGGCTTGGGCCATCTAATCTTTTGGGCCACACTTGAGCATTCACAATAGATTCCCAATATTATTTTCATCCTTATAATTTATATTTTTATCCTTATGATTTATATTTTTATCATTACTTTTTCTTTTTCTTTCACTCACAATCACAATTAAATAATATTTTGTATACCTTTATCATGACATTTTTTTCTCTCTTTCAATCACAACTAAACCTCAAATTTAAGTAAATCAACAGTTTTTTTTTATCAAATATAGAGGTGAATAGTAACTTTTTCTCTCCCCTCTACTCACATGTCACAACTACTCACAACCAAACCTTAAATTTTAAGGTCTGTACTCACATATTTATCGGGACTCTATGTGAACAAACTAGTATTATACTGAACAAATGTTATAAACAAATGTATTGCTACAAGCCTACACTTGTATGAACTAAATGGTATTATATGAATAAACTTACGTAATACACGTATATGAACAAACGTATCCAAACTGATAGTGCTAAACTTTGTGATGCATCAATTTCGAACAGTAATCATATGAACCAATGTTAAATATCAGTAAACATCTTCCAAATTATATGTTTCAAACTTATAAACATCAGTTTTGAAGTTTCGATTGAACAAAAGAACACAATCTAATAAACTTATTAGTTATTATATAAATTAATTAAATATTTTGACTTAAATACAATTCGGAACTGGTTCAATTTTTTTTCCGGTATGAAGTTCATAAGTCCATAATCCATATCGGTTCTTTCGGTTGGAAGTTTATAAGTCTGTAAACGGCAGTGGCGGATCTAGAAATTTTTTTCAGTGGGTGCAAAAAAAATCATTAAAAAATTACGTAAGTTAATAAAGGACAACATTAAAATTAGTTATTTTTATTCAAGAAATTTGATAACTTTGGGCGTCTTGGGTGCCAAAAACAGCTAAAAAGAAGCTATTTTCACAAACGTTGAGTTCCTTGAGTGCCAAAAACGGCTAAAAAGAAGTCATTTTCAACAATCTTGGGTGCCTCGGAAAAAAAACCTTGGGTGCCTAGTCGTTCGGTTCAAAGAATTAACACTAAAATTTCAAATTTGAGTGGGTGCCTAGGACCCCAGTGGGTCCTAAGTGGATCCGCCACTGGTAAACGGACGGTGTGTTTTCAAACCAAACCAAACCGGCCAATTGACCTGGATTAAATGATTTGGTTTAGTTTTTCCAGTTTCTAAACACAGTTAGTGAAAGCGATCAACATACTAAACAATATATATTTTTATAGGATAAAAGTCTAAAACTGGGGTTAATGACTTAATGAACAAACAATCAATTTCGGCCCAAAACGATTGCTAACTTGAGCCTTTTACAGACCCCACAATCTCTCACTTAAACGCTTTGCATAATCTATAAATAGTCATCCAAGCAAATCTTGTATCAGTAATTCTGGTGATCTTTAATAAACAAGTCTCTCAAGCTTCAGTTTCAAGAACAAGCTAGAAGTTCAATCAAATCTTTTAAATTTTAGCGGGCTCTTCTCATAATTTTAGTTGAAAAGCCGGTTGAAGTTCCTCACGAGTTTTATCTAGGACTGTTTATGAGCCGAGCCAGTGCTCTGCTCGACTTATAAACCGAGCTGGCTCGGCTTGGCTTGGCTCGAATCAGTGGCGGAACCAGAACCTTTTAACTGGAGGGTCGTAATAGAAACTTGTTTTGATTTAAAAGTGTGCTAATAGTTTGTCCTACTATATATTGCATATATTTATAAAATTAAAGAATATACAAACTTTATAAAAATTAAAGAAGAAAAAATATACGTAATAAATAAGATCACATATAATAAATTAGGTTAGATATAATGAAAGAAAAGATATATGAAGTAAAAAAAAAACCGAAACATAAATTTTAGTTTAGAACTTCTAATTTTATTTGAAAATTAAATATACATAAATTTGTCTTCAAGTTATTACAATTTTTGATGTTCCCAATAAAAAGTTAATGTTTCTTTTACTTTATTCTCTCACCGATCGCCTCTTGTGAGGCCTCCCTCCTAGGCTTAACAGTCGCTGATTCCCCTGAATTTTGGGGGTGGGATGTTGGCACAAAGACCGATTTCTCGGTTAAAATTGTCCGTTACGAGGCCGAGAGGTTATTATTGGGTTCCTCTAATCTCTCTTTCATGTGGTCCCATTGCCTCCCTCTTAAAGTGAATGCTTTTGCTTGGCGCGCTGGAATGGATAAAATAGCTTCAAAAGTTAATCTCTCGTTCCGAGGATTAAACTTAGATACAACTTGTGAGGGGTGCAACTTATGTCCGGAGACTTCGGACCATCTTCTCCTGTCATGTCCTCGTGCCCAATATATTTGGGCCATCGTTCTGCAATGGTGCAAGGTTCCGCCTAATCTTCCCTCCTCGGTTCGCGAGATCCTTACTCTTCACAACTCTTGGGGTCTTTCCAAACATTTAAGCCAATTTATTCATTGCATCTTGCTCACGACTCTTTGGATCATTTGGAAGACTCGGAATGACAAACACTTCAACAATCGGCTCAAAAGAATGGACGAGATCATCGGAGACATTAAGTTTTGGTCCTTTACTTGGACCAAAGTTAGGGGTAAAAATCGGCTAGTTGATTGGTCGAATTGGTGTAACTTCAATTTCCCCATGTAATTTGTCTAGCTACTTGCTAGTTTTTTTATTCTAATTCTCTGCCGTTCAAAAAAAAAAACCAACTAAAATCATATTTTATTTTCATCTTATCCCTATCATCTTCTTCATTCATCTTCCACCGGCGACCTGTAGAAAATATTTCGGCCAATTATTTTTACTCTTTTCTTTTCATCTCATCATCACTATCGCAACAATTTGAGAGGGTCAAGTTACAAAAAAGACGACGAAGGTGTATACTCTTACTAAAGAAAGTTTCCGTCACCGGAGGGTCAATGGACCCCCTTGACCCTCCCCTAATTCCGCCCCTGGCTCGAATTCTATACCGAGCTGAATTTTGAGCTCGAGCTCGGCTCGGTTACAAACCGAGCCGGCTTGGCTTGGTTTTGGCTCGGTTTGAAAAAGAGATCGTAGACAAAACATTAAAGTAAAACGGTTTAACAATCATTCTATAGTTTATAAAATGACATGTCCAACACATACACGACACAAGTAAATAATACACCACAAATCAAATCCAACAAGGTGGTAACTACAATATAAATGTTTAAAGCGGAGATTGAGACAGACCAAACCGTAAGGATTTAGATACATATAGTCATATCATTGTATAATTTAGGATAAAAACATGAGTTATTTTGTTGAAGCTCACTGTAAAATAGATTTGTACATATTTAAATATTGTATGTAACATAGAAAATAAGGTAAATAAAATCGAGCCAAAACCAAGCGACCTAAGGAAAAGTTAATGTGAGAAAAGAGAGTGTGAGGAAAAATTATGGCGGTTATTTAGATTCTAACTAAATTAGTAATTATTACTTGGCTATAGAAAGAACAAGTCTTATGAGACTACTCTTCAACTAGTTGCACCTTCCTTCACTGAATTCTACCACACGACATGTCCTTGTCCTGGGTATTTAAAAATTAAAAAATCTATTTGTCTATATAAGAGTAGTTTTTTAAAATTATTAACAAGATACCTATTTATTTTAGTGGTAAGACGTGTTTCTTGCACATTATTAACCCGATGTTCGAATCATTTTTTCTCGCTTTTTACCGATGGTTATTATTCTATATTTTCTAAAATAACTTTTTCATATATGTATTTTTCAGCGCGAGTAAAAAAATGTGTCATTTGCTGTAATGGTAAAAATCGGTGTAATTTAACCATATGTATTTTTATATACCCGTAATATCCTCACATCGACACATAGTTACGCAAATATTATATAAATATTTTATGGGTATGGCGACGAAGATGCAGGGAATGGACACTGGACGGCGCACGCTGCAAACTTGTGGTTTTTGGACTGAGTGAGGTGGTTTGCGTCACTGAGTTGTACTTTACAACAAAATAATTCATTTAATAATAGCTTTAAATTAACTCAAGAGTATTATATATACATATAATTATGTTGCGGCTTTTATAAAACTATTTAATGCAGTTGCTTTTATTATAAAATTGATTAGTTATAGATGACTTCAATGAAATTAGTGATTTTTATTTTTTCTTCTTTATTGAACGGAACTGCGGTCTCTTGAGTAGAGTTGGAAATCAAACCGGTTAATCAAATCGGACCGATTTAAAAATTAAAAACTAATCGGGGCTTTAACCGATAGAAATAGTAGGTTAAGGATTGGTTTTAAGTTTCAAAATGAATAACTGGTTAAAAAAACCAGTTATTGGCCAATAACCAACAGGTTATTTCAAAATCAGTTAACCGATATGCACCTCTACTCCTGAGCACTTTCCCGGCATGCGCAAGTTCAATTCCCACACCTACCCGCTTTCTTTAGACGGTAACGTTAGCCATATGTTTGTTGACATCAACTTTTTTTTTTTTAATGTAGTTTTCTTTTACGAGCGAAAATGTTTAAAGGTTTTCTTCTTACGGATGTCGGGAAGCATTTTGGTGTCGGCGGCCTAGGACCTTAAAATCTGTTAAATGTATATACGTCATCATACCGTGTAGGATTGAAATCGCGTAAAAAATAAATGAGTAAATTGATATTTTCATCCCTGTGGTTTGCTTAGAATTGCCAATTCAGTCCAATAGTTTAAAATTTGTCAATTTTGTTCTTGTGGTTTGAAAAAATTGCCAATTCAGTACAAAATATTATAAAAAATTGCCAATTTCGTCCTTTTGCTTTTGCAAAAAAATGTCAATTCAGTCCAAAGAAATTGTTGGTTTTGGACTGAATTGGCAATTTTTGCAAACCACAGGGACGAAATTGACAATTTTTAAACTATTGGACTGAATTGACAATTTTGAGCAAATCACAGGAACGAAAATACATATATAGATGATAAAAGAAACCCTCGAGACGTGATACAGTGATAAGCATCTGACTGGCTAAGTGGCTAATAAACACTACGCTTTACTCGATCAGATCATAGTTGATTAACATGGTTAAAAAAATGTAAATGCAGCTCAGATACTCAAAAATGGTATAAACTTTCTCTAAATTCACTAAAAAATATCAAAAATAAAAAAATTATTGTATAAATCTAGGATGAAGTATGAATTTGAACGTTGGCTAAAAGTCTTGTAAGTTTACTAAGCGTGTCACGTGCAGATACAGTATCTGGATGATCTTCACCACATATAGAAGTTCTGATAAATATAGATTTCCGAATTAAATCATCCCCATTATCAAATTGGCCTCCTCTTAGCATCAATTTTGCCCTAATTTCAAGCACAGTAGCTCTTGAAAGGGCTAAATCTTGCCATAAACCCGGGTTTAACTGGGCGTCGGTTTGGACCGGTTTCCAACACAGCGATTTGTCCAACCATTTTTCGACAGGTGTCACAAGTGCCTCATCAGCCGCTTCAAGTAGGTTGGTGGTTAAGCGTAAGAGGTCTAAAGCCGCGGTGCACCGTGAGAACCGGATAAATGTCCGTATAGCGAGCGGTAAGATGACTTCTTTCACGAGAAACGGTAACTCGGAAGCTTTTGTCTCGATCACCACCGGGTCGGCCCCGAACCCGAGTAACAAGAAACACGCGGCCCAGATATGGTCCGAGTGGTTCATGATTGTACCGTGGGAGACGATTGTTTGCACGACCGCGTGTGCGGTGCCCGGGACGCTTCGTTTCCGTGCGTATAGTTTGATCAGCGGGTTGAACCGAATGTAACCGTCTTTAGTGCAAGTTCTAGCTAAGTTGAACCGAAGCAGGACCGAACACGCTTCGGTTTCGGACTTCTTGTCGTATAAAGACGAACACCCACACGTTAATGACCGTAAAACCTTCCTCCATAGCTGAGTCCGGTGATGCTTTTCCGGAATCCGTTTTGCGGCTGCAGCCAGTAATGGAACCGGAACCGGGCCCGGTGCGAACCACCCACTAGCGAGAACCATTCGAGTAGCTAAACTTCTCGGACCTTCTGCGTGGTCGAATATCGAGAAACAAACCTCGATAAGCTGCAACAAAAACATGTTTCGCCTCAAAGAATGACTCTCCCTTTCCCTTCCACTCAACGGCATTCGGTTGATCGTATCCAAAAGCCGACTCGGGGTAATCGGGAGCTCGGAAAGAACCGCTCCAACAATGGCTAACCCCAAAGTCAACCTCCCGAGTTTCTCTTCAATGGCACGTAACGCGTCTATTTCTGAAACCGAAACCGGGCGGTCGGTAATGTTTCCTTGCATTAGAGACATCGCCTCGACACCAGATAAGTATGAAAGCCGCAAGGGCTCCATATTTATCAACCGGGAGAGTCGTGTGGATATAAGAACGTGAGTTTCGCCCCCGAAACGGGGAAGAAGATCGATCACGTGTTTATGATCCCACCAGTCTTTTTCGGACTCTAAGTTGTCGATTATGACCAAAAATGGAATGTTTCGCATAAGCTCTTTTCGGATACCTGCTATCGCGGTTTCTTCATGTTCTTCAAAGCTTTTTGTTCTACTCTTCTCCAAACCCGACTCAATCCCCACATCGACTTCTAAAAACGACCATAAGTTTAAATAATTTTGTCGAATGTACCTGCTTTCGCCTCCGATCCATAACACCATTTTGTACCTTTGATGGAACCTATACGCGAATTCAAGAAGCAGTTCAGTTTTACCAATACCCGAGTCCCCAGATACGCAACCAATTCCCTTACCATAGACAACTTTCACAGCCCGTTTTCGTCTCCCTGGCTTAAGTTTTGGCGAAAGATCAGTATTCTGCATCTCGATTTCCTTCTCGGATTCCTTCCATACAACCGGTTCTTTCCCTTTTCTCCTCCTACTTCTGGCCTCAGGTTTCACCTCTCTTCTGCGTTCATCTATCGAGTTGCTTCTACCCCAGTTATGAATCAAATTCTTTCTTCTCGGTCTCGCTTTAAGCTCAAAATAATCCCGTTCCCTGTCCCCGATAACATCACCAAAAAGCATGAACTCGAGCTCCGAAAGCTCCTTCTTTCGCCCGATAAAGTTCTCATTCCTAGGGTAAGGAAACTCCTCGTTTTCCACTTTCTCCCGCCATTTCGTTAACCTATCGACAACACTTCTCCGTCCTAACCTCAATGCCAAAACTGTCACGGCCCGAAGAATACAATCCCGCCATTTCCCATCACAGGCCTCAAGTTTCCATTCATCAACACGAGTCAACCCGCTCACTGCTTCTTTCCATTCGCTTTCTAACCCGCCATAAAGATGCCAAAGCTCCCCACCAAATCGTTCCCATGTCTCCCCTCGTCTCTCGACTATATCTCTAACAAGACAATCCTCCGGTCCCACGTCAAAATAAATCGGGACCAGATTCTTTTTACTTGCAAAGAATCTTAGCTCTTCGATTGTATACGAGTTCTTGAATGATTTTCTTGTTAATATAACGACCCCGAATGTAGATGCATCCATAGCTTTTTCTACAATGTTGTGTTTTCTGGTGTTTCGACATTTTGATCTGTCTGTAACAAAGCAACTCAAACCTTGGACTTCTAGGTCGGCTCGAAGCCAGTTTACGAACCTTAATAACAGCGGTTTTCTCCCGTGAAATCCTATGTACACATCAAAGCTTCTTAATCTTGATGGGCAGTATGAAGTTGAAGGTAGTGTATATGATGATATTGGGCTTCTGGGTACTTTCTTTGACTTCTCTCGGGGGTCAAACGCTTCGTTTTCATGGCAGGTTATGTGTTCTAAGTTTTGGGGATCACTTGGTGTACTTGCAGCCTGAACCGGGTCATCTGAAACTCGAATGTAGGTGTTGTTAAATATTTGAAATTATACATTAGAAACAGATAAAAAACAGGTTTGAATTATGGTATTATACCCTCAGCTGGCTGCCAAGATGATGATCTTGGAGAGAAGAATGGTGATTGATTTGCAGAGAAGAACACTGATGAAGAAGATGATAGATTCCTGAGATTCGATCCGAATCTTGAGCTTTCGTCCCGTAAATCCATGTTTATATGATCAATCTCTCTTAGAACAACAACAGATTTTAATTGCAGTCATCTGAAAAAAAGTGAACAGGAATGTTTCAAGATTCTTGGTCTAAACTCTAAAAATGCATATTGGAACACATTTCAAACATTTCAAGATATTAAAATTCCAAATACAGTTCAAGAACAAGAAAAATAAAACCATGAATTGGGTGCAAAGATCTTGGGGCAATAAAACATTAAACAAGCTCAAGCCCAAAGCCGTTACAGATCTAAAGAATCTTGTGACTAATATTTTAATTATAATATTTCAGATCTGAAGAAAAAAGAAAAATAAAAAACCTTACTTGCTGGGAAGCCTGTAGCCATGAATATATATCATCAAATCACCGACAAAGATTGAATCTTTTCACAATCAAATCAAACCCCACCTGCTCAATTTGAAAAATAATCATGAACCCCCAAATCTTGAAGCTTGTTAATATGACCTGGTCAACAAGAAAGTCAAAAGTTAACTGTTTGGATAAATCAAGATACATAAACTAAACAGATAGATACATGTCTGAATCTATACATATCAGACCTGGGTGAGAATCAAAATGTGAAGATTCAAGAAGATGCAAACAACCCTAATCTTTTAAGTGATGAAAGTGAAGTAAAAAGGCAAACTTTTGCTATTTTGGATATAGATTTGAAAATGGACAGAAACCCTGTTTTTGGGATGGAAAAAGGGAAAGAATTAAAGAAACCCTGTTTTTAGGAAAATATTTGAAGGGTTTTGGTTCACACCCACCGATCAAGTTCAATCCTAGACTAAACCCTTGTTTGGATGAGTGTGTGGACCTATATATACATATATGTGTATGTATATGTCTGGGAAATTGAGAAAATTTTGAGCTGACAAAAAAAGAGAGTAAAGAAAGCAGAGGGATATGTATAGGACCCAACAAGAAGACGGATCTGACGATGTTTAGTGTCATAGGTTCAAACTTTTTTCAAACTTAGTTGTTTGTAAGTTGTAACTAATAATCTTGGAATTTACTATACAATTATTTTAATTAAAGTCTATGGTGATGATGGATACCAAAGTTTTTTTTGGCTCCTGCTATATCCACCCGAGTTTTTTACTAAAAACACCAAAACCAAACGGTCGTTTCAAGTGAAACGACCTTGAAACGACAGTTTCAACCAAAACGACCTTAAAACGGTCAATATAAAGGGGGGCCCCCTGAATTTTAAGGTTTCGTCGTCGCGACACGTGGCGGCCGTTTCAACTGAAACGACCTTAAAACGACAGTTTCAACCAAAACGACCGTAGGAAATGGGTGAATTTAGTAAAACCTTGGGTGTCTATATAACAACTCTTAAACCTTTTTTTAACGCCCAGTAAATCCTCGAAAGGTTAGAGAGTATTTATTTCGGTTGATTTTATTTTAGAAAAATCTATCTCTGTATGTGACTGTATGTGACTGGATGGCTGAGAGTTTAAGGATCGAATTTGTGAGTTTTCAGTCTCAAGTCTCCGCTCATCACTAGTAACCACTCGGTCGATTTCTCGTGGTTAATGATGGATATCAAGTAACAATATAATGTCAATGATCCTTAGTTCAAGTGTGTAAAGTGAGACACTCAAAATATAAAAAATGGGAGGTCTTAGCTTTAAGTCTTACCTGTTATAAAAAAAAATATTTGGGAGGTTAAGTTGATGGTTTTCTCACATATGGTAAGTTTCCTCCTAATGGTTGTTTTCGGGTCCTATACTCAGAGAATTAAGATGATCGGATGGTCTTAGTGAGTAGTGACCAGTCAGTGATTCAAAATTTACTGCTAAAAAAATAACAATATAAACAAAAAAAATACCTAATCTTGAATTCATGGATCTGAACACTCTTATATTTAATAAAAACCGATATGATTTATACTAAACAAATTTGAAATAGAAACCTACAAACTAATACAATAATAAACCCAAATCTATTTTGATAATAAGTTAGTAACTCATTTTAGATGGTTAATAAAACTCTACTAAGTAACCCTTAACTATATAATAATTATAATATTAGTTCTATTGGATCGTATGGGGCATGCCGATCATTTGGTACTTAGGATACTGATTTTTTAATATTTTATATTTGAAAAATAAAAATGTTTTATGAAAAGAAGCTAGGTCTCTCGGTAACCAGTCTTTTTTATCTCTTAATAATAACTAAAGGTAAACTTTTATATCATCCTTTTTAGATCTTATTGTATGAGTAAGTTTTTACTAGATATATTTGTCTTTGAAAATTTTATCATCTATTATCAATACGTAGTTAGTTTTTTTAAGGAAAATTCTGATATATTTTCTTAGTCTAGATTTAAAAAAATAATAATAACTAAAAATGTGTCTCCCATTTATGAACTCATTTTGGAGTTTAGTATTAAAATCTATAAGAAAAATTGGACAATGGATGTGTGGTGTTTTTGGTGTTTGGTGGGAAAATGAATGAAAAATTTAAGAATATTTGAACATTTAGCATGGAAGGTTATGGGCATTCTTGAAAAGGTTGCCATCACATCTATAACTTATAATGGTACGTGTCAATGACAATTGACTAATAATTAGTTGAAAAGAAAAAAATATGCTTTTGTTTTGTAAAAGTCAAGGACATTGGCGTACCAATGTTTTACATATCTACTTTTTCATTCATAGTTTACCTCATGACACATTATTAAAAGCACTAGTGTAACATGATTATTAAATATGATAATTAATATATGTTGCTGTGAAAAAGCATATCAATCAAGATTTTTTTATTTATAGCCGTTAGAAAAAATCAAGATTTTATTATTTATTTGGTGTCAAAAGAAATTATATAAAAAGAAGAGTTAAATACGATTTGCATTCCTGGGGTTTGCAGATTTTAACTATTTGAGTCCATTTTTTAAAGAGTAAATTACACAGAAGGTCCTTTATGTTTTACTCAGATTTCGTGTTAGGCCCTTTAAGTAAAATTGTTACACCCGACATCCTTTACGTTTTAAACTTATTTCATAGAATGTCTTTTATCACTAACGAAGTTAAAAAACATCGTTAGGTTAGGGGTAGTTCAGTCATTTTATAAATTCATAATGAAAACATAAAAATCAAAAATCCCATTTAATATATTAAACTATAAGTCGACCTCTTCTTCTAGGTCTCCTCCTCAAACACGTTTGTTTCTTCTCCCCCTTTCTCAAAAAAACGACGCATCGGAAGATCGGGCTCCAACGAATTAGGCTCAATAGAAGTTTTATGTTTTACCCAGATTTGAAAGAATTAATTAGATTTTGACCTTTCAAAAGTCAAAATCTGTTTCTGGTTCCATATGATTTGGTAAAAACTATAAAATCCATTCATAGTCTCAATATCAATTTATTTCCTCATTATTTTGAAATCGAAGTAGTCACAGTTCACCTTGTTCACAAGCTCAACAATGGCAGATGTTTCATAGCTTGATCTTTTTGTTCAAAATTGATCTCATTTGTTTCCGATTATTGTTGCGAGTTTAGTACTGCAATCCAATTCGATTTTCATTCAGTTTTGAGTTGATTTCACTCATCTTCTTCATTTTAGGTTCTGTTCATCGAGTTCGTACCATAAAAAATACACCGCACTTCATTCTTGATCTCAATTTGATCGGATTTTAGTTTCAAGCCTAGTGATTCTATTGATTTTGAATCGAGTTCATCTTGAAATCATTAGTTCCGATCTCGAGTTCGTTGTTCTGAATCAACATAGCAAACTTCATACGAAACCGCTATTCTCAACTCCAACTTCTCGATCTCTCTTCGCTTTCTCGATCTTTACATAATCACCTCTCATCAACTCCATCTTCCTCACTTGTTCAGTCTTCTTCTCGTGCTTGATTTTCAAATAGGACAGAGAGCAGGCAGTAGAACAATTCAATGGAGAAAATTTGCATAAATTTAAGGGATTCAATTAAAAATAACGACTTCGATTGAGCCTAATCGTTGGAGCCCGATATTCGGATACGTTCCAATGCGTCGTTTATGAGAAAGGGGGAGACGAAACAAACGTTTTTTTTAGGAGGAGACCTAGAAGAAGAGGAGGTGGACTTGGGTTTAATATATTAATTAAATGGGATTCTTAATTTTTATATATTTATTAAATGAATTTATAAAATGACTAAACTACCCCTAACTTAACGATGGTTTTTAACTTCGTTAGTGATAAAGGACCTTCTATGGAACGGGTTTAAAACATAAAGGATGTAAGATGTAACAACTTTACTTAAAGGATCTAACACGAAATCCGAGTAAAACATAAAGGACCTTCTGTGTAATTTATTTTTTTTTAAATTATTAACAAATCATGCCTCATGGTTGCTTTTCTTAAAAATCGAACCCCATGTTTTCATTCCGTTGCCAATTGAGTCCCTGGGCCTAACGGAGTTAGATTTTTTCTGTTAAGTGGAAGAGGTATTTTAGTCATTTTACACATAAAGGACTATTTTTGTAACTACCATAGATGAGAGATTGTTTCTATAGTTTCTATATTATATATATATATATATATATATATATATATATATATGTTTGCAAGTAAGAAAATGAAAGGGAAAGAATTTCTCAGCATCAGTCACCGGAATTAGTGGTTCCAGCCGCCGGAATCACCATCAGTCACCGGTATTGTTTCTCACCATCATTCACCAGAGTCACCGGAATTTATCACCATAAGTCGCCGTATCAGTTGTTCCAGCCCTTAGACCCGTCGCTACCACCACCGAGAAGGGCTGAAACAGTAGCGCCACCGCCATTTCGATTGATATATTATCTGGAATTTTTATTGAACTGTTAAACTGATGAACTGATTAAACATGTGAACTCACCAACCTTTGTGTTGACACTTTAGCATGTTATTTCTCAGGTCGCTAAACTAGATTGTCTGCCACGAGCTATGATGCACCACATAAGGATTATTATTGTCATGCATGCATCATAGACTTTAATACTTTTCAAACTCATTAACTTTTGGTTTGCGCATGTTTTGGCGCTTGAACATTTATTACAATTTTCGTCGTTTACGCTTCCGCATTTAAAAACGCATTTACTTTGATTTTATATTTGCATTGCATATAGACTGTTCGTATGGCTAATGTGTTCGATCCTGGTTTGTCACGCTCCCTGCAGCGCGTTGTCGCGCGTGGGATTTTTGGGGGTGTGACATAGTACTTCGCTGCACAACAGGCTAGTGATCTCTTCGGTGGGTTTTGTTAGGGTTTTCCCATCCTCACCGGAGATTGTATCCTCTGTTGAGTGGTTGATTTTGGTATTACGAGTTTGTTCTAACGGGGTCTGGTACTGTCCTTTTCCCGACATATCATTTTTTTGGTCTCATCTTAAGCAACTAATGGAGAGAGGTAGGAGAGGCAAGCAACCAGCAAAGGATGGGGAGTGGCAAACGGTCCAAAACGCCCCATAAATAACATGCTCACACACTCGTTTTTTATCTCTGGATTCCCTGATTTCACGACGGTGGATGATTTGAAGATGGCGGTGAAGAACCTTGGCATGATTTCAGATGTATTCATTGCCAGGAAGCGCAGATTCAACAAAGAGAGATTTGGTTTCATTCGTTTCCAAAAACTTATTGACGTTCCTAAGGTTGGAAAAAGGCTCAATGAGGTGAAGATTGGGAATCGTTTTCTCAAAGCCAACCTATCTTATGTTCCTCGTCCGGCGTCGAAGGGAGAGGTGAGTATTCGGGTTAATCTCAGTGGAAAAAATGAGACCATGAATAGCATGCCTTTGAAATCGATGGTGGTTGGGAAGATTCCTATGGGGTTGCTTCATCGGGATATTCCTTCAGGGATGCTGTGGTGGGTAAATCTGCCCAGATGAATCTTGTTACTGACCCGGTCATTGGATCGTCGAGATGGAAGGAGTTCAAGATCCTGGAAGAAGCGGGTGAATACCCTGCCTCATTCTTTGGCTGGACCCTTCTGGGTGAGGCTATTGATGCTTCCAATTTATGTAGCGTGAAATTGCTGCATAATGAAGGTGGAAGGACGAAGTTCGATGTGGTTTATGTTGGTGGTCTTCATGCTCTGCTGGTTTTCAATCAAAAGAAGGAAGCCGGGGACTTCCTCAGGACTAAGGATTCTAACTGGAAGAAGTATTTTACGTCTTTGGAGCTATGGAATGGTCAGACTTTTCCGAGAATGAGAATCGTTGGGTTAAAGATCATGGGTATTCCTTTACATCTCAGGGATAACTTAACCTTTGACACTATTGCAAAAGGGTTCGGTAGAATCATTTAGCCATCTCAATCCTCTTGGATGCTAGAGGATGTTTCTGGTGGATCGGTTCATGTCCTTACCGATTCTTGGAAAGTTATTGATGGAACTGTGGTTATTCATTGGAAAGACTCGATTCATACGGTTATGGTTAAAGAAGATTTGAATCCCTGGGTGCCTAATTTCTTGGAGGAAGACGTGGTCTCCTTTCCGGAACAGCCGCCAGTCCGACCAAGGGAGGATGACGATGAGAATTTGGTGGAGGAGGAACTGTGGATGAATGGGAAGTTGCAGAGTCTCCGACTGGGATTGGTTGGAATGAAGGGACGTGCATGGTAACTGACATTGCGGCTGTGGACCTTTCTGAGAAGAAAAGTGCATGCTTGGAGGGTAATGATGGTAACCCTAATATTCTTTGGGAGGAAGGTCACGTGGATGTGGGTCCCAACACTAATTTAAATTCTTTGGGCGTTGACAAATCCGGGGCAGGGAGTGGGCCTTTGGACCCGGATGGGCTTGATTTTGTTGGGCCTACGAATGATTGGGACAAGGTTTTTTCGGCGCCTGGGCTCGTAATTACGGACTTAAATGGCTCCCTGGCTTCGGATCAGGCTTCTCAAGAGGAATTAGTTACGTCTTTGCCCCCTCTTTCTAAGGGCAGTTTTCATCAAAGGAAAAATATGTCTGGTCTGAATTTAGGGCAAATTCATGGTGGGGGAGGAAAACGGTTATTCTGGAGTTCAATTTCAAAGAAAAGAGGTGAAAGGATTTGCGCTCAATCGATGTCTTCCTTGGGCTCCAAAATGTCCTCGGTTTGGGGTTCCAACGACAATCCTTACATTGGAACGTCGAACGGTACTTTGGAAGAGGAAGTTTCTAGTACAATCAGGGTTGGCAATTGTGTGGGCTTTGATTTTGCTGGTTGCGAGGAACAGGTTGCCGGGGTAATCAAAGGCACTGGGGGTCAAATTCGTTGTTAATGGACATTCTCTCTCTTAATAGCTGTGGGTTGGGGGGATCCAAGAGCGACTGGATTTCCAGGCTGAGGAGAAGTCATAAAATTGCGTTTATGTGTATCTAAGAGAGCAAATGTTCGGATGGTAATCGTATTCCGGCTAGAGCTTTGTGGGGGAATGATCACTGCGAATGGGAGGCTGTCCTTGCTTATGGCAACTCTGGTGGTCTGATCTCTGTCTGGGATCCCAAGATTTTTGTGTTATCCCATACGGAGATATATCAGAATATGTTACTAACGGTGGGGAAGATTGTTGGAACGAATGTGGTTGTCAATGTCTGCAATATATATGCTCCTCAATCGGCTCGTGCTAAGAGTGAGTTATGGAATTTGATTATTAATGTCAAGAACCAGAGAACTGGGTTTTGGCTTCTTGCAGGTGATTTCAATGAAGTTAGGGTGCCTGAGGATAGACTTTACTCTTCCTTTAATGCTCGGAGAGCATAAGTGATTAATAACTTTATCAATCAGGCTGAACTGCTTGAGTATTCAATGGGTGGTTCAAGGTTTACCTTCTCATACGGGCAGGGAATCAAATTTAGTAAGATTGATAGGTTTTTGGTCTGCAATGACTTTATCAATCGATGGCCTAATGCGGTTCTTACGACATTACCACGTCTTTGGTCGGATCACAACCCCATTGTGCTAAAGCTTTCTACGGTGGACTTTGGTCCTACACCATTTTGGTTCTTCTCGTCTTGGTTGACCCACCCGGATCTTAGAAAGGTTGTGGAAAGTGCTGTTAATTCGGAAGTTTTTATAGGCGAGGCCGTCTTTATTCTCCACTGTAAACTGAAAAAGATTAAAGTGGCTATCAAAGCAGGACCACAACCATTAGTTACAAATACTAAACGAATCAGAGTAAAGTTCAAACATTCATCATAAAACAGTTTAAGAGTTTGCAGCGGAAAGAAAACATGAGTGTCTTAGCACTAACCACGTGCTTTAATTACAAAACATAAATTGTCGTTCAAATCCCAAATTTAAGTTCAAAAGAAATAAATAACTTCGGGTGCCATGCCAACCTCCGATGGATACTCCTCAGCGATCTGAAAAAGTGAAAACCACACAAGTGTCAACCTAATGGTTGGTGAGTTCACAGTGGGCATGACATGCAGCGGCCCGGTCTCATAAGCGTATGTATCAACATATAAATAAGTAATAGTTTTGCAAAACAATGCCAAGTGCTGAATTATCGAATATGCACTAGTTAAGTAAAGATTAAAGCGGTCAACCGATATCGCGGGTAGCTAATCCGGTTTCCATGCACTAAGGAAGTTCGTACCAAAGCTGACATAACAGAGTTTGGCATTTGCCGATGGTTTGTGCCTCCAGTTGTGTTCCTCATGGGACCCACAACTAAAATAGGCTGATATTGATCTCCGTTCGGCCTCCAACCGGTTGGCTACACATTTGTGTACCGCGGAGCAGGGTTTATCAAACCCTCAGTAGATCTACCCAACATCCCCTCGCTTTGTAGATTAATGGTACTAAATTGTTGAGGACTTTTAAGTTTTAAGGCATCCTTAGAAATCATGTGATATCATTTGGTTTAGACTTTAACCTACACTAGTCATATCAAAAACCGTTCATTCTGGATTTCATTTGAAATCCTAAAAAGAGTTTAAGTGTCAAAATGGTTGTCCCGGATTTCATTTAAAACCCCAAGGATGGACAGTTGCGAGTGCTTTCCATAGAACACTCCAACTTCCATAACAGATATTCCAATTGGCAATATCTCAAGATGTCAGCGTTGTTTTCCGTTAAGTAAATTCGTTATGACCCAAACGGGCTCACAATTAAAGGGCTAGTGAAACTCACCTTAGGTTTCTCAGCTTACACTTCAAATAATCCAATTTATGATTGCTAACGAAGACCTAATAATCACATTAAGGTCTTAGGTGTTAGGTTGTGTCTAAACTTTAACTATGTCACTATGGCCCATAACATAGCACGTTGAAACTACGACTCGACATACCGCCACACGACACCGATGGTTGATCTTAAACGAGGGTTCACATTACTCAGAAATCAAAGCATGTTTCATTATTGCATGATCATGTAAGTCATGGCATAACATTCAAATAAGTTGCACAAGTTTGGATTTTGGTCTGGCCACAGTTTCGCTACACAGTTTCGCTATGTGCACGGGCATCACTTTCGCTAGGGTGTACCCGATGACACAGTTTCGCTGGCTAGATTCGCCCGAAACTGGTTTGAACTTTCGTTCACATAAGGCACAGTTTCGCTAGATAGTTTCGCTCGAAACTGATGGCACAGTTTCGCTATCTAGTTTCGCTCGAAACTGATTTGAACTTTTGTTCAGAAGTCTATGGTTGTTTCGCTCGGTAGTTTCGTTCGGGCAGGTATACTTAGTTTTCACGGCGACACTATAGTTTCGCCATACAGTGTCGCTGGATGAATATTAACACAGTTTCGCAGAATAGTGTCGCCCAGCGAACACACAGTTTCGCTGGTCGCAGAAAACTCGTAAATCAGCCTAAAAATCAATCTAACAGCTTCCATACTTCATATAATTCAGTATCTAGCATGCATAAACATTTACCAACATTAAACAAGCAAATTTAACACCTTAAACATGGATTTTCACCATCAAATCTCCAAGAACACTTTTAAGCATAAAATGACCTAACTAGCATGAATCTTCATTATGGCATGATTTTACACGTAAAGTTTCAGTCTTTATGCTAGATCTAACATTCCTAAGCATCATATCAGAAGATCAAACGATTTCATGAAGATCTAAGCATGCTTTTTAAGAAAACACATAGAAATGCATAAAAGGGGTTCATGGAACTCACGGTTTGATCTTCAAGCTCGATGGATGATGGTTCGAGGCTGAGATCCGGTGGTTCACAGCTGATCTTGGTGGCTAGGTGGTGGCGGTTTAGAGAGAGGGAGAATGGGAGTGTGTGTGTGTGTTTTGTGTGATGTAAGTAAATGAAAGAATTAGGGTTTTTAATTATGTGCTTATATACTAAAGCTTTTGGTGGGCTTTTCATTGGGATTTGGGCCCCAATGATTAGTCCATCATTAGCCCATGATTAGCATGTATGCATACACCCTAATTACTTGATTAAACATTAAACTAGGCAATTTAAACAATTTATCACATAATCAATAATTAACAATTTGTCATGCTATTAATAATAACAATAAATCATGCGTTTACATCACGTTGCACATAATAGCAATAAATAAATAAATAAATGAACACATAACACATGAGGACGGGTTCGGTGATCAACCAAAGGTCGTGGACGTATTCGGTCTAGTTAAGCATTAGTTACTAAGTTGACACTTATAACGTAACTAACGGAGGTTGTCTAACGGAAGTTAACCTCGGAATTCTCGGATGTCACATCATTCCCTTGTAAATGGGATTTTCGTCCCGAAAATTATTCTTGTGTTGTAGCGTTCGCAGCCTCGGCTGTCGTTGTCGCTGCTGGGGAAAGAAAGCAAAAGTTTTAGGGTCGCCACAGAGAATCACAGATTTGTCGAGTTGGAGGATGAGTGTGCCATATGGGATTCTGTTTCGGAAACCCGATTGTTATCGGAGGAGAAACGTTTATTATGGGGTTATGCCAAGAACGATCTGTTTAGGTTTGAGGAGGGGCGCCGGCCGCCGGGCCGACTTGGCGCAAAATCCTGTGCTCGTTGGGCTGCCCTTGGCGATGATAATACGGCATACTTCCATGGTCTTATGAAGTCAAGATTTGCGTCGGATCGAATTAATGGAATTCAAGTGGGGGTGGAATGGGTGACCGACCCGGAGACTATTAAGGAACAGGCTAGACTTTTTTTTTGCGAGAAATTCAAATCTGATGGTTCTAAAAAGGCTTTTATGAGGTGCAATGACATTAAAAGAATTTCTTACTGGGAGGCTCAGATGCTTATCTCCCCTTTTCCTTAGATGAGATCAGACAGGCTGTTTGGGAGTGTGGCGATGAGAAGGCTCCTGGGCCCGACGGATTCAATTTCAAATTTATAAAACACTTTTGGGACGTTTTGGGGGCTATCTTTAAAAATGTTCTGTCTCTTTTTTTCGAGAAAGGTTCTCTCAATAGATGTTGTGCGTCCTCGTTCATCTGTCTTATTCCTAAGTCTCCGAATCCTTAATCCTTTGACGAATTCAAGCCTATCACTCTCTTGGGGTGCATTAATAAGGTTGTGTCTAAGGTTCTGGGTAACAGGATGAAACGGATAATGAACTCCATTATCTCTGACAGTCAAATAGCTTTTGTGGAAGGCATAAATATAGTGAATGGGCCACTTATCATCAACGAAGTCATTTAGTGGTTAAAGAGGGCGAAACGGGAAGCTATATTTTTCAAAATCGACTTTTATAAGGCTTATGATTCTTTGGATTGGGATTTTTGGACTCGATTCTTCAGCAAATGAATTTTCCCGAGCTTTGGAGAAAATGGGTTCGGGGGATCCTTCAAGCGTCCCGATCGTCGATCCTTATTAATGGGTCTCCCTCTAAAGAGTTTATTGGTTACAAAGGGTGAGGCAAGGTGATCCCCTTTCGCCTTACTTATTCATCGTTGCCATGGAGGCGTTTCACTTGATGATGTCCAAGGCGGTGAACATTGGGATTTTTCATGGTATTCTCGTTCCCAAAAACGGTCCCGTTTTATCACATCTTCTTTTTGCGGATGATGTGATGATTATGGGGAAATGGTCCAAACAAAACTTTTAAAATCTCCAGAGGCTTCTGTGGGGATTCTTCCTCGTTTCGGGCCTAAGGGTCAACTTATCTAAGTGTGGTGTGGCAGGTGTTAATGTTTCTTCTGACGAGATTCACGATAAAGCAATGGTTCTCGGTTGTAAGGTTTGCAGTTTCCCTTTCGAATACTTGGGTATGTTAGTGGGTGCTAATATGAATAAGAAGAGGTATTGGAGTAAAGTCGTTGACACTTTCAAAAAAAGGTTGTCGGGATGGAAAACTAAGAGTCTTTCAATGGGTGGTAGACTAACTCTTATCAAGTCGGTTCTTGATAGCCTCCTTACATATTACTTTTCTGTGTTTCGTGCTCCAAAAGCTGTTATCAATTCTCTGGAAAGCATCCGAAGCAATTTTCTGTGGGGTGGAGACGAGTCCCGAGAAAAAATTCACTGGGTCTCGAGGGATTTGGTTTCTAAACCCAAGGAAGTAGGGGGTTTGGGGCTTGTTCCCTTCCAGGTTTTCAATATTTGTATGCTTTCTAAATGGGCTTGGAGATTCCAAACAGAGCAGGATCGTTTATGGTGGTCTGTGATTCACTGTATTCATGCTAGAACAGGGACCGAGTCCTTTCTGCTCCTTCGGTCGACTGCTGCTGGGTCGTGGAAGGCGATCGTTAAGTCTCTATCTTTTTTAATGTTGCAGGTTTCTGTTTTCGTGACTAGTGCGTTGAGTTGAACGGCGAATGGTGATGGAACGGAGATAGCAGTGGGTATTTCTCCGTCAAATCAGTGCGTAACATGGTGATGAAGTCGATCAGCAACCAGGTTCCCTTTCCTTTTTCTTGGTGCAAATATGTGTCGATTAAAGTCAACATTTTGGCTTGGCGAGCGATTCTGGAAAGACTCCCCACCAAAGATGCTCCAATCAGAAGACATGTCCTTGTTGGTGAGGATGTTTGCGGCTTATGTGGCGAGGTGACAAATCTGTGAGCCATATCTTCACGGGATGCACTTTTTCGGATATAATTTGGCAATTGGGTGGCGCAATGGTTTCGGATTCCCCCGATTTTTGCTTTCAATGTGACCAACATTCTTAATCTGGGCAAGAATTTGGGCCTTCACAATCACAAACTCAAGGCGTTAGAGATCATTCTCCTCACGAGTTGTTGGATGATTTGGATCGAACGGAATAAGGCAATCTTCAATCAACGCCCCCCTTCGTTTCAAAGGGTGTTTTCGGAGATTAAAAATTGAAGTTTTGTATGGTATTGTAATCGATGTAATATCCAATCCGTTAGTTGGCAGGATTGGTTTTCCTTTTCGTTGTAATGTTCTTTTTTCTTGTCCTCTAGCTTCTTGCTAGAGTGTCTTTTAATGCCATTTGCCGTTAAAAATATATATATATATGATTTTTTTTTTCAAACAACAAGAGTTAAAACCTAACCATTAAAAAAATTAACGTTAAAAAAATGCATGACTACATTAAATGCGGTTTACCTAAAAAGTTAACAATAGGCATATAAAAATAACGTCTAAACATTTCAAACCTAGGGAAGTGGTAAATTTGGTGTAATTGTAAATATTAATTTGCTGTTAAAAAAAATAAAAATTATCAACTATGTAGTTAAATGTTAATACTATGCGGTCTTACTAATTAATCGTAGTATGCACGTTCATTATCTAAATATTTATATATTTCAATATAAAATCTACTTACTCTAACTTGGTTGTGTCCGACTTTTAAATGAATATGATACAATTCATATGATAGAGGTCGTTAAGCATGAATAATCTTATGTATACCTTTTAAAAACATATAATATTTATCTTACTCCATAATTAACATCGAATATACTCATTCAAAATATTAAAGTTTATATACTTTATTTAAAAATGTGAACTCAAGTGTAGATTTTAATAATCTAAATTATATCTTATTACGATCTCAATAACATAATTATCATATATTTCTTGATTTTTCTTGTTTGTAATTGTATGTTTCCCACTCTGTGCAGTCGTTATTGTTGTGCTTTTATTTTGGAGTTCTTCCTGAATAATGTTTAAATCGTTATGTTATATTTATTTTAAAGTTATTTTGTGGCATCTCAAGATATGTTTTTTAACGACAACAATTGGTTGACATTTTCTAAAATGAAACTTGTATATCAGCTACACTATTTATATGTCATCAGTCAAGGAGGAAGCCTAACATTGTGGGAAAACCCCTGAGAGTCACGATAAAACTTGTGAGTTCAAGAGACACCAAGCTATAACTCTCATTCAGCATGCCAATGAACCAAGAGACAATTTTAAATCAGATAAATATGTCTTCAAAATGATTATGAAATTTGATGATGAAATCAACCTAAATAACTCATTTATATATCGGTCAAAAAGTCACAACCATTGATCATAGCTTTTTATGAAAAGGGGTGATAGTTGATGATTATAATTGTCAACACAAGTACACAACTTGATTGTTTATTTTGGTAGTAACCATTAACCAACCCTTCAACTCTAAGGTGGCGTTTGGTTCACGGAATGTAATGTAATTGGAATTGTAATATTTTTCTTTTAAAGTTGTGTTTAAGTTGAGTAAGGAAGTGACTTGAAATACAATGAATTCCTTTACTCAATGGAATTTAGAAATCCTTCATTTTAACGAAGGAAAGTTACATGACCTCAAATTCCATTGATTAAAGGAATTCATTGTATTCCAAACTCCTTCCTTACCCAACTTAAGCACAACTTTAAAAGGAAAACTTTACAATTCCAATTACATTACATTCCGTGAACCAAACGCCAGCTAAGGGTGTTTGTAATACCCCTCCCGAGAGGGGGTCTCCCGAGCTCGGGACCCTCGGGGTGCTCGGGAACACCATGCCGGGTTACTCGGGAGCGCCGCTCGGGATCGACGCACGGGAGTGGGGCACCGAGCAAGCTTGCTTGGGATGGTGGGGTCTTGTGACCGTTGAGGGTGGGTCCCACACCCCCCCCCCAACGGCTATTTTGAGGTTTTTTAAAAAAAAATAAAAAAATTTTTATAAAATTAATTATACCCTTCACTATAAAACCCCATTTTATCCCAACCTTTTCTCACAAACTTCTCCCACATTTCTCCACAATTCTCCCATATTTTTTAACCATTTCTAAAAAAATGTCTTTTTCTTCCGACGATATTTCCTCCGGTGAAAATGCGGTTTTTTTCGCAAGGCTAATGTTCGAGAAAGCTAAAGAAGAAGGCGAAAGTTCGACGCCAATTCGGACACGCAAGACAATCAAAAGAGAACGCCAAGAAGCTCATGATCGGCTCTTTAACAACTATTTTAAGGAAGGAGCTTTATTCGAAGATAAGTTCCATCGTCGTTTCCGTATGAATAAAAGTCTTTTTTTACGTATTGTTAACGATTTGGAAACAAATTATAAATATTTTCAATTAAGATACGATGCAAGCGGTAGGATGGGGTTAAGTCCTTTGCAAAAATGTGTTGCCGCAATTAGACAACTAGCTTATGGCATTACATCCGATGCGTTTGACGAGTATTTGCACATTGGAGAAAAAACCGCACGAGTATGTCTTAGAAAATTTTGCAAATATATTCGTGCTATGTATCATGAAAAGTATATGCGTCGACCAACGTGGAGTGATGTTATGCACCTCTACGAGTTTCATGAACAGAAACATGGTTTTCCCGGCATGCTCGGTAGTATTGATTGCATGCATTGGGAGTGGACAGCTTGTCCTAACGCATGGCGTGGCCAATTCCACCGTGGTGATCATGCACGACCAACCATAATGCTAGAGGCGGTTGCATCACAAGACATGTGGTTTTGGCATGCATATTTTGGAGTCGCCGGTTCAAACAACGACTTAAATGTGCTTCAACAATCAAATTTGTTGAATAATCTAGTTAATGGTACGGCACCCGAGTCTTCGTTTGAAGTAAATGGCACCCACTACGAACATGGATATTATCTTGCGGATGGCATATATCCAGATTATTCAGTGTTTGCAAAGACTCTAACGGCTCCAACAACTGAAAAAAGAAAAAAGTATGCTAAAGCACAAGAAGCGGCGAGAAAGGATGTTGAACGAGCATTCGCATGTTTGAAGAAGAAATGGAAGATTATCGAAAACCCGGCGAGGGGAAGATACATCGAAAGAATTACAAACATCATATATGCTTGCATGATTTTGCATAATATGATTAGGGAGGATGAAGGGTTTGCAATTTGCCCGTACGAACCCGATGATGTTCAACAATCGAATGAGCTACCACCACAAAATGTTATCGATGATAATGTTTTGAAGATTCGTTGTGAAGATACACATCAGAGTCTATGATCCGATTTGATCGAACACATCGATCGTGTTTGGGAAACCATACCGCCGCAGCCCGATGACGATTCCGATGAAGAAGACGAAAGCGACCCCGACGAGTTTTAAAATTTTTTTTTTCAAATGTATTTTAATTTAATTTTCATGAATTGTAATCTTATTTTTATTTATTTAAATGAAGTTATTATTTAATTTGTGGGAAAAAAAAAGAAAAAAAAAGAGGCTTGGGGTCGCGGGGTGGGTATTACTTGAAAAACTGTGGGAGTGGGGAAAGATGAGGTGGCAGTGAAAAAGACTTGGGGTCGCGGGGTCGCGGGATGACTATTACTATTACCCTAACGTAAGTCTCAGCGGTAACTTACTCTTCAGTAAGAAAGTTATTGTCGAACACCAATTTACTAGCTATATGAACAAAGTTAATGTTAAAGACCCAACTTTGCTATTGAGGTAAAAATTTGTTACCAATGATTCCTAGCTCAATTGGCTAGGGGGAGGTACCCAACACATTATAAAGGGGAGGTTTTGGGTTCAAGTCCCACTTGTAACAAAAAATAAATAAATGGGGGTTACAAGTTGGGTCAGGGGGTTTTCTCACCTATGGTGAGTTTCCTCCTGATGTGGATTGGAGATGATCGGGTGGGTGGGTAATGCCCCCGTCAGTGATCCAAATTTGTCGTTAAAAAAAGGTAAAAATTTGTTACCGAAGACAGTTAGTTTCGATAATAAAGTTGTCGCCAAACACAAAGCTGTTGCCGATGAATAATTGCTGCTAATCACTAATTACTACTGATAATCATTTGCTATCGATCATTAATTTGCTATCATTTATTAGTATCAAAATCCACTATTTTATCAATTCTTGCTATCAATTTGTCAGGAGATTTGCCTTTTGGACTCTAACACAGGCTAGCCTTTGGATTGTAAACGAGTCAAGCTGAGTTAAACCGAGTTGGGTTGGGCTCGGCTCGAGATGTTTACAAAACGAACCGAGTTGGATTGGGTTTAGGCTTGACTCGGCTAGTTTACAAATCGATTTAAACCAAGCTGGATTGTTTATTATATTTTAGTGAGGTGAAATATTGAGCTCGTGCTCGACAAGCTAGCTAGTTTATTTTTAAAAATCTTTCAAATACTTTTTTTCATACTCATAATGTAATATTTATTTATTTTTCAATCGAAATAAATAGTCTTCTTTTTATAAAAATATCATATAGATTTTGTGTCTCGTTTTACTTCAATATAATTCTTATACTTTTATTAAAAAAACAGTTGAGTGTAACTCAAAAAAATTAAAATATCTTATAATAATAAACTTATAATTTGTGGGTTATATATATGAGAATTTAGGGGCCTTGTTCGAGTTAAATAAATGGGTCATATTCATATTGTAAATTGCAAATAGAAAAAAGTTTTAAATACAAAAAAAATAAGTTATAGCAATAAAAATAAGAAAATTATAGTTTTAAAATGGCATTCTAAGTATTTAACCGACAAATCGTGCAGACCTCCTAGCATTTTTAATAGCAAATTGATTGATCAAGTCTTCATAGTTTATGATATATATAAAAAAATGTTTTAAAAATATGAGCCCATAAAATAATAAGACATGTTCTGTCGCACCTCTCGCATATGCTCAAATCTCTCGTTGACGATGTTTCACGCAGATCACGTGGCATAGAGGCATGAAGGCGTGGCCCACCAACAACTTTTCCTCAGTCTATGTAAAAGAAGGTAAAAATATATTATCTCACATTCACGTTCATGCATAGTGAATTATTACATTCCAAAACTAGTTTCACACATCCATCAAGTCACCCTTCAATAAGTTAAAGGCACATGCTTGCACATGACATTCGAATTGAATAGTTTCTGATACTTTGAAAACTAGAGACTGCTTTCACATTTTGTTTTAGTGGCAAGTCTGTATAGTCGTTCTAAACTTTTAGGTGTATTTTTCCAAATAAATTATAGAGCATTAAAAGTAGAATCGTTATTTTGTTTCTAAAATGTTTAATCTATCACATCTTTTTGTGATGGAGATGAAAAATGAAAAGAAAAATCTCAAAATTATATCTAGAGATATAGATGAAGATGAACTCCGTTCAAAAAAAAAAGATGAAGATGAACCCATTATGAATCCTCTTAAAGAGCATTGCATTATGCATTGGGAATTTTGTTTTATAAAATTATAGAACTTTGTATTTGAGATGGATAAACGTAATTCTCCCTTATTCTATGGTTAAATATAAAGTTACCTGTTTTTTTTTTTTTTTTTTTTTTTTTTGTCGTAGTACTAATTTTTGTGATTTTTTTTATATATTAAGAACCCCCTCTCATGATTAGGATCTATGACTTTTCGTCCCCCGTAACTTTTTTGGTCAAACTTTGCTAATGGTAGATGATGTCAAAGAAAGGGTTGAGGCAATGCCGATCAGGAACATCGCCTCGTGTGTTTTGAGGCCAAAAAATAAAGAACAATTTCAGGGTATATCACCGATCCTTTCACTTATTTTTTATTTATTTTTAACCAATCAAATGTTAGACTTCCACCAAAATAGAAAAATAAAACACTCATGCATAGAATATGAACATTTTGGAACGACTCAAGTCGGCCTTATATTATTTAACAGATAATTATTAATTAGAAGTTGTTAGACGTGCGTTACTACCAGTGTGCTAGACTTTGAATGTCTAGTGCATTTTCAAATTCGTGTCGCTATGGGTTTTTTATGGAGCGGTTAGAAATCAAATTATTTTTAAAAATAGAGTGAGACTATGTAAAGAAAAACGTATGAAGTTACCAAAACTCGTTTATAACCAATTAATAATTTAGTTAAAACAATTAATAATTTTATCTATAATTTGGTTGAAAAAAATATGTGCTTTTATTTAAAAAATTATAACTAGCGGGTTATAATAAATTAAAAGAACTAATTATTCGAAATATCAATTGATTTTTACACTAATAAAATATAATTAAATATTACACAACACAATGTTTTTAAAGGAAATAATTAATTGTTATAAACAAATTAAAGAACTAAACAATTATAATAATGTGTTCTTTCTATTTTATCCTTAATGTTAAGGAAGACCATTAAGAGTAAAATAGTAAATATACATTGTTGTTGTAGTTTATATGTAGGTAGATATAAATATACATTGTTAGTAGTTTGTATAGGTAGATAATTTACTTTTATAAAAATATAAAGAGTAGAGATAAGTGGAGATGTATTCAAGATAGACATGTAAATTAGTTGTGTTAAGTCTGAGCTCGCTCTTGAGCATGATATCTTTAAATTAAAAGAACTCGGGTTTGACCCGTTTTAAACTTTTTATCTAAGCTCAGCTCGTTAATAAATTTTCAAACTCAAGTTCAGCGTGACTCGTTTCAATAACAAAATATATTTTTATAATCATAATTTTATTTAAATAACACAATATGTTTACATTTTTATACGCATTAATTTTTTTTTTTATATAGAGTCGATTGATGAAAATTGTATCCCATCATAGCCTCACTCGGAGACGGTGTTCAAGCGAGCTAGAACTTACCCAATATGAAGTTTCGCTACGTCACATAGGTCGTTACCACAAATCCATCAATTCTTATAATAATATTTATGGGTTGAATCCCTTAGAAATTATATTTTGTCTAAAAAGAATATTAAATATCTTATCATTTGATTTTAAAAATGAATGGTTGAGATTTAATTGTAATAAAATAGGAGGAAAATTAAGAGATGAGAATTTTTTTGGTATAGCCTCTTTTCTTCACTTTTTTAAGTTTCCCTCCATATTTTTTAAATGTTCATAACTTTTTCATACGACATTTGTTTTTTATAAAAATTACACCATAAACGAGCATTTTTTCCTATTTAATTTGAGTGTAATATTGATATATAAAAAACCTTTTAAAGAAAAATCTTTTAAAAAGTGTACTAGTTTGTCATATTTGTAAAGATTTTTTTTTAAAATGTACTAGTTTTCAATAATTGTATTGTTTTACATTTAAACAATATAATTTGTAATGTTTTGCATTGTACGTTTTGTTTTATATGAAAACAACTATTTTTATGTTATTTTGTATTACAAACAACATATTTTGTATTTTTTCTATGTAAAACAACACATATAATTATGTTGGTTTGTATTAAAAATGTATTGATTTTATATATGTAGTAGTTTACGTTAAGACAATGTTATTTATAGTGTTTTATGTTAAGACAACATTATTTGTATTGTTTTACGTTAAGAAAACATTATTTGTATGGTTTTAAAGTAAAACAATACATATAATTATATTGGTTTGCATTAAAAGATTTTATATATGTACTATCTTATGTCAAAATAACACTATATGTACTGATTTGATTTAAGACGAAATTGTCTTATTCTTATTTCTTAATTGTGCCACTTGTCATAGTTCTATTATTTCCTATTCTTTTTTAGGCAAAACCAATTTCCTATATTTGACTCAACACCATAATATCTATCTATCTATTCTACTATTAAACACAAGTTTTTAAAGTACAAATGTCATTTTTAAAGTGTGCCACATAGGATAAATCCTATGTGTCAATTTATGAGATTTTTAAATTAAATAATTAAATAGAAAATTAAATTATGTTCACATAAAAACTATCCATATATATATTTATTTTTAAAATAACACAACTTTAATTTATCATATCTCTATTATTTCTTAACAAAAATTCGATCCGTAAATTGCTTTGGATTCGTGACAGAAAACCCAACAAAACTAGATCCATATTGCTTAGGTTTTAATCAACGAATGATGGTGAACAAATCAAAAAACAAAGTCACAACCTCGGGTATTTACCCGGGTTACTGACTAGTTTATTATCTAAGGATATATTAGTAAATATTTATATTTATTTAAATAATTAGTTTGTTTACACTCATAAATAAAAAAGTTTGGTATGTAAAGTTTAGACTCAAGCTCGCTTATAAAATGAGCTTTAGTTTAGGCTCTACCTTCTACTCAAGCTCGTTTGAATTCCGTTTGAATTAGGCATATATCGAGACACTCTCAAGTAACTCATCGTCTACTAGAAATTTTTTTTTATGTCTTATGCATTGTAACGAGTTCAAATTTAAATAGCTAAGTAGTTACGGATAATTAGAAATGGCACCTATTTGGTCAAGCTTTATTACAAAGATATGAAAAATTGGATTTAAATAATCTCAACCGCACGGAGTGTTGATCGGATTTTAAATTTCACAACTTCATGAAGCTTTAACAATGGTAGATTAACCAATTCTTTATGGTATGCAATGATTCTTATTGCTATATATTTGGTTTTTCGTCACGAGTTCATAACAACTTACGGATTGAATTTTCATCAAGCATTGAAGAAGTTATGGTAGATCAAAGATTGATGTTGAAAAAAATGGATAAA
This sequence comes from Deinandra increscens subsp. villosa, assembly GCA_039602395.1. Classification (NCBI taxonomy): domain Eukaryota; kingdom Viridiplantae; phylum Streptophyta; class Magnoliopsida; order Asterales; family Asteraceae; genus Deinandra; species Deinandra increscens. The sequence continues at coordinate 11,498,974 of JBCNJP010000003.1, forward strand.
AAACTTAACGGTGTTAAGTTTTTTAACGGCAGGACTACTACTGGTAAATAGGGTGAAAGTTGGAACCACTGGAAGTGATTATTAAAAGTGTAATTATTGTCGACCAACCCTTAAAAGTTAGAATTATTTAAATATAATTTTTCTAAAGATATTAGAGAGTTTCTTTGACTATAACCAAGTTACACTATTGTTCAACTATTTTTTATAGTTATTAAAGAGCTTCTAGTTTAATAATTTTCTAGATTCAAGTCTCAAAGTGTGAGAATGATAAAGAATAAAATCGTTAAAAACACTATTTTTATGGTTGGTCTATAGAAAACATAAAATAAAATGATCTAATTATTTTTAACTGTATGTTGTATGTTTGGATTCAGGGATATTATCTCGATTTTTATATGTTCATCTCTAATTTCAAACAAAAGAAACCCATTATAAAAAAACCTCTATCTTCGACCCAAAGGATATATTTTTTTTTTGCTCACATTTGATGAACCCAAAAGCATCAAGCCAAGTATATAAAATGGTGATCTAATGAAATATATTTGTTTATTTTCGCGAGAAAATCAATTTTATCTTGTTCTTGTGACGTGTCTTATGGGACACAACTCCTTTAATAATTGCGTTCACATTGAAAGCACAAACTTGAGTGATGGAAGGTTGTCCACTTATGAGGAACACACAATTAATCATGCATCAAAGTAACCCACAACTAGAGATACATAGCCATTAGCCAACATTGAATGAGATTATTAAAAAATTACGGCAAACAAACTCTTTTATATATTGTTTCAAAGGCCCTACAATCTCGCACCTCTTTTTCGCCGATGATGCTATGGTTTTTGGGGAGTGGTCGTTGGCGAACTTTCTTAACTTAAGAAGATTGCTTTGGATCTTTTTCCTCGTCTCCGGTCTCAAGGTCAATATTGACAAGTGTGGGGTTCACGGGGTGAATGTGGATAGTGAAGAAGTGGAGGATAAAGCTGCCATTCTGGGATGTAAGGTAGGTGTTTTCCCGTTTGAGTATCTCGGGTTGGTGGTCGGGGCTAATATGAACATCGCTAAGCATTGGAGCAACGTTGTGGAGATGTTTCGATCTAGATTATCCAAATGGAAGGCTCGTCACCTTTCCTTTGCCGGTCGCCTTGTCCTTATTAAATCGGTGATGGAGAACCTTCCATCCTATTATTTTTCGATTTATAGAGCGCCTAAAAAAGTGATCGATGCGCTGGAAAAGCTTAGAATGGATTTCCTATGGGGAGGGATCTCGGGTGAAGGAAGTAAAAAAATCCATTGGGTTGCTCGTTCAAACGTTCTTCGGCCTACTAAAGTTGGGGGTCTCGGGCTTGTTCCCTTGGAGGTTATGAACCTTTGTCTTAATGCCAAATGGGTTTGGAGATTCCTTTCGGAACCTAGTGCCTTATGGAGAAGAGTCATTGATAGCATTCACGGGAGCAAAGCCCACTTTTTCGGGGTTCCGAGGGGTCCTAGCATTGGGGGCTGCTGGAAGGCTCTTCACAAGGCGAAGTCTTTGTTGGAAGGTAGAGGAATTTCGTTGCAATCCCTTTTCGCTCTCGTTAATGGGGAATGGAAGTGGGTGGGTTCGGAAGACCTTGGCTTTTCGGTTAAAGTTCTGCGCTTGATGCTGCAGGAAATTGATCAGGAGGACGGGAATTGGTCTCTGGTTCGGTGTCCTTGGGTTCCTCTTAAGGTGAACCTTTTGGCATGGAGGGCAGTCTTAGATAGATTGCCTACGAGGATTCAGCTGGAGAGAAGAAGGGTTCCGTTGCCCTCTGTGAGTTGCCCGCTCTGTGGGGACTGCCCGGAGTCAGTAGAGCACCTTTTCACGGGCTGCATTTTCGCTCAGCAGGTCTGGTCTGTCGTGGCGAGTTGGACGAAATCTCCACCTCCGTTCTTTTTCAGCGTTTTGGATATCTTTGAGGTTGGGGATGGAGGTCGGAACTGTAGCAGATTGGAGAGGGCTAGGAGAACGGCTTTTTTCACCGGTGCTTGGTGTTTATGGGTGGCTAGAAATAAATCCATCTTTGAGGAAGTTATTCCTAATCCGGCTAGAGTTATCAACGAGATAAAGTCTTGGAGTTTCTTGTGGTTCAAGTTTAGGAACAAAGATGTAGGCTTAGTTTGGGAAGATTGGGTTTCGTTTTCACTGTAATGTGTCTTTTTCTTTCATTTCTGTTGTTTGTTTTTGGTTTCCCTTAAGCATCTTGCTGGGGGTTGCTGTGTTTTAATGAAGCCGTTCCAAAAAAAATATATATATACTAGTCTTTAAAACCCGTGCATCGCACGGCTATTTTTAAAAATTATAATAATAAGATCTATGAAGTGTCTTTCATTTTATTTAGTAATCTAAATTAAAGAAATAAAAAAACTTTAAAGTTATACAAAATCATGTTTATAAGGAATGAATTATATAAAAGTTACAAATTAGAAAATACAGAGGTATACAAAGATAAAGTATATAGTAATTAAAGGTAAACCAGTTGTAAGATGTTTTTTTTCCAGATATGATATGTATGAAATTACAGATAAGTAATTTCTTAGCACGCCCATCTTACTTTACTTTTACCTATTTGACATTTTGACTCACTTGACACTTTAAATTCATCTATAAGCTTCTACGGCAGCCCATACTCTTATCATCTATAATCTTATCATCTGTAATAACATAACTTAACCATTAAAATGAACATTGTTCTAATTAGGAAACCCTGTTTGAAAAATTACAACCATTAATTTGGCTTTAATGTTGCTGAAGCAATAATTAGTATCTAAGAAAATAATAATTAGCAACACCCTTAATTTTCTAATAAGTTTTTTTTTGGCTGTAATGTCCCGAACTCACTTGTAGCCTCCTGCAAATCATAAAAAATAAGAGTTTAAAGTTGTAATGAATAAAAATAATAATAAGTAAAACAATTGAAAGTCTACCATGTTATTCGGGTTGCTTGGGACTTGGGAGTGAGTTTCACAAAAAACCAACAAACTGCATGCTTGTAACAAACCTTTGCTGCCTCATCACTATAATCAATTAACAATATTACATGTTTTCATGTCACACAAACATAAAACCATCTTCATTTTTAATGAAATCTAGGAGTTTCAAATGGCCTGATCGTTTATGGTGTCGATATCCCTAATAAAGATTCAAGAAGACCTGCACATTAAAATAAATATTCAGAAATAATGTCGAATATGTTTGTTGTTGCACATTGAAAATTAAAGATATGGAAACATGCTTTTATATGGTTTTCATGGTGTCATATCTATCCATACAGAACTGGACTTTTATATGGCAACTACTCATTAACAAAAAAAT
>JBCNJP010000003.1:11502807-11523742 GCA_039602395.1 Deinandra increscens subsp. villosa
GAGCTAAGAAACTTGTTTTTATCCGCTTAGGTTTTGCTATTCAAAAAGGGCTTACGGCGCAGCTTGTTGCCCGCTTGCCCCGTATGTCGGACTGAGTTGTAACCTTTATTTTGGTTGTTAATGAAAACGAATAATTTATCACTAGAAAAATTTCGATACCAATTACAACAACCATTGCAAATAATTCTAGACCGTTAAATAAGAAACTTGTAACCAATCTTAATACAAAGTACAAACTAAAATAAAAATGTTCAAATAAAGTTGTGCTACTACCCATCTAAATATCAAATACAAAAATCGAATCAAACAAAGTTTAAACGAGTACGAGATTTTATTAGGGCTTAATTAAAAGACAAGCTCGAATTTGATCTTCACAATTCAAGCTTAAATAAACTTGTAAATGTAAATGAGTCTTTTATCTATATTAATTAGTTAAAATAAAAAATAAAACACATATTGATAAATATTATTTCAGTTACACGATAATTCTCCTAACCGCATTCTTTTGAGAAAGAAAAAAAAAAGGAAACCAAGAGGTAAGTGAGTATAATAATAAGATACACGTGCATCCATCCACGTCACTAATGATTTCATGATCACCAACGGAATAAGTGGGTCCCACATAAGACTTCCCTCCCACGTACCCACGCCCACCACTACTACTTTTCCAGCCTCCTCTAAATATATTTTCTTTAATTATGTTGCGTATAAAAACCGAATTTATTTTCTTTAATTATGTACTCATGTTTTTTTGTTTTTTCGTCGAGAAGTATCTATATCCATGATTTTATATAAAAAAAATTATACGTATTGAGTATAGAATGTATTGAATATCGTCCTTTAAGTAGAATTTTTAAACTCCACCCTCTCGAGAATTTCTTTCAAGCTTCGTCAGTGTTTGTTATACCACCGTGGTTACCCACGTGGTCCGGATAACATGTCAATGGCGCCGTGAAACACCGCCCCATCTACGTGATAATCCCACGTGAAGATTAGAACACGCGTGGAGAAATACTATTAGTTGTTGAACTGTTTTTTCTTTTAATCGTTGAGGGGCATTTAATTTAAAAAAACTTTATTTTTACCTTTTTCACCTATTTAAAGCACTGTTTTACTAAAAAAAATTACAAATCTTCTTCTACTCCTCTCTTTACTCTATAATTTTTTCAGAAAAATTAAAACAACAATGAAGCTCTTCCAAAACCTAAACCCATGAAATATACTAACATACAACGGGCAACCAAACCTGTTGTATACAGGTCAACCCCCAACTCCGCCTTTGCAAACAATTATGCTCAATGGGGGAAAATTCCACTATCACAATATCCCCTACAAGTATTCACACAATCTCAAGCCCAAATCTCACTTGTTGGCGGCGACTTAGAAATAATACTAGAAACGCAAGAACCGTTTAAAAAAGGACAACATAGGGGTAGAAAACACGTTGATTGTTCTTCGTCCGGTGTTGTAAAGACAAAGTGGAGCACGAAGAAAAAACTTCATTTGGTTCAAGCCTACATGGATGTCTCCAAAGAATCCGTTCATGGTATTTACATTTTTTATATTCCAAGCATATAAAAATTATATTTTTTTTTATATTCCAAACATCTAAAAGTTTATATTTTATATATTTCAAACATCAATAATGTAATATTTTTATATTGCGAACATCTAAAATTTTATATTTTTTTTAAAAAATGGTTTTTCGTAGTATTTGTAATTTTCTTAATGTTTTAATGTTTTAATGTATTAATGTATTTTTATTTAATATTTAAAAAATATATTTGAACTACAATTTTAGAAAAAGTAAAAAGAAATAATAATAATAATAATAATAATAATAATAATAATAATAATAATAATAATAATAATAATAATAATAATAATAATAATAATAATAAAATAATAGAACCACATAGATATACCCCTTCTTGGTGGTAATTCCGTGTGATCCAGTCAGCGTCTATTTGACAAAACCACATATCCAAAATCACATTGATATACCTCACGCCCTTAGACCATCTCATCTTTAGTGACACATGATGCTGACAGTGATGTCATAACGGAAGGTCATGCACCGTTTCCACGAGTGTGATCAAGGTGCGTTATGGTGCTCTATGGTGGTGATCATCGAGGTTGTGCGTATGGATTTTTTACACCAACCACACTATTACACATCATCTTACTTTTTTTAAGTTAAACATCAAATTTACACAAACACTAATACACACATTTATCACTATCATTGACCACCGGCGTAGCATTTTGTGTGGCATCGCTTTTCTTATTGCACACTCAAATCATTACGGATAACCTTAGGCTATGTGCAGTGGTATGTGATTGTAAAAAATATGTCACACGAGATGTCATACACGATCTAGTGTGATAGTGAAAAATATATGTAAGGTTAGAGATACTACGAATGGTGATTGTGTGAATGTGAGATTTTATTTATAAGAGAAGATGATGTGTGATTATTTGATTAGTGGATAAAATTTTAAATAAAAAGAAAAAAGAAAATCACCACAGCTTCGACGTTATGCATCTCACAGTGAATGCTCACGCCACCCCCATAACACCCCTAAGTTGATGCGACGTTTTGCATCACGGTGCCTTTACAGATAGCCTTATAATTTGATTTTATATATACATAATCGATTACATTTTATTATAATTAGTTTTGATTTTTTTACTATAAGATAATACACTTCTGTTAATTCGGTTAATTGCAATGCTTTAAAAACCGGTTTGACCGAGACCTGGTCTTCATGCCGGTTTTTTATTGTCCGTTTTTTTATTAACCGGGTTTGCTTTCAATCAGGTGGTTTTGACGGTTGGACCGGTTGAACCTGTTTCACCAAACCGCCGGTTCTTGACTTTTTTAAAAAATAAAAAATTTCTTTAATTGTTTGACAAATTTCTTTATATGTATACTTTCTTATTTAACATAATAATACGAGTAACTAAACACTATATGTATTTCACTTGTTTTTTTGACACCAAAGCTCTAAAAGGTGCTTATGCTTTTGTTTGTGTTGGATTTGTACTTTCTTATTTCAATCTATTCGTATGGTTTTATGTACTTTGGTATTGTTCATAATTTGGATTGTTTGTTTAACATTTGTACTTTGAAAATTTCGTATGGTTGAATGAACTTGCAAAGAAATTGTGCAACAAATAGTGGAAAATGGCTTTTATGAAGTTGGAATGCATGTTTATAGGAATATAAGAATGCAGGTTGTACAAGATCATGGCCGGTTCAACCGTTTCCGAACAGTTTTTCAGTTCAACTAAAAAAGTCGGTTTTTAAAACATTGGTTAATTGTTAAGCTAGCCTGCATTTTGATTTCTTTATATTTATTATAAAACCCGCCACATAATTTTCTTTTTACACACCATATTATGGTTTAGTTCTATTATGGTAATAAAAACCATACTAAAAACCAACCTTAAAGGACGATCTTTTTGTTTTATCAATTAAGTAGGTCCGTGGGCTCAACCCAGTTAATTAACTGGGTTCGTGGGCTTAGACTTATAAACCCTAATAATACTAATCTAATATCTAATATTATCTTGATCACTAATCCGAACATGTCGAACGTGTGTGTGTTTTATTTTCTATATAAATAACACGAAATTGTTTGTACATATATGCATATATGGGGGACGAAGGAAATTAACAAAAGTCGCCACCAATTTAGTAGTAGACGCCAGACGCGTTTGAGACACATTCGATAGTCGTCGTTATTTAATGAATAAATTAATGGTAGTAAAGAGATATGGTATTAGACCCAGTCTTCTTCTCCGGGTCAAATACCCCACCACTAAACCCGTTGATGCAGAAGTTTCACAAGGTGCGTGTTGTGTGATCAACGGACCACCAATAGAATGAGAGACATTACTATCAAAATTGATTATGGCTAGATGGCACCGGATCCTTTTGAAAATGACAAGCAACCGAGTGTCAATCACGAGGGCTTGTTCGAGTGGTTACTGGATAAGATGAGATTTGAGACTGAGAGCTTACAAATTTAATCTCGAGCTCTCAGGTTGTATCATCCGGTCGTTTACGAAGATGGATTTCTTTGAATTGGGCTCAACTGGTATAACCACATCTAGTCTATACTATAAATGAGTAATTTGAGTTGTCATACGGTACTTTTTATAACTTCAAAAAAAAATTTCTTCTCCTAAACATTCTACCTCACTGTATATTATGATGATTAACTTAATAACTTAATTAATTATTACAACCAACTATACGCTTTAGACAATTAATTTAATATTTGCTTTCAATTTTTACTTAAGATTTTTAAATTCAATATTTTGTTATTATCAGTTAAATATTTTTCTTTAACTCTGCAAGTAATTGATAGAAAGGTATGGTCCTACTATTAAAAAAACATTCAATCATATATTTACGATTAAAAAATCTTATGTGAGTTATGATTATTTGAATTTCACGGTATTTTTCGTCATATCATTATAGCCGAAAGTATCTAAGTAATATTCCCATATTGATTGATTTGTTAAACTAAGTTTTAGAAGAAAAAAAATGTTATAAAATTTGGTTATTTTTTCAGGAAATTGTATATTTTTTCCTATTTTGAATCCGAATTGCATATTTACCAGTCTTTAATTAATTTTAATTTAATGACAAGTATACCCTTAAATAAAAAGATAGTTGGAAAGAATATTCCATCCTCTCAATTACATGTCTTCCGTTAACACCCTGTTAAATGTGAATTGTGATTTTGAACCACTTTTTAGTTCCCTAATTGTGGCTAATTGATTGAAGGTCTCAATTCAAGTTTTTATTGATGAACAACACAACTAATTTTTTTACCTAAACCCAATTAAATGTATTTTCATTTGTTTTCATGTTTTGTTGTTAGAATCCATCAAATATTAGTGATCAGTTATCTTTTTTTATTCTTTACTTCATTTCTTTGTTTCTGTCGATAAAAAACTTCTTTTGGAACCTACAACATCCAAAGGCAACTCAAAGTAATGTATTATGATAAAACTAATGATTAGTGTTTAGGATTTAGGGATTATGGTTTTAGGGTGAGGATCTAGAGGTTAAGGTTTAGTGTTTATTACTTAGGGTTTACGGTTGTGGTTTAATGGATAGGAGTTAGGGTTTAGAGGTTATGGTTGGCATTTAGGGGTTATGAGATAAGGGTTAGTGTTTAATGTATAGGGGTTTGAGGTTTAGGGTTTAGCCTTTAGGAGCTTAAGGTTTGGTAATTAGGGGATAATGATTATTGTTTAGGGTTTTTATGTAATTTATAATGTTTGAAATGATATATATGCAATTTATAATGTTTGAGGTAATAAGGGGTACATTTGTCAATCTATTACTAAAATTAATATAAATGGGTAAATATTCAATTTAGATTATAAATATGGGAAATTATACAATAGAAACTATATATTGGGTAAATATGTAATTGATTAGTTTTGTAAGGGATATATACAATTACCTCTGATTTTTTTTAATCTTATTCTACAAATTTTAATTAGTATAAAGACGAGTGGTATTTTACAATAATCTTATGTATACAACAAGAACGTTATTAGTGTGTAGTGTGTGTTTACCAGAACCAAAAGTCAAAATCATTAGTGGAAGAGTAGATTCTATTAATCTTAGATAAATATGATATACTTATAAATGGAATATCAAATTGTATACACAAATACAAATAAGTATTTGGATATTTATGAAATATCACTCTAACTTTTCATTTTCATTATTATACGTAACAAGATTTTCAACCCGCGCGTTGCCGTGAGGATAATGTTGGTATATAAGACCGTCTTGCTATATAGTGATACGTAAAAATAGAAATGAAAAACGTTTAATGATCAAAACGCTTTGAACAAAAACTATGTTAATTATCTTCGCGGTTCTAAATACAAATGGTTATATGATCTATGTCTAATTGTTTAAGTTTAGAAAGAATTTTGAACTTTCATATCATACTAATTTTAGGGGCTGTTTGGTTTACCTCTTAATGAGGTCTGGATGGTAAAGTGTCTGAATCGCACAGATACAGACTGTTTGTTTGGAACCTCTGAATGGTAAAAATGTCTGAATCGCTAAGAGATTTACCTTAAAAAATGTCTTATTCATCAAGTCTTCTACACAAGTCTTTACCATCCAGACACTTATTCTTACAACACTTAATGAAACAGATTGAACCAAACAGCCCCTAAATTTTCTTTTCGGACCTATAGTCCAGTAGCGAGGCCCACTCACGCAAGCCCAGCCCAATACAAATTCAACAATTATCAATGTATACCGTGTATCCTCGAAACAAACTGGCTAATTACTAGCACACTTTATTGTGTTATAAAAAACACCTAAAAATGAATACGGAACGTATTTAACATTAGAATCTCTATACGTCATGTTAAATAATTCTAAAGAAATAACGTTTCTACAGTATTGTAGCATTAGAATACGAACCATATACACGTGTAAAAGAATAAATATTTGTCTACCTATTCCTATACATGCTTGTTTTCTTCCTTGTGTTACTTCAGTTCATACTAAAATAATTTGATATATTATATAAATACTTGGTAATTTTTTCTTCAAATAATATTTTATTTGATAACTTGGTACACTTTATACATGATATTTAGTATGTACATTTTCCTACTCACTTTTATTTTTGAACTAGGTTTTGCTATCCATACGTTGTCTTCGGATAACACAATTACACATAACAATTGAACTGTTATAACGTTATGCACGAAAGACGAAATAAAAAAAAGTGTAACGATAAAAACACTTCAAACAAAAAACTCTTACACCACCAACAAAACACAAAAGAAATATCACTGTATAAATCGAAAAAAAAGAAAACCAAAAACTAAATTAAATATTAATTTCACTATTCCTCCTAATTAAATTATATTTTCAAAAAAAAAAATTTATTAAAAATAAAAGAAAAACAAACAAAATATGCATTTCAACATTATCATAGTCGATTTTATTTCTATTGTATTATTTTATTCAATTATATTTCAATTGTGTTGTGATTTGTATATACAGATAATTTTTAGAGTTTGTAATCATCGCACCGTTTAGCACATCACTATGATCGTGTCCACCTCACACGACCATATTAGCCTTGATATTCCAACATCCCCCTTCTCATCTTACATTTTCCTACTTTTTGCGATAGATTCCCCCACAAATCACCTTCGTTTGCGCAATATCAATCCCCCACATTAGTCCACATCTTCATCATCGCTACTCAACCCCGCTTCATGCAGAATAACTATTACCTTTAATCTTAGATCATTATGTGTATGTGTGTGATCCACACACCATTTCCATTACCACTACCTTCACAGGCGGTTCAAGCAGTTTGGAGACCCAAAATGGACTTTTGGTTCAGGGATCCTATTGAAACTTCTATAACTTTTATGATTTATAGTTGTTAGATTATACAAAGTTTAAACGAAAGAAAACAGACACAAACACATATATTGTTTTTTTTTTTTTTTTTTTTTTGTAAATGGAGGCCTGGTTAAAATAAAGACCCAAAAGGAAAACCCTAACTTTATTTGATTTACCCTTTAGACGTCCTCACTACCTGTAGAGGCTAGATTATGAGGCTTGCAATATTAAATAAGTTGCGCTGAGCTTAGAAGGTTTCATTAGAATTATAGGCTAGTTTGTTTATTGTATTTAGGCTATTTTATGGTTGGGCTTGGGTTTACTATTGGGTTTATGATCCACAAGGGGCCCAATAGTAAACCCAATGGGGGACTATATATACCCCAATAAACCTCCTCATTTGGCAACCCTTGAGATTACGATTTTAGGGAGAGAAAGCAAGGGAGTTTAAGATCGTAATCTTAAACTAGAGAGAGAGATCTGTTTACGATTACAAGATTTGTACCCGACAAGTTCATCTTGTGTGCAAGATCAGGTTTTTATCGTTTATTAATCGTTTTCTTGGTATTCTTCTCATCTCTTATCTTGAATCAATAAATCACTTGGATTCCACACTCGTGATTGATAGAATATCGTGAACGGTTGTTATTCCTGGACTAACAATTGGTATCAGAGCCAGGAAACGAGAGTTTCGTGGTTCTCACGATATTGATTCAAGAGATCTAATGGTTTTTGTGAGTTTTTCTTGAGTTTTTCAGGTTTACGATCAAGTTTGTTGAGTTTTCTGGGTTGTTCTTGGTGTTTACGATATCTGCTGGTGTTTACGATCGGTGTTCTACATCAGTTTAGTGTTTACGACCTGGGAATTGGAGTTTACGACTTCAAGATTCGAACTTTGAGTGTTTACGACTAAGAAAATAGAATTTACGACTTCAAGATTGGATTTTTAAGTGTTTACGACAGGGTTTACGATCCGGAGGACTTTACGACTGTGTTTACGATCCAAAGGTGTTTACGACAGAGATTAAGATCGGAATCAGGTTCACGATCGTGTTTTCGACCCGGAGTAGTTTATGACTGTGTTTACGACTCGAGATGTGTTTACTATAAAGTTTACGATCGGAAACAGGGTTTGCGGCAAAAAATCACTATTTCACACTTTCACAAAAACGGACATAACTTTTGACTCGTTTGGAGTTAGAAGCTCAAATTTTAACACGACGTTCGTGACAACAAACCCAGAACTACCCCAGACTAACGTCCAAGGGAGCTCGTTTGGACACCTAAATTCCACTCCGAAGGCCTCCGTTTTCGCGTTTAAGTTTTTGGCACTATTCATTAAATAGTACTTTTGCCATTTTTGCCAATTTTTCAAAATTTTCAGAAACTGCATATCTAAAGAAAGAAAATGAGTTCAGTGGTTGAAGAAAAGAATATGATTGAGAACAAGGATGCTTTCGCAGCTGAAGTTGATGAAACTAAGATATGCCCAATCCTACTTGTGCTCGATTAATTCCTGGCTTAAGACAACTCTGGAAAAAAGCTGAAATCGAATTTTTTGATGTGCAATGTTCTAGGAGTTCATTTAAAGGTAGGTGGGAAAAGAGTGAAGAGAAAGTAAAAGTCCAAAAACTAGACATTGAGAAATATCAAAAGCTAGCAATGGAGAAGACTATTTTATATGATCGAGCTAGGATTGAGATTCTGAGCTGACACAGAAATTAACTAAACTGCAACAAAAATATGATGAGCTGCAGGTCAAGTATGATTGCATTCAGGAAAGAAATCAGCGAATGCTCGATGCTGGAAAAGAATTGTCACATGTTGTTGTAACTGGTCAAGTTGGGAAAGATAAAACTGGGTTTGGGTCAGAAAAGTCTGATAAGTCTCTGTCTGCAAAAAGTATTATTCCTCCACCAGTTCCTAGAGACATTATAGGAATGCTTCTTAGTGAGGATTAACTTGAACGAACCAAGTCTGATTATAAAGAAGTTGCTCCTCCTATTGATAGTGTCTTGGTTGGAACTACACCATTGACTCAAGAAGAAATTGATAATGAAGCAAACATGACTTATGGTGAAGGGAAAGTAGAGGATATATCAGACAATGATGCTGAGTGCCAGAAATATGACAGGTATCATAACTCTAAGTCTGATGATGCTGAGATAGAGTTGAAACCATACCCTAAAATTGAAACCCCATACTTCAAAGTAATTGACGAAGTCAATAGGGAAGAGGTGATCTTGACGACACGGCCTGAGGGGAAGATATTTCTGACTTCTGGTTCAATGTTCGACCAAGAACCAGACATTGGGTATGATCTACCATCCTTCTCCTCAAAGTTCAAGGGAATAACCGATGGAGTGATAAGTGAACCTAAAGTTGAGAGACCAAAGATCACCATCAAGCATCCGAGTATGAAACCAACAGCTGGAGTGAAGAATGAAAAACTCAAGGGAGTAGCTGTGTCTCCCATTTCTTCAATTGGATCATGCAGTTGCCGTTTTAATTGCAAGAATTGTACTTCAACGTCAAGGAATCAAGGAAGCACAAAGACAGAAAGGACAAGTTCGACACAGGCTTCGACAAACCAGCAGAAAGTCAAATCTGAAGCTGTAGTCAAAGCAAAGAAGCAGACACAAGGCAAACCAGCTCCATATCAGCCACCAAAGACAAGTGGGTACACGTCTGACTTCTATCTAAAGGAGCAGACTTGCTTTAATTATGGCAATGCTGGTCATATTGATAGAAACTGTCTTTATCGCCCCTATGAACCCTATTTTCCGAAAGTCAAAGGGTTTCATCTCAGGAGTCTATAAAGTCTAAGCCAATGATGGTGCAAACACCTAAGGCAAGGAAGACTGTTACTCCTAAGGTTAAACCCTTTGATTAACATTGGGGTGCTGCCAAAAGCTGAGAGAAAATATTTACTCTTTGACAACAAAAGTATGATGCGGATTGCAAAGAATTTTATTTTTCATGAACGAACAAAACATATCAAGATAAACTATCATTTCACTCGCTATCATCTACAACTTTGAACCATCTCGCTACCATATGTTTTATCGGACTTGAGATTGCTGATATTTTCAGGAAGCTCAATCGGCCTCTCGGTTTCTATCTTCTTTGACAAACTTTCAATGCTTATTGTTGTTGTATTGTGAGTTTGAGGGACTAAGAGAGAAAATTAGCCTAATATTTGGCTTATTTGTAATGGACTTTTTTTTTATACTTTTTGTCTAGTAATTCTATATTGCATCTTTATATAGTATAGACCGTTTTTCAGTATATTTAAACTTATTCATATACTATAAAACCCTAATTATTTATCTGTATTATTATCAATTAACATGAACTAACAACTAAGGCACCAAGCCACCAAGCTATAGAATTGTGTATATATATATATATATATATATATATAGGGAAAAGATAAATTGGAACCCACTTTGAGTTGGAAAATCGTTGGAACCCGGTCAAAAAAGCGGTAAAAAAATGTTTTTTTTCTGAATTTTTTTATGGTGGTTCTTTATGTTATAAACTACCCTTAAATGAAAAAAATCAAAAAACCGCCTAGTAGATTTTCAGTTACGAAAAAAGTTACATCTGTAACTTTTATGCATATATTTGCAGTTACGCAAAAGTTACATGTGTAACTTAGACATTTTTGATATTTTTTAAAAAAAAATCTAGTAGGCGGTTTTTTGATTTTTTTTCATTTAAGAGTAGTTTATAACATAAACTACCACCATAAAAAGATTAAGAGAAAAAAACATTTTTTTAACCGCGTTTTTGACCGGGTTCCAACGATTCTCCAACTCAAAGTGGGTTCCAAAATACCCCAACCCTATATATATATATATATATATATATATATATATATATAGAGAGAGAGAGAGAGAGAGAGAGGATCATTTGAGAACCAATTTGATTTGAGAACTAAAAAGAACTAATTTGAGTCACAAGTTTATTTATATGTATCCCCCCTCCCATGAATTGTAGTGGTCCCCCCTGAAATTTGTGGTTGAGATTTAGTTCTCAAAAGTTCTCAAAAGAAAAAGTTCTCATTTGAACCTAACCCTATATATATATATATATATATATATATATATATATATATATATATATATATATATAAGGTGAGGTTCATTGTAGACACCCTCATAAGTGTAGACAGGTAGACACCCTATTTCACATGTGAAATTACTTTATTTCACATGTGAAATTTTCTGAACAATGAGAAAAAGAAAATAAAAGAAAAAATAAATTAATCATAACCATTAGATCAAGAGATCTAATGGTGAAAAAGGTGTCTACTTGTCTACACTTATGAAGGTGTCTACAATAAACTTTTCAATATATAAATATATATATATATATCTATTATAATAAACGAAAAGATTTTTAGGTGAGGTGGCATCACCACAGCCCTCCCTTAAGTCACCGCAATGCCTCACTTTTCACCAATTAAGGGCAAAAAAATAAAATACTCACGGTGTGCAATTGAAACGCGCGGATCCTCCCTATCGGATCCTTATAACCCTACCGTCGCTCTCTCTCTGTTGGGAATTCGATCAAAGACTAAAACCCTAATTACGAATCCAGAACCTCAATCGGCGCTACCTCTCCCTTGCTCAGGCGATCATCAACGGTTGTTCTTCATCAGAAGGCTTGGTCTCGACTTGATTGAAGGTATGGTATCCTCATTAGATTTGCGTCTCCACTTTTATCACTTCATCTTCTTCAGTACGCAATCGCAATCGTTCACCAGGAGCAACCTTCAAAACCCTTATCTTCAGGTACGCAATCGAGGTTCAATTTGTGTTACTTTATGTAGTGTTTATCGATCCTTATGTATTATTCATGAAGGTGTATTTACCGATTTCTTATGGTTGCTTAGTTATACACATAAAACCACAAATTTATGATATGACTAATATGTATTCATGGTCTTTATTCAAATACAAAAAAGATTGGTCTTTATTCGCTACTGTCGGATCATTGATTTTGGAATCCCATGGTGTTGAACTTCAGATACATCCCGCTACTTTCAGATCATTGATTTCCATATCAATACTGCATTAGTAAAGGATGTTGCAAGCACTAATAAAACAAAATTTTGGTCTGAATCACATACTTAAAAGTTACACAATTTATGGTTGGCCTCCACAATGTATAAGTAGTTACAACAGGCATTTTATTGTTTGATGTTTAGTAATTTAGCCCTTCTGAAATATGTTGATGCCTTAAAAATATGATGGAGTAAACACATGTTTGAACCTCAATTGTTGAAATTGTTTGTGGCAACTAATTCTAAAGTGCTCTCTCAGTCTCTCTAAGTTGAACCGCCGTCGATATAAAATTCGCAAGTTTACTAGCATTTGGAGGTTTTGAAGTTTGTTGTTTCAAGTTTTTTACTCTTTTTGTTTGTATACATTCAGATGCTAATTTTTTGTTTTGATTGTTATATATAAGTGGTTATTACTTTAACCCAACCTAATTAGAACTGTGGGTAAACGAATAGTATGAATGTATGATCTGTACAAACTTTGGTAATTTAATTTAATAAGCAAGATTTAGATTTGTTTGCTGGTTGCAGAAATAAGCAAGATTTATAATGTTTGCTGGTTGCAGAAATAAGCATATCAGGTACATTGTTTTTAATAAGCAAGATTTATAATGTTTGCTGGTTGCAGAAACACCCTGGGCGAAGCCCGAGAAACTAGCACCAGGCGTTTTAGATTTGTTTCAAAGGCTTTTATCCACTTTCTTTTTTGTTTAAAAAATCGGACTGGTCATTTCATGCAGGTTGGGCAATCTGTAAAAAATATATTTGGGTCAGAAATATAACTCTTAGTATGCTTATAAATGGGCTGGGTTCTTGAGCCTCGGTAAATAGTTGTTTGATTTTTGCCTTTTGAAAAAAGCATTGCTTAATGTCGACTTTCTTTTTAATTTCCCAGTCTGTAAATTATTACATGAGTGTTGACGAATTACGAAACTGAACAACTAAAAGAAAAATTTTAGTTATCATTCAAAAAAAACCCTTTTTGAAATTTTTTCATCTGAAACTGTGATTTAGAATGTACTATCCCTCATTTGTTTCTTTCTTATTTGATTTACTATTGATTAGTTCTAAACATTTTAACATACACATCTGAAATTTGCTTTTAAGGTGTCAATTTAGATTTACTTCAAAATCACCAATACATTACAGAATCTAAATTTACTTTCAGTCCATGATGAAACTTTTGGTATGCAACATGCTGTTTATAAGCTTATTTTGTTATTAAAATTGGTCAACCATGTCACTTATAAGACCCTACAAATATATTCTCAAATATTCTTAAAGTATATATGTTTTTGTTAACTTTTAATTGTTGAACATCTTTGTATTTTTTCTTGTGTATGCATAATATTACAATGATTTGGTTTAGAGATCTTTATCGTTATCAAGTTTAGGATTTTTTTGTTAATGAGTAGTTGCCATATAAAAGTCCAGTTCTGTATGGATAGATATGACACCATGAAAACCATATAAAAGCATGTTTCCATATCTTTAATTTTCAATGTGCAACAACAAACATATTCGACATTATTTCTGAATATTTATTTTAATGTGCAGGTCTTCTTGAATCTTTATTAGGGATATCGACACCATAAACGATCAGGCCATTTGAAACTCCTAGATTTCATTAAAAATGAAGATGGTTTTATGTTTGTGTGACATGAAAACATGTAATATTGTTAATTGATTATAGTGATGAGGCAGCAAAGGTTTGTTACAAGCATGCAGTTTGTTGGTTTTTTGTGAAACTCACTCCCAAGTCCCAAGCAACCCGAATAACATGGTAGACTTTCAATTGTTTTACTTATTATTATTTTTATTCATTACAACTTTAAACTCTTATTTTTTATGATTTGCAGGAGGCTACAAGTGAGTTCGGGACATTACAGCCAAAAAAAAACTTATTAGAAAATTAAGGGTGTTGCTAATTATTATTTTCTTAGATACTAATTATTGCTTCAGCAACATTAAAGCCAAATTAATGGTTGTAATTTTTCAAACAGGGTTTCCTAATTAGAACAATGTTCATTTTAATGGTTAAGTTATGTTATTACAGATGATAAGATTATAGATGATAAGAGTATGGGCTGCCGTAGAAGCTTATAGATGAATTTAAAGTGTCAAGTGAGTCAAAATGTCAAATAGGTAAAAGTAAAGTAAGATGGGCGTGCTAAGAAATTACTTATCTGTAATTTCATACATATCATATCTGGAAAAAAAACATCTTACAACTGGTTTACCTTTAATTACTATATACTTTATCTTTGTATACCTCTGTATTTTCTAATTTGTAACTTTTATATAATTCATTCCTTATAAACATGATTTTGTATAACTTTAAAGTTTTTTTATTTCTTTAATTTAGATTACTAAATAAAATGAAAGACACTTCATAGATCTTATTATTATAATTTTTAAAAATAGCCGTGCGATGCACGGGTTTTAAAGACTAGTATATATATATTTTTTTTGGAACGGCTTCATTAAAACACAGCAACCCCCAGCAAGATGCTTAAGGGAAACCAAAAACAAACAACAGAAATGAAAGAAAAAGACACATTACAGTGAAAACGAAACCCAATCTTCCCAAACTAAGCCTACATCTTTGTTCCTAAACTTGAACCACAAGAAACTCCAAGACTTTATCTCGTTGATAACTCTAGCCGGATTAGGAATAACTTCCTCAAAGATGGATTTATTTCTAGCCACCCATAAACACCAAGCACCGGTGAAAAAAGCCGTTCTCCTAGCCCTCTCCAATCTGCTACAGTTCCGACCTCCATCCCCAACCTCAAAGATATCCAAAACGCTGAAAAAGAACGGAGGTGGAGATTTCGTCCAACTCGCCACGACAGACCAGACCTGCTGAGCGAAAATGCAGCCCGTGAAAAGGTGCTCTACTGACTCCGGGCAGTCCCCACAGAGCGGGCAACTCACAGAGGGCAACGGAACCCTTCTTCTCTCCAGCTGAATCCTCGTAGGCAATCTATCTAAGACTGCCCTCCATGCCAAAAGGTTCACCTTAAGAGGAACCCAAGGACACCGAACCAGAGACCAATTCCCGTCCTCCTGATCAATTTCCTGCAGCATCAAGCGCAGAACTTTAACCGAAAAGCCAAGGTCTTCCGAACCCACCCACTTCCATTCCCCATTAACGAGAGCGAAAAGGGATTGCAACGAAATTCCTCTACCTTCCAACAAAGACTTCGCCTTGTGAAGAGCCTTCCAGCAGCCCCCAATGCTAGGACCCCTCGGAACCCCGAAAAAGTGGGCTTTGCTCCCGTGAATGCTATCAATGACTCTTCTCCATAAGGCACTAGGTTCCGAAAGGAATCTCCAAACCCATTTGGCATTAAGACAAAGGTTCATAACCTCCAAGGGAACAAGCCCGAGACCCCCAACTTTAGTAGGCCGAAGAACGTTTGAACGAGCAACCCAATGGATTTTTTTACTTCCTTCACCCGAGATCCCTCCCCATAGGAAATCCATTCTAAGCTTTTCCAGCGCATCGATCACTTTTTTAGGCGCTCTATAAATCGAAAAATAATAGGATGGAAGGTTCTCCATCACCGATTTAATAAGGACAAGGCGACCGGCAAAGGAAAGGTGACGAGCCTTCCATTTGGATAATCTAGATCGAAACATCTCCACAACGTTGCTCCAATGCTTAGCGATGTTCATATTAGCCCCGACCACCAACCCGAGATACTCAAACGGGAAAACACCTACCTTACATCCCAGAATGGCAGCTTTATCCTCCACTTCTTCACTATCCACATTCACCCCGTGAACCCCACACTTGTCAATATTGACCTTGAGACCGGAGACGAGGAAAAAGATCCAAAGCAATCTTCTTAAGTTAAGAAAGTTCGCCAACGACCACTCCCCAAAAACCATAGCATCATCGGCGAAAAAGAGGTGCGAGATTGTAGGGCCTTTGAAACAATATATAAAAGAGTTTGTTTGCCGTAATTTTTTAATAATCTCATTCAATGTTGGCTAATGGCTATGTATCTCTAGTTGTGGGTTACTTTGATGCATGATTAATTGTGTGTTCCTCATAAGTGGACAACCTTCCATCACTCAAGTTTGTGCTTTCAATGTGAACGCAATTATTAAAGGAGTTGTGTCCCATAAGACACGTCACAAGAACAAGATAAAATTGATTTTCTCGCGAAAATAAACAAATATATTTCATTAGATCACCATTTTATATACTTGGCTTGATGCTTTTGGGTTCATCAAATGTGAGCAAAAAAAAAATATATCCTTTGGGTCGAAGATAGAGGTTTTTTTATAATGGGTTTCTTTTGTTTGAAATTAGAGATGAACATATAAAAATCGAGATAATATCCCTGAATCCAAACATACAACATACAGTTAAAAATAATTAGATCATTTTATTTTATGTTTTCTATAGACCAACCATAAAAATAGTGTTTTTAACGATTTTATTCTTTATCATTCTCACACTTTGAGACTTGAATCTAGAAAATTATTAAACTAGAAGCTCTTTAATAACTATAAAAAATAGTTGAACAATAGTGTAACTTGGTTATAGTCAAAGAAACTCTCTAATATCTTTAGAAAAATTATATTTAAATAATTCTAACTTTTAAGGGTTGGTCGACAATAATTACACTTTTAATAATCACTTCCAGTGGTTCCAACTTTCACCCTATTTACCAGTAGTAGTCCTGCCGTTAAAAAACTTAACACCGTTAAGTTTTTTATCCATTTTTTTCAACA
This sequence comes from Deinandra increscens subsp. villosa, assembly GCA_039602395.1. Classification (NCBI taxonomy): domain Eukaryota; kingdom Viridiplantae; phylum Streptophyta; class Magnoliopsida; order Asterales; family Asteraceae; genus Deinandra; species Deinandra increscens. The sequence continues at coordinate 11,520,039 of JBCNJP010000003.1, forward strand.
TCAATCTTTGATCTACCATAACTTCTTCAATGCTTGATGAAAATTCAATCCGTAAGTTGTTATGAACTCGTGACGAAAAACCAAATATATAGCAATAAGAATCATTGCATACCATAAAGAATTGGTTAATCTACCATTGTTAAAGCTTCATGAAGTTGTGAAATTTAAAATCCGATCAACACTCCGTGCGGTTGAGATTATTTAAATCCAATTTTTCATATCTTTGTAATAAAGCTTGACCAAATAGGTGCCATTTCTAATTATCCGTAACTACTTAGCTATTTAAATTTGAACTCGTTACAATGCATAAGACATAAAAAAAAATTTCTAGTAGACGATGAGTTACTTGAGAGTGTCTCGATATATGCCTAATTCAAACGGAATTCAAACGAGCTTGAGTAGAAGGTAGAGCCTAAACTAAAGCTCATTTTATAAGCGAGCTTGAGTCTAAACTTTACATACCAAACTTTTTTATTTATGAGTGTAAACAAACTAATTATTTAAATAAATATAAATATTTACTAATATATCCTTAGATAATAAACTAGTCAGTAACCCGGGTAAATACCCGAGGTTGTGACTTTGTTTTTTGATTTGTTCACCATCATTCGTTGATTAAAACCTAAGCAATATGGATCTAGTTTTGTTGGGTTTTCTGTCACGAATCCAAAGCAATTTACGGATCGAATTTTTGTTAAGAAATAATAGAGATATGATAAATTAAAGTTGTGTTATTTTAAAAATAAATATATATATGGATAGTTTTTATGTGAACATAATTTAATTTTCTATTTAATTATTTAATTTAAAAATCTCATAAATTGACACATAGGATTTATCCTATGTGGCACACTTTAAAAATGACATTTGTACTTTAAAAACTTGTGTTTAATAGTAGAATAGATAGATAGATATTATGGTGTTGAGTCAAATATAGGAAATTGGTTTTGCCTAAAAAAGAATAGGAAATAATAGAACTATGACAAGTGGCACAATTAAGAAATAAGAATAAGACAATTTCGTCTTAAATCAAATCAGTACATATAGTGTTATTTTGACATAAGATAGTACATATATAAAATCTTTTAATGCAAACCAATATAATTATATGTATTGTTTTACTTTAAAACCATACAAATAATGTTTTCTTAACGTAAAACAATACAAATAATGTTGTCTTAACATAAAACACTATAAATAACATTGTCTTAACGTAAACTACTACATATATAAAATCAATACATTTTTAATACAAACCAACATAATTATATGTGTTGTTTTACATAGAAAAAATACAAAATATGTTGTTTGTAATACAAAATAACATAAAAATAGTTGTTTTCATATAAAACAAAACGTACAATGCAAAACATTACAAATTATATTGTTTAAATGTAAAACAATACAATTATTGAAAACTAGTACATTTTAAAAAAAAATCTTTACAAATATGACAAACTAGTACACTTTTTAAAAGATTTTTCTTTAAAAGGTTTTTTATATATCAATATTACACTCAAATTAAATAGGAAAAAATGCTCGTTTATGGTGTAATTTTTATAAAAAACAAATGTCGTATGAAAAAGTTATGAACATTTAAAAAATATGGAGGGAAACTTAAAAAAGTGAAGAAAAGAGGCTATACCAAAAAAATTCTCATCTCTTAATTTTCCTCCTATTTTATTACAATTAAATCTCAACCATTCATTTTTAAAATCAAATGATAAGATATTTAATATTCTTTTTAGACAAAATATAATTTCTAAGGGATTCAACCCATAAATATTATTATAAGAATTGATGGATTTGTGGTAACGACCTATGTGACGTAGCGAAACTTCATATTGGGTAAGTTCTAGCTCGCTTGAACACCGTCTCCGAGTGAGGCTATGATGGGATACAATTTTCATCAATCGACTCTATATAAAAAAAAAAATTAATGCGTATAAAAATGTAAACATATTGTGTTATTTAAATAAAATTATGATTATAAAAATATATTTTGTTATTGAAACGAGTCACGCTGAACTTGAGTTTGAAAATTTATTAACGAGCTGAGCTTAGATAAAAAGTTTAAAACGGGTCAAACCCGAGTTCTTTTAATTTAAAGATATCATGCTCAAGAGCGAGCTCAGACTTAACACAACTAATTTACATGTCTATCTTGAATACATCTCCACTTATCTCTACTCTTTATATTTTTATAAAAGTAAATTATCTACCTATACAAACTACTAACAATGTATATTTATATCTACCTACATATAAACTACAACAACAATGTATATTTACTATTTTACTCTTAATGGTCTTCCTTAACATTAAGGATAAAATAGAAAGAACACATTATTATAATTGTTTAGTTCTTTAATTTGTTTATAACAATTAATTATTTCCTTTAAAAACATTGTGTTGTGTAATATTTAATTATATTTTATTAGTGTAAAAATCAATTGATATTTCGAATAATTAGTTCTTTTAATTTATTATAACCCGCTAGTTATAATTTTTTAAATAAAAGCACATATTTTTTTCAACCAAATTATAGATAAAATTATTAATTGTTTTAACTAAATTATTAATTGGTTATAAACGAGTTATGGTAACTTCATACGTTTTTCTTTACATAGTCTCACTCTATTTTTAAAAATAATTTGATTTCTAACCGCTCCATAAAAAATCCATAGCGACACGAATTTGAAAATACACTAGACATTCAAAGTGTAGCACACTGGTAGTAACGCGCGTCTAACAACTTCTAATTAATAATTATTTGTTAAATAATATAAGGCCGACTTGAGTCGTTCCAAAATGTTCATATTCTATGCATGAGTGTTTTATTTTTCTATTTTGGTGGAAGTCTAACATTTGATTGGTTAAAAATAAATAAAAAATAAGTGAAAGGATCGGTGATATACCCTGAAATTGTTCTTTATTGCCTCAAAAGTACACACGAGGCGATGTTCCTGATCGGCATTGCCTCAACCCTTTCTTTGACATCATTTCGTTACACCTAACACTATTAGCGAAGTTTGACCAAAAAAGTCACGGGGGAACGAAAAGTCATAGATCCTAATCACGAGAGGGGGTTCTTAATATATAAAAAAAATCACAAAAATTAGTACTACGACAAAAAAAAAAAAAAAAAAAAAGAAACGGGTAACTTTATATTTAACCATAGAATAAGGGAGAATTACGTTTATCCATCTCAAATACGTACAAAGTTCTATAATTTTATAAAACAAAATTCCCAATGCATAATGCAATGCTCTTTAAGAGGATTCATAATGGGTCATCTTCATCTTTTTTTTGAACATATCTTCATCTATATCTCTAGATATAATTTTGAGATTTTTCTTTTCATTTTTCATCTCCATCACAAAAAGATGTGATAGATTAAACATTTTAGAAACAAAAATAACGATTCTACTTTTAATGCTCTATAATTTATTTGGAAAAATACACCTTTTAAAAGTTTAGAACGACTATACAGACTTGCCACTAAAACAAAATGTGAAAGCAGTCTCTAGTTTTCAAAGTATCAGAAACTATTCAATTCGAATGTCATGTGCAAGCATGTGCCTTTAACTTATTGAAGGGTGACTTGATGGATGTGTGAAACTAGTTTTGGAATGTAATAATTCACTATGCATGAACGTGAATGTGAGATAATATATTTTTACCTTCTTTTACATAGACTGAGG
>JBCNJP010000003.1:11524242-11591130 GCA_039602395.1 Deinandra increscens subsp. villosa
TTTAATATTTTCTTTTTCTTTTTCCTTTTTCCTTTAATAATTTAATTTTTTTTCATTTATTTAGTTAAGTAAATGCTATTTTTTTTGTCTTTTCATAATGGCTACTTTTTTAAAAATCCTATAAATACAACACACAATCTCAAACAATTTCACACCAGAAATTCATCTTCTTCTCACATACACTCAAACTCACTTGCTAAACCATGGATCCCAACTGACTTCCATCATCCATTCCTTCCTCGTTGCAAGCTCTATTACAAGACGATGTTGAAGATATGGCGTTGCAGTTTTTTGAGATGGTCGATCTCGAAGAGTAGGCTGGTTCTTCTCGACTAGAAAAGAAACGCAGGGAAATAGACAGATCTCGTATAAAGGGAGATGAACTCTTGTGGGAAGATTACTTTGCTCCAAAACCCACGTATGACGAATGGTTCTTTCGAAGACGATATAGGATGAACATCAAATTATTTACTCGCATTATGGAAGGCATTTCTGAACCCGGTAAATCTAAAAACTATAAGTATTTTACACAAAGATATGATGCAGTAGGTAGAAAAGGGCTTTCACAAAGACAAAAATGTACAAGTGCCATTCGCCAATTGGTTTATGGTAGTACACCCGACCAATGTGATGAATACATACGTATTGGTGAAAGTACTTCCCTTCAATGTCTACACAAGTTTTGTGAGTCTGTTGTGGAGGTTTATAAAGAAGAATATCTAAGAAGACCAACTCAAAGTGACATTCATTGGCTACTAGAAAAGAATTCAACAAAACACGGGTTCCCCGGAATGCTTGGTAGCATTGATTATATGCACTGGAGTTGGAAAAATTGTCCAACTGCATGGAAAGGTCAGTACACTCGTAGTGACCATGGTCATCCGACCAATATGCTGGAGGTAGTTGCATCTCAAGACCTATGGATTTGGCATGCATTTTTTGGAGTGGCGGGTTCAAACAATGATATCAACGTACTCAACCTGTCCCTGCTATTTAACCAAGTCTTAGATGGAAATGCTCCTGAATGTACCTTTTAAGTAAATGGGAATGTGTACATAAATGGGTACTACCTTGCAGATGGTATCTATCCTGAATGGACGACTCTGGTGAAGAGTTTCTCATTCCCCTTGATAACAATGAGAAAATGAAGTACTATAAAAGAAGACAAGAAGCTGCAGCAAAGGATGTGGAGAGAGCCTTTGGTGTGCTTCAAGCTAGGTGGGGAATAATACGAGGTCTATTAAGAAGTGCTACATTACCAGTAATTGGTAATATAATGAAGACATGCATTATACTACATAATATGATTGTGGAGGATGAATGCGATAACGTACGTAATTGGTGTCGTGAAGAGCAGGAACCTGACCCACCGATTTACAATAATGGAGCACCAGAATTACTTTAAGCACAACTTTAAAGATTCAGGGACGTGCTTAGCCAAGAGGCACACCAAGCACTATGAAACGATCTCGTAGAACATATTTGGGCCAATAGGCTACACTAACTATTTATGTTTGTTTTATTCTAGTATTGTCTTTTATTTTCAAGTGTCGATTTATGTTTGTTTTATTTTTAATGTAACGTTTTAATTTATGTTTGTTTTAATTCAAATTGGTTTTAATTTTATTTTTTTATTTAAGTTCATATAATTAATTTATAAAATAATTATATCATAAATAATTAATTTATAAAATCATTAAATCATAATATAATATATAAAATGAATTAATATTAGATAAAAGAATATTATATAAATAAAAAGAATTAATGTATTGGATAAAAGAAATGGTGATATGTAAATAAAAAAAGTTTGTGGGATGGGCATTGTTGGGGGCAAAAAACTGTTTGTGGGAAGGGCTGGAGAAAAGTTAATGTGGCATGGTGACTTGGCAGCCCTTGGGAAGGGCCGCTCTCACCGTTGCGGGTGGTCTAAGCATGAAACTCGACCCGTATACAAGGGATACGCTTGACTAGCAACGGTCTTCTCCCCCAAAGACTTCTCCACCCACGCACGCAGAGATCATCACATAGCCAACCGCGCAACCAACCCACGCAAGACCGAGAAGGTGTTCTGTGTTGTAGGCATGCATGGGTAGCACCCAAGATGGCTTTCAATTCTTCATGCGGGTTTGTGAGGAGGAGGCGTAGTGGACGCCTCTGGCGGAGGTGGATGCCGGAGAGCTGCTTGGCGGTCTGGAAGGAAGTCACGGAGACGCTGCCTCGAAAAATCTATAGGGTGGTGGCTCAGGTCAGAAGGAGGAGGGAGGCGGAATTCAACTTCTCAAAGTGGACCAGTTTCTGGAATAATTAAGAAAGAGAGTCAGTTTCATAAACCGAGTCAACAACGGTCAGAGAGTGATCTTTTCGGTATTGGGCTTTTACTTGGGGAAACAGGGCTGAAATCACGCGGGATTTCTTTGGATCTCAATAAATGATGTCAAATGTCAAGGAGTCAAATGTTGGCGAAACCAACATTACTATCAAGGATGGGCAGTCGACGGTGTTTGTACTGACGACGCTGGAATTTGTTAACGAAATGGGGAGACGATGCGTGTGTCCGTAAGGCAGTGGGATTAGGTATGGATGGGTTTGATGAGCAAGTGAAGGCATTGGTTAAAGATGAAGGCGTCCAATCCGGCTCTTAATGTATATCTTAAACATGAATGCTAGAGGAGAGGGAGATGGAGACAAAGCTTCTTGGATTTGTGGCATTAGAGTTACTCATAGAGTGCAATTCTTGATTATTCAAGCAATGCAGCTTACGTATATGTGTAATCTTGTGTTGGGGGATTTTTGGGGTGGTAATAGGTACGATGGCAATGCCGTAAATGCCGAGGGGAGATCCAGGGGTTTGATGTGTCTGTGGAGTCCAATTTTATCAGAGTTGTGGATATTGTCAAGACCCAAAGATGGATTCTGATTAGCGGTGATCTGCGTGATACGTCTGATAAGATAAAACTCGTAAACGTGTATGCACCCCAACCCCCAAGGCTCTCTCTCTGGAGAAGAAGCGTTTTGGGATGATTTGAAATCGTTGATGGAGGCTAAGGACGATATTTGGGTGGTCATGGGAGATTTCGACGAAGTGAGGTGCCTGGAAGAACGTTTCAACTCGGAGTTCAATCCGAATTCCTCTACTTTATTCAATGAGTTCATTGCTGATTCGGTCGTTCAGGAGTACCATTTGTCGGGTAAGAAGTTCACCTATTTAACTAAGAAGTTGTATAAAGGTAGCAAGATTGACCGGATTTTTGTATGTATGAATTTCAAGGGCCGTTGGCCAAATGCACGTTGCTTGGGCTTGATCTGTTGGACTCAGTTTGCCCAAGAACATATATTACAATAATGTGGCTAGTACGTTTGATCTAATGTCGGGTAAAACCCAATAACTAGTTAGACGACACCCGTGATATTTATTTAAATATAAATAAATATTATCTCTTGAAAATCAAATTAAGAAAATAAATTTCTAAATTATGGCAATTGAAAATAATAATAAATCATATGGATGATTTATTTTAAAGAGTATAGTCATAAAACTATTTAATAGGTATTTTATATTTTAAATAAAGCTACTTCTAATATAAAATAAAAGAATATATCCTTTTGTCTTGACAAATGTACTACAAAGTGTACTACTTGTACTACATGTGTACTAAAAGTAAACTATTTGGACTAGTTGTCTTACATGTGTACTACAAATGTACTACAATGTGTACTACAAGTAGTACAACAAAGAGGCTTTATATATCTCTCTTACTCTCACAAAATGATGGTTCAACATACAAACACTTAGTAGAACCGATTTTGGGTGCTCTCCTTAGCTTGGATCGGTCCAAGAAGAAAAGTCACAAGGAGTTCAAGATTGGAAATCCTAGCAACATTGGGTGTTCGTTGGAGGCTAGACCGGGTATACGCGCTTGAGGTTCTCTACTTTGGGGACTTGTCATTCGAGCTCATCATCTTCCTTCATAACCTTATGCCTTATCTGAAATGTATACGTAAAACCCACTATTGTTGAGTTTTATTTTGATAACATACACTCAATATTTGGATCCCCCTTTTGTTCTGGTTTTGCTTTGCATGATAAAGTTGGTTTTAACATAACACAACTTTGAGAAAGTAATTTTATTCTGTTGCGTTTTACATATTAAAGAGTTAATATGACTTTGATAAACCCGTTCAAAACCTAACAATGGCATCTAGAGCCACTTATATGGATTTATGCTTCAAAGAGTTAGTTGGTTAACTCTACAAAAGTTTCGGTTTTGGGTTTTATACCACACATCCGAAAATTTTGTCCATGGTTATCCCTTTATTTTTCAAGGTACTTCACTAACATGCATGTAGCTATATTGAAAAATTATGTCCTCGGACAACAAACCCAATTTTTCGGTTTTATGTTGGGCCGAAAAAGAGATGGGTAAAAAGGGAACCATTTTTTTATTTTAAATATACACATACTTTGGATGTATATTTTGGTGCATATGACCTAGTCATGACCTTGTGTTTAATTGTGGTGATTGTTAATGATTATGTTTGTATCTAATTATTTCAAAAGTTGTAATAGTTAAATAAGTTTTCTTTTAGGTTATGTAATTTATTTATTTCGTTTGGTATGTAAAATAAATAGATTAGGTGCATTTTTTTACTAGAAAAATGTATTATGGTCCATTTTTGTAAAAAGGGAAAATGCACAAGAAAGCATTTTCGGTTTGGGCTTTAGTTGCGGCCCAATGGGCCTCACGGCCCAATCTTGGTTTTAAACCCACTTACTAAAAACACATGATGAAGGCCCAAAAGGTTTGGAGCTGTTTTGGAGAGCTCTTCCAACAACAGTAGCATGTCGATCTGGATACGGCGAGCTATGTCACTAATTTGTCGAAGGGTATATGTTAAGGAAATGAAAGACTAATTACATTATTGTCCTTATATATAGGTTGTGTTTGGCGCACTAGCTGAAAAGCTAGCTGCTAGCTGATAAGCTAGCTGTTAGCTGATAAGCTAGCTGACAAGCTAGCTGCTAGCTGACAAGCTAGCTGCTAGCTGATAAGCTAGCTGCTAGCTGATAAATTATAAGCTAGCTGATAAGATAGCTGATAAAAAATAATGTTTGGTAAAAACTAGCTGATAAACTAGCTTAAAAAAATAAAATGACATAAAAGTACATGTCATAAATGTAAATAAAGATATTTATTTATAAGTTAGGGAAGGGTAAAATTGGAAATATTATAAAAGCTAGTTGAAAAGCTAGTTGAAAAGCTACTCCAACTAGCTTTTCAAAAGCTAGCTTATAAGCTAGCTTTTTGACGTTACCAAACGGGGCTTTTAAAAAAAGCTAGTTTATTAAAAAAGCCCCGTTTGGTAACGTCAAAAAGCTAACTAAGCTAGCTGATAAGCAGGTTATAAGCTAGCTTATGGCGCGCCAAACACAGCCATAATGGACAATGACTCGCATTATAGGGTTTATAATATAAATAGGGATTCAACAAGGATCTGTTGTGCAATAATTGAATAATAACTGGAAACATGACACTAAACCTTATAAATACAAACCCTTAGGACAACCTCGAACCTAAAACTAAACCTAACCATCCTTACTATAATGGATGATATGGAACTCGAACCCGAATCATTCCCGTCCCTCGAGAACTCCCAAGTGCTCGTTGACGTGTTCTGGATCACCGGTGTTTATAGCGTGACCATGGTCCTATGGCTAATCTTCGGCAAATACTATCTGGTTTTATGGATGTACAACTCTGGGTTCTTGTTATTGCTATGGCTCGTGATGCGGCACGATTGCTTACCATGGGGCACAGAACTCAACCTTATCTTCTTTTATCTAGTGTACATTCATTATATAACTACAAAGGAAGATTACAAACATTTTGCACTCGAGATGTTTGTTTTGGGGTCGATTAGCGCGATCAGTGGTGTTGTAGGTGCTTTTCTAGTGATACTTGTTGCTTTGGTAAGAAACAAGTGTCAAGGGAGTGATGAAAACACCTTGTTTTTCAACCAGTTTTTTATGGTGATCTTAAGCACCACATGCACATTTTTTGTCAACGGTTATGCGATATTCTGTTACTTGTGGGTCGAGCAGGAGAGCCGTGTTTGGAGGATATCAGGCATTGTACTTTTGGGAGTTTTAGGATTGTTGACGGCAATATGTTTCATTCTGCGATTGGTTAGCCGCTTGGTTAGCTTGGTTAGCCGCTGGCATAGATATAATCAGAGTCGGGTGCGTGTTCTGCCTGTAATTATAGACTCGGTTGAAGTGTAGTTCGATTTTAGTAGATGATTGGAATGTAAAGATTTTGAGATATTTTATGTTAACATCTATATTTTCTGTTCTTGCAATTGAATAAAACCACATGTTGTTTTGGTTACAACCTTTGATAGTCAATGCATGGCAACTTCTAAGATTAGGTTTTATCACTTTATGTTTGAGAACGGCCCATGATAATAATTTGAGAACAACCCATGATTGCATATTAAAAGTCCATATTAATGTAGCAGCAATTTGCCGGTATCGAGGTTAGGAGAAGATTTGGAACACATTTTAGATATTTTTGAGATTGTTATTATCATTCAAATAAATAATAGACCTAGACTTCATTCGCAAATATGAGCCAACACAATTACCCACACAAAGAAAACCAAAATAAACCTTCATCAGAGGTTCCTTTCTCAACTTGATTTGCAATATCCGCGTTACGACAGATGACACAGACACACAAAATAGTTACATTAGTATAACTCTACGTAAAGAAAATATAAATAAAAACTACGCGACAACCCAAACTCTATGTCAAAAAGTTAGAAAAGAAATAGTTAAAGTCCTAAGAAAAGAACCTTATATTAAACTACTATACTTTAGGACCCGTATTCATTTAACTACAAAACTTAACATTTCGTTATCACGGAAATTGGTTCCAGAATATTTTCTACAAAATGCTTTACTATGCATTTACAAAATGCATCATTTTAAGTTTTACAATCTTAATTAAACTTACGTTTCATGTAAAGTATATTAACAACAAACAAAACATGACCACAGGAATCTTCGTCTTCGAGTGATCGGTTCGTGTCGAGCTTGTTGAACATCCCGTTATGCTTTGCCTTTACCTATAAATTACCCACTTCATATGTGAGTTTCTATATTGTCATAATTCAAGTAAACATCATTAAACAAGGAAGAAAAACAAAAATCATAAACTTTGCTCCCTAAGCGTATCGCTTAGGTTGAGTCTCTCTCCAAGTGATACGCTTGGAGAACCAAACGTATCGCCTGCAAAATCATTCGCTAGCGATATTTCTGGGGTTCAGGCCTATTAGGTCAACTCCCCACACTTAGCCATATTTTGGCTGTTCTTCCCAATTTTTCCATATCGATCACAATCCCACTTAGGTCATTTTTACCACTTCTCAAAGACTTAGAAACACTTTTTAAACATGTTATTTCACCATTCTGAATAACCCTTTCGGGTTTAAATCCCAATTAAGTATGGTTAACAAATCCAACCAAATTCAACATGTTTAACCCCTCAAGCTTCACTATCAAGTAGTGAGCTTATTTTCTGCATATATTAAGACCAAATACCTTCCTTTATTACTATTATACAGGTCTAAGGACCTAATTTGTTTCTCTATCAACATAATAAACAATTAAGATCATCAAGCAATCCTAACAAGTAGCATATTCACAATTCTAGTAATTATGTATACATGAGTCAAAGACTACTCCTATTGCCAATGATTCATCAGCATAACTCTTAGGAGTCGTTTACCACATTTCCTTACAATTATATGTAGTCATGGTTTTCAATAACCATTTCCACCCATGATCTATGGTTCATATGAACCATTTGCGATCGTCTATCGCATGGTACATGGTGATGGTTCCGATGAACTATTTTCACACATTGTAACCAATTCTGGACTATTTTATGGTTCCTACGAACCATTTATAGTCAACAATCATAATTCAATTTTTCATGATTCCTTCTAATCATTTAAATTCTTTTGTAACACAATACATTAAGCCATGGTTCCTACGAACCATTCACTATAATCACTACTATCACATTTCATATATGTGCAACAATTTTAGTAATAATGTGTTACCTCGCGAGCTAGTTCCACCTCTACCTCCGGTGTCTCCTTGAAAGCTTCTTTCACCCCCTTGATTACAAAATGGGTCACTAACCAAGTTAGGACCTTTCATGTCTATTATCATAACACAATTATCCATTACCATGGATCCCATATAGCACATAATCAACTTCACACACATCCAACAAAGCAAGCACTTTAACATGATTTAACTTATGCCGGTTCATAAATTAAGGCTTAATATCCTCTATATACAAACAACCTTAATTCTAGCAAATTGGTCATATTTCAAGCATTAAAGTTCATGTGGGCATTTCATCGATCAACCTAATGTGCACCTTATCTTTCATTCATGTAATTCCATGTTCTAGATAATCCAACCTACATAATCCACGATAGCGAGAAGAGGTCAAACCCGGAGATCACCTTGACGATCGAATGCGGTAGGGGAAGAAACCGGCAAATAAATAAATAAGTATTAATTAAAGTTGTGACTCGAAGACTCGTTGGTGATTCGATATGATGATACACACGTCCATGATTTAGAATAAGGTCCAATCCGAAAACTAAGGACATAATTTTTTATTTTTATTTTCATACCGACCTAAAAATATACATATTTTCAAGGAGTCACATAATGACCATAATCATGCTAACATTCCTAACCTAAAATCACAACATACACATAGGCTCATATTCATAGTTCATCACACTTTTGTAAGGTATTCATCAATTTGTCATTTTAACATGATCCAACCTAGATATATATAATAACAATTTAGAGATTTTTTATGTCAAAATCCTAGATCTACATTAATAAGACAATTTCCTCATGAACATCTTCTAGATCTAGCAACCAAAATGGCATTTTATACATGAACACATTCTAGATCTAGCCTTAATCTAACATTTCACATGATTAAATGGCATCATACTCTAGATTTAGCATCAATACAAAATTTTAAATGATTAATTTACTAGATCTAGTGTCAACATAACATCATCATGAAGTTTTTATCATAAAACCATTTCCTTTAGCAAGATACCAAAGTTCATCATCCAAATCTTATCAAATCATGGGGATTACCTAGATCTAACATTAAACGCCATGTATAGCATAGATCTAGACTTGGAAGTGTAGAAATAATCATGCTTTGATCATGAAAGTAGTAGATTTAGCAAATTTTCAACACGAAGGCATGATGACATCACCAAGAAAGTCGGCTAGCCAAGCCGCAGATTGTCAATGAGGTAAAGTTGCTTAAGAAGGCAAAAACTAGGCTTTTGTATGCTAGCCAAGCCGCAGATTGTCAAAGGGTCTCACTGGGCTTGGTCGCGGTTCGCGAACCGCCTAGATCGAGGCCCCTTTGGCCGGTTCTCCGTGATCGCGCTTGGTACTTCGTTATTTGGTGTTTTTGACAATCGTTTTCACCCAAATTGCCCCATTCATCATACCATTATGTTAACCACATTTAATCCACTCAAAATAAATATAAATACGTCACGTAACTTATAGAAATGCACACATAGGGTCACATGATGCGTTTTTTTTTATGTCGGTTTTGTCGTACGTCTCACTTTTGGGCAAATCACCAATGTTTCATGACTCGATTTAGTATGTGATGACTTGTGACATGATTTGTGGTTACCGGATCTACGAAAATGTTACAACAAGTTCTCATTCTAACTTCTACCATATCATTCCTCATTCCATTTTATTAAGCAGGTAGAAAATTTCAAGTTCATTCAACCGCATTCAATTTCGGTAATCGATCGAAGACTTTAAACCGAAAATCCCAACCCGTTGACCCATTAATTCTGTTATCATGCAAATTGATCAAGCTAGTCTTTCCCACATTTTAATTATTTCATACATTCAATTGTTAACATACTTAACTACTTCCAAATAGCAAACCTTAGGGAATTCACACATCCCTATAGCATTGTAATTAGTCACACTTATGTTACCTTTAGGCCTTAGCCTTTCCTTCACGTTGATGGCCCGAGCTTCCACCTTCTTCACCTATATTCATAGGAGTATTTAGATTAACCTTTCCACATTCACAATTTACACAATGTAGCATAACAACACAAATCAAATTGGTGAAATCAACCTATTCGAATGTCCATTTTCTTTTAGGCATTTCATCAAACACCTAATGTGCATATATCGTGTTCTACCTAACACGTATTATTCAACCTACTAATTCACCCCTTCTTTGACCATCAAGCATATCAATTTCACACCTTAAGGAAATTTACAATTTCATCATACAAACCATCTTTCTTAGGGTCAAATTACCAAACCAAACCACCCATACTTATCAAAAATCAATTTCCATGTGATGGGTTCAAACCCCCATCACAACTTCTACCAAGATCATAAGAATATTAGCATGCAAGGTGAAATCGTGCATCATATAGGCATAGAAACACATATACAACAATCTCCCTACATGAATTTAACCTACGAATGAAATCCATGGAATCACACAACTTAGAAACCCACTTACTTGACAAAGGAACCCAGATTAAAGAGTGAAATCGTGATTTAGAGACTCCATATGCCAAAATTCGACTTCCCTCTTCTCAAATCCCCCTGGCCGCGATCTATTGTGTCTAAGATAATTTCCCAGACTAAATTTTATTTATTAAAATTACTTACATTCACCCCCCCCCCCTCTCAAGTTTGGAGATTTATTAATTCTGGCCATAAGTAACAATTTGCACACGTAGTCCTCCAACTTTCTTTCTAGCTTATTAGTCACCAAATACATAACTTAGTAACTAATATTAATGCACAAATTTACCGGTATAATTACTAATCACGATTTCCCGACCAAAACTTAGAATAAGATAAAAACAAGTAATCCCTATTGTCGTAAAAGGAACTCGGAATGTTACACAATCGTTTCAACATTCTAATCTGTCTTTGGAAATATTCTCGCTCTAACTAAGATTATCGGAAAAATAATAAGCCACCAATTGTGTATGAGCCTCAACATAATTACGAAAAATACTAGTCATTCTTGAATGATTCGTATCTTCAAGTTGTTGTTCAATGACGTTTAAACATTGAGCAAGAAATTCAAACTCCTCGTCCACGGAACTATCCGAACTACTTGATGAAGTTAGAATCTTCGATGAAAAAATGATGTCGGGCATCATTTTTTGTGTGTTTAAAATGTAATGTATAAAAGAAATGTAGAGAAGAGAGGTAAAGAAGTTGTGGTTTTTTTGTGTGCATGAAATGGGGTATTTTATTGGGTATAGTTGGGTTTGAAAAAAAAGAAGTTAAATTGCTCAAATGACCATTGAACAATGGCCGTATTCCTCCTCCCCATCGGCTACAAGCTGCTTGACGAAGCCGATGCAACTTCGTATAAGAAGAAGAACCACCAAGCTTGGGTGGAGCCCCAAGCCCGTGGAAGCCCCCCGAAGTCGCCGCCCCAAGTCGTGGGTGTACCCTCCTCCCTTAGTAGGGATAGACGAAAATGTAGTAGATTTATCGTAACGAAGTTTTCTTACTATTGATCATGAAGTCACTTGTATAAAGTATTGGTACTTATTTATATTATATTATAATAGATTTTAGTATGACGATATTGTCCTTTTATAATAACTTTTAAGAGTTTAAGGAGTAAAAGTGTCTTTTATAAATTTAACTGGCTTAGTTATCTTTAAATACAAAAGAAAGTACACATAATATAAATCTAATTACGTAAACAACTAATTTCATGTTTAACTAATAGTTTAAGTGTTTTACCAGTATGTATCTCTGTTAGTGTTGTTGGATTTAGATGTCCAGATCCGACTAAATCAAGTACCCGACCCGGTTAAGACCCGTAAGAGTTACACCGGAGGCAACGGGTATTAAAGACCGCTTACCTATATAACCGGCAAATTCGCAGAAAGATTAATTATGTGTTTATTAAATAGTTTAATCGATACATAATTAATTACTTAAATCAATATTAATCATAAAGATTAATTAAGCGACAAAAACGTTAAATATCGTTACTAACGTCATGGACGAGAATAGACAGATTATTAGTTTGACTAATACTCGGCAAGCGACAAACATTTAAAGGTTTAAATGTTAATTTAAGAAATCAAATGGTTCGATTAAGGATTAGGTAAAATCGAGGGGCTAAAAGGAAATTAAATCAGTTATAAATATAACTGATTAAGGGAGGAGGAACCCTAATCCAGTTAGTGAAAGATTTCGGCCTCCCCTCCACCCTCTCGCGATTCCGACGCCGACGGCCACCCCGCCGCCGCCGCCTCCTCGTTCTCCGACGACTTGTTGGCAAGAACCCTAATCCTAGATCACCGTCGCCGCCCTGTCGTTTCACCGCTGCCGACTGCCGCTCACAAAGCCGCCGCCGTCCGCCATCCTCCATCGCCGCCGCCGCAGCCGCCGGGTCGCCGCCGCTCGCCGCGATCAAGCCACCGCAGCAGCAGCCCGCCGAAGCCGAGCCGCCGCCGCCTGCAGCCCGACTGCAGCCCACCGCCGCTCACCGCCGCGGCCTTCGTCGCACCTCGCCGCCGCCTTGTCAGCCGCCGGCCCTCCTCGCCGTCGCCGGTTCCACCGCCGACAACCTTAGTCGCGAACCGTGTCTCACGCGTGTTCCGCCGTCGTCCGCGAAACCCTAGTTCGCGCCTGATCCGACGTGCGAGATTTTCTCGGTGCTTGATTCACCGCGTTGAAAATCCGCATCTGCGAGGAAAGCTAGATTCGTCAGACGAATCGCGTTCTGTGAAACCCTAGCGTCACCCGTTGACTTTCGGTGTCTCGAACGTCTGTTTGAATCACCGCTCAGGTATATCTAAACTCGTAGTTAGTTTAGATTTAATTGAATGTTCATATTTATATTATGTCGCGTTTTGATTAAAACGCGTTTTTGGTGTTTGCGCGTTTGGTGATTGTCGAATCCTGTTGTTTTAGGTTTACGCTAATTATCTGGTTTTCGCGTTAGTAAATTAAAACGTTTTCCGCTGCCTATTAAATTAATTGTTAATTTAATTATCCAAATTTAATTTACTATTTATTCGGTAATCGTTTAATAATTATTTATTGTAAATAATTATTTCCAAAAAAAAAAAAAAAAATTGCTATTACCGAGACCCGAATACCACTGTCGTAACCCAACAGTGGTATCAGAGCCTTGATCACCACACGCAAACCCAGGCCGGTCCATTTTAAACCGGCATACTTTCGCGAACTGGGGTTCTGAACTCGAAAGTCGCGAAATTGACTGAATCGCCCTTTGTATATATTTAGTCGACATGGTTCCACTAAACATAATCCGATTCAATACAATTGGTTGAATTATCTTTCGTACATATTCGGCCCGACCACATTTGTTTTGTCATGAATGCGTTATGGTTTGGCCCATTAGGCCCATGTAGTTTTGTTTTGGTTTGGCCCACTTTTACTGGGTTCAAAGTTGTAATTAGTTAAAATAAAATAGTTTTATTTTAAATTTGTAATCGCTCACATTCGCCTGGACGAACGAGACGAGCTTGATACAAGACCCATTTGGTATTATCCCTTTATGGGATTTTCGAAAATGGCTAGTAGTAAAAACAAGACCGACGTTTTCTGGATGACTCGCAGGAGCTTGTTAAAGCCAGTGGGAGCAACTAAGTCAATCAGGGAGTTTTCTATTCACATGGTTGATTTACCTTATGTCCCTTGCCCTATTTGATATTGTCATAGGCTCTGACAATATCGAACGCCCTGCATGGCCGAATATGTACATGTGTGTTTGCTTGTTTTTGGTTGCTTGTCTTAATTAGATTAACACGCCAACTTAAAACCCAAACTTAGTTTTTAAAACTAATTTTTCAATCAATTAATAAAAGTCCTAATTTCATTACGACTTCATAAAAATTTTATTAACCAATTTAATTCGACATTAAATTCGGATTTTTCGATAAAGTAATCGAACTTCAAAAGGAAATTGGTTATCGTCTCGCGACACGTAGATCATTAATACTTAGGTTATTCAATTGATCGTCTCGAGTGAGATAGGATTCATAAAATCTGTCGTCACATTTAATATTAAAACATGACCTAATAATCCTATCTGGTAAGCCTAAAACCGGTAGTCTATGCCATCCTAAGTCGCGTCTAACTTGGAACATATTTACCGATGCATCCGTGTTGGAGTATTTCAACACCGCACGTGGTGTTTAGGGTATCTTCCAAGGTGAGCGTATTGGAGTATTTCAACACCGTACGCTCACACTGACCGCTTAGGACAACTACTATTTTCTTTACATGCACCTTTGGTATTGGAGTATTTCAACACCGTACCTCTGGTCGGCATGTAAACAAAATCGGCATAGATGGGGCTAAACGTATTTCGTTGATCCATTCGCGAAAGCCCCATAATGGGAGTTGTGATAGTCACAAGTGACAATCGTTGTCCATTCAGTTACTTAGAAGTTTTGAAAGCACTTTACGCTGTCTGGAGAAATTATCTAACTAACTGAATTCCCAATTCCTATTCAAGATTAGCTTGCCATCCTTGAATACGAATCAAACATCGAAACACTAAAACATTTGCCTGTTGTTTCAGATGGCTAACCGCGCAAACCAAGAGATTTTCCATCTCAAGTCTCTCCTTGAGAAGGAGAAACTTAATGGCGCCAACTTTCTCGATTGGGAAAGAAATCTGAAAATCGTCCTGAAAATGGCTAACATGGAAACCGTGTTAGATGCTGAGGTTCCTGAGGAACCTGAAGCTGACACGCAAGCGGCGCGAAACGCCCATAACACATTGCGTACAAATGCCAAAAATGTCGCATGTCTTATGTTAGCCACCATGGAATCTGAGATTCAGAAAAACATGGTTGACAGGACGGCTTTTCAGATGATCGGTGATCTGAGGGGCATGTTTGAAACTCAGGCCCAACAGGAACGCTATGACACCGTTGTGACACTTATTAGTTGTCGCATGGCCGAAGGCGCTCCTGTCAGCCCTCATGTCCTGAAGATGAAGAGTTACATCGACCGTTTAGCAAAGCTGAATTACGTCATACCCGCCGAAATGGCGACTGACCTAATTCTTCACTCACTGTCCAGTGCCTTCACTCCTTTCCGGGTGAACTTTAACATGCATAGCATGGTAAAGTCAGTGACTGAGCTTCACGGTATGCTTAAAACCGCTGAAGTTAATTTTGTTAACGGCAAGGCACCCGATGTCCTCACCATCCGATCAGGTGGCGTCAAGAAACCCGAGGTAAAGAAGGGTAGGCGTGGCAACAAGAAGAAAGGCAAGGCAGCTGTCCCCAGAGCGTCTGGAAGCTCCCAGAAAAGCAAGTCTAAGGCAACCAAGGCACCACCGCCTGAACAGCGCGAGTGTTTTGAATGCCACAAGATGGGGCACTGGAAAAGAAACTGCCCAGAATACCTTGCGAAGGTGAAGAACGGAAAAGCCCAACCGGGCAATTCCTCAGGTATACACATAAGTTCATGTTGTATGATGCTTCACTTATTCCTACAAAATATATGTTTGACATACTTTACATTTTGTAGGTGCATGAAGCTGAAGGAAGCAAACCAAAGCGACACTGAGCTGCTCTGCGACTTTCGCACCTAAATAAAGTTCGTGTTTTGAGTTTGGTTTAAAACAATTCTTGGTGTTTTAGAAACAACTTGTTTTGTTTGGTTTCCCTGGCTGTTTTCCAGGATGAACAAATTGCTTTCTCTGGATTTTGATTGTGACATGTTTTGACAATGGTTGATTTTCGAAACATACATGATTATTTTAATCTACTTTGAATTTGATTCAACCTTTTGTTAGATTAAATTTAAAATCCCATAACAACATATCTTATAGCCTGGTGCACTTGATTTAATTAAGGCTAGCTTAAATGCGACATGATAACTCTATAATTATCATGTCTCATCAAAGCTATAATGCCTTAAGCGTATATCGTAATTGTTACGAATCTACGCACGACGCAATAATAGTTCATAAAGTCTCACGACTTTGAACCATATGACGTCAAGAATATTAAATCAAAACGAACAAATTGTAGATCACCCTTTCGATCTACAACCTAGTGAACATATCAATCCTCTGCTTCTAGCAGACGTTTGTTCATATGAGTTCGATGCACCAGCCGAGCTGCTACAGGAATAATCACCTGATGATTACAATATTGTAGTATGGTCACACCAATTTTGGTGCACATTACCATTAAATGTATATACCTAAACACATCTTGAAAGTCTTAAGACTACAAGAGTTGTACTCACATGTGTTTTGAATCCGACATACACTAAGTGTTTTGTATAACGATTCAAAGTTTCAACTTGAAACTAATAAACACAAGACTAATGACCTGCCACCACCAAGTCCTTTACATTTTGTAACCATGACGCCCCTTCAAACATCACTTGCATATCTGACTTCCAATCCCAAGACCTGTATCTTGCGAAAATGGAATTTAGAAGTTACATGTCCAAAGGCAGATCTCTAAATATCTGAAATAAAGTGACTCAGATAAGTCACTGGACTATGTAAAGCAACTCTCGCATCTAAACGAGACGAGCCAGATAAATAATGATTCGCCAACAATGGATTGTTGCGCAGCAGAACATATTGACATTCCAATTAGAGTTGGCATGTTTAACCTTACCTGAATAAGGAAACATCCTCTAGTGTCGGACCCCTGGGTCCGATAGAATAAATCATCATCTCGATCATCACGAGACACTTTCAAACAATCAAAGACGAACGCATCTTCATGCTATCGAACTCTGAAAAGACTTTGACAATCGTTTTTGAACTTATGAGTAAGTCATAACATCTGGATATTAAGCATTCGAATTCCGTACCGTAAATTACGGAGTCGAGCTTTTTCGTTCTTGAGAACGGAAATTGATTGTCGCATTTTTGCGTAAAAATCAATATCCACACGGTTTGAAAGAAAGATGAAGATAGGAATGTCAATCTGCCTCAAGCAAGTGGGAGCATCGCCATAGATCCTTACTGGAATAACGATCAATTGCCGATCCAAAGATCATTTAAATTTACTGGGTTGAAACTTTAAATGACACCTCAATCAATTATAAGTTTCAAGATAATGTTAAGTATTGATCGTGATATGACTGAGCAACCATACGCGATCAATCTCTTGAAACAGTTCAAATCATACTAAATATGATGTAGACATGAATCCAATACTTGAATATTGCATAGAATGTTGCCGTAAGATGTTACGCCATAGATGGAAAATCACATCATCACTGCTGAACACTGATGAGGGAATATATGTTCATCAACTGAGTACGAATTATATTCGTTGAACATTAATAGCCAACTTGATTGAATCTGAACTAAGAATGCTATAAAACATTCAAAGGGTTAATTCGACTCTATAAATAGTCGGTTAACATGCTCACGTGATAACACAGTTATATATGTGCTTACCAAGGGCACTCCATTATCACAAGTTCGATTCACTTAAGAAGATTCTCTGTTCAAGATAAACGTTGAATCTCAAGAAACAACAGATATTGGCAATTCTAAATCGAAATACGAGCATTTGATAGCGAATCCACAATTTCCGCGATCGGGCTAGATCAGCGAAATTAGTCTACTACTGAGTACACGAATTCTGCATCACTTCGATATTCGATTCTAGTGTTGGATGTCGAACATTTTCGTTTGCACCATATCATTCGGCCTCCTCTAAGTTGTTAGACGAGAGTCTGAATTCTGCGTAACGCGTTCGAATTTTATACGTTTTATCATCCATGAATATTTCGTTAATATTCTAAAAGTCCGTAGTCGATCAGACATTGCGGGAGCAACGCCTGAAGCAAGACTATTCTGACTCTGGACTCAAGGTGTTGACATCCAGACTCACAAGGCCTCGTTGGAGAATGACGTCGGGACGTAACTCGTATCAGATTGTCTTCATGGATCTTAGCATAAGATAAATCTGATTAATGGTATACTCAACGGTATCCTTAGACCTGAGACACATGAGCGACCTCCCGTTTGCCAAAGAACATTCTTTGATTGTAGCTTAACGCTGTCGCGTAACTGCCAGCCATAACGGTTACTTTTGGGAATGGATCTGAAGCTTAGTGGGAGCTGTATGTAGTCAACATGGGATTCTGTGCTCTTGCATTTTTCAATGCAACAGGTCGACATCATGGGCCCTCTCGTTAGTTCCAAGTGTAAAGTGTAAGGCCTTACCCAAACTTACTGTGTGTTTGATTGGACCACTTCGAACAGTAAAACGAGGAATACAATAATCGAACACAAAGAGAATGAAATGATCCATGTCTCTAGTTCGATTGATGTCACATACAGAAAGGATCTGATGACTTTACAAATACCATAAGTCTAAACTATATCACAAGTTTAATGATATGCCTTGGTTGTTTTGACTTGAAGTGTCATGACTGGTTGGGACAGCCACGTGTAGCTAGAGCACCTCTGACTGTAACTTGATTGATAGTCGCGATCAGTCCAAGTGGGAGACTGTTGGATTTAGATGTCCAGATCCGACTAAATCAAGTACCCGACCCGGTTAAGACCCGTAAGAGTTACACCGGAGGCAACGGGTATTAAAGACCGCTTACCTATATAACCGGCAAATTCGCAGAAAGATTAATTATGTGTTTATTAAATAGTTTAATCGATACATAATTAATTACTTAAATCAATATTAATCATAAAGATTAATTAAGCGACAAAAACGTTAAATATCGTTACTAACGTCATGGACGAGAATAGACAGATTATTAGTTTGACTAATACTCGGCAAGCGACAAACATTTAAAGGTTTAAATGTTAATTTAAGAAATCAAATGGTTCGATTAAGGATTAGGTAAAATCGAGGGGCTAAAAGGAAATTAAATCAGTTATAAATATAACTGATTAAGGGAGGAGGAACCCTAATCCAGTTAGTGAAAGATTTCGGCCTCCCCTCCACCCTCTCGCGATTCCGACGCCGACGGCCACCCCGCCGCCGCCGCCTCCTCGTTCTCCGACGACTTGTTGGCAAGAACCCTAATCCTAGATCACCGTCGCCGCCCTGTCGTTTCACCGCTGCCGACTGCCGCTCACAAAGCCGCCGCCGTCCGCCATCCTCCATCGCCGCCGCCGCAGCCGCCGGGTCGCCGCCGCTCGCCGCGATCAAGCCACCGCAGCAGCAGCCCGCCGAAGCCGAGCCGCCGCCGCCTGCAGCCCGACTGCAGCCCACCGCCGCTCACCGCCGCGGCCTTCGTCGCACCTCGCCGCCGCCTTGTCAGCCGCCGGCCCTCCTCGCCGTCGCCGGTTCCACCGCCGACAACCTTAGTCGCGAACCGTGTCTCACGCGTGTTCCGCCGTCGTCCGCGAAACCCTAGTTCGCGCCTGATCCGACGTGCGAGATTTTCTCGGTGCTTGATTCACCGCGTTGAAAATCCGCATCTGCGAGGAAAGCTAGATTCGTCAGACGAATCGCGTTCTGTGAAACCCTAGCGTCACCCGTTGACTTTCGGTGTCTCGAACGTCTGTTTGAATCACCGCTCAGGTATATCTAAACTCGTAGTTAGTTTAGATTTAATTGAATGTTCATATTTATATTATGTCGCGTTTTGATTAAAACGCGTTTTTGGTGTTTGCGCGTTTGGTGATTGTCGAATCCTGTTGTTTTAGGTTTACGCTAATTATCTGGTTTTCGCGTTAGTAAATTAAAACGTTTTCCGCTGCCTATTAAATTAATTGTTAATTTAATTATCCAAATTTAATTTACTATTTATTCGGTAATCGTTTAATAATTATTTATTGTAAATAATTATTTCCAAAAAAAAAAAAAAAAATTACTATTACCGAGACCCGAATACCACTGTCGTAACCCAACAAGTGTGTTCCGTTCCCGTTAACATGTAGGTACCTCTCTAGTTTGACATTATGATTGTGAAACTGAAAGCATTGATAAAGAAGAAAATCATGGATTCAAGGATATTATATACCCTACACCTGGTTGTATGTACCATCCTGTTGACCGGTGAATTTTCCTTCTGAAAAAATGAGATGAATCCATTATAAATAGCTTAATTAACTTTTCTTTTAGACACGATGACGTGAGGGGGTGCTAAGTGAGGGAACGAAAATTAAGCTGATGTACATTTGAAAATGGGTAAGAGCATTCACAATAGAATCCCCAAAACTTTGTGAGTATGAGGATGATGGTTAAAACTTAAAAATCTTGCGGTCTGAAGTTTAAACCTGACTTACGGAAGTTTTTCCCACGTGATGGTTTCTTTCTTGATGGTGTTCCTGAGTGAGCCAAACCTGAAGTGTCAAATCCAGTATGAACGGTTACAATCCCATCTAAAAAATGCTCACTCGAAAATTAAAAATTTTAGATAGTTTCAAACGCTAGTTAAAAAAAATATTTATTAATCCTAATGCTATCCGTAATGGGGCTTGAAATGGGCTTGAAAGAGATTTTCGCGCACCTTTAACGCCCCTCTCACGTCCCCATCCATTACACCTGGGTGCTAAACACAAACGCCTATAGTGGGGGGTTGAAAGGGAAGGATTGGGGGGGGGGGGGGGGGAGGATAATGATGATGGAGCTTGAAAATTATTCATCCCATTATACCACCTTTTTTTTGAAGCTCCCATGCCATCTCATCTTTCACATAACATCTCATACCCAAAAGTGGGACTTAAAGGGGCTTCACCATTATTCACCATTAGGCTATCTGTAGTGGTCAAGCCCCTTCCTTGGGCATGATCCGCCATGTGGCAGGTGATGTGACAAGTGGCTTGATCAGATAAATGGTGTAATGGTTAAAAGCATTTTGAAGCCCCTTAATCATTACAAGCCCTCACAACTATCTCCTTCTTCGGCGTGAAAGATTTCAAGCCCCACCCATTTTTTTCCATTTTCACGCCCCACTGTAGTAGGTGGGGGCGCTAAAGGGGCGTTATCGAGGTGCGAAAGTAGATTTCAAACCCCTTTCAAACCCCATTACGAATAGCCTTAGGTAGCCTAAAAATGAAAATACCTAAAAATTTAAGAGGCCAATTGGAACAATTAGTTAAACACGTGCATCCCTTAAATAGTTAGTTAAACACGTGCATCATGATTTAAAGTTCGTTGAAAATACATATAGAAATTAAAGGGGGCAGAAACGTCACCGTGACATCACAAACATCTAGACTCTTTTGGATCTCATGAAAAACAACTAAAAGTCTAACCCATCATGTTGACCGCTGAGTTTTCCTTCTAGAACCCCAAACGCCCATCCCCCCTACAAAACCAAACCATCTTCCACCAATATCTCGGACTATCTGCTTCCATCAACTCACCAAACAACCAAAACCCCATTCCTTCAAAAACATTCTATTTTTCTTCATAAAGATGCCACCTTTTTCACAATCAAGCCCTCTCTCAACTGGGTTTTCCCAAAATCATCCCAAATTCACCCACCATTCCTCCACCAATGTTGTCACCATTGATGTGGGTGGTCAACTCTTTCAAACCACCAAACAAACCCTAACTCTAGCCGGCTCCAACACCCTCTTCTCCAATCTCTTCAATTCCCAAGATCAAATCCCCTTTATCGACAGAGACCCTGATCTCTTCTCAATCCTCCTTTCCCTTTTAAGAACCGGCCATCTCCCATCAAAATCTAAATCTTTCGACATTCAAGATATCATCTCTGAGGCACAATTTTACGGAATTCATCATCTTCTTGTTCAATCCCACTCAAACCCATCTCAATTCGAGCCATTTGATATTGAAAAATCAAAGATTTTGCCACTTAGTGGCAGAGATGGGGTCTCTGTTTTGGCTACAACCCCATTTGGGTCCCTCTCTGTTTCTCATGGAAGCAAGATTACATCTTTTGATTGGGCTTTGCAAAGAAAGTCAACAATTTTGACCCAATTCACAGCTATTGATTCTTTATTAGCTTTATCATCTAATGTGGTTGCAGCAGGTGCTACTGATTTCTCTGGGCTGCAAATTATTGATCTTGATTCGGGTTTCTTGAAACAGAGTTTGAATTGGGAAAACATGACTAAATCCAGCTCAACTGTTCAAGCAATTGGGAGATCACCTGAGTTCTTGTTCACTAGTTTTGAATCGGGCCGCAGGAATTCGAATTCGATCATGGTTTACGATATTAATGATGGGTTCAGAGTTGTATCAGAGATTGCGCGAAATGAAATCTTTGGTGCTGATCTTGATTCCTCTGTTCCATCCACAAAACTGAATTGGGTTCCAAGCCTTAATCTGTTAATGGCTTCCGGGTCTCATAGTGGACCTTTGGGGGTTTCTGGGAACATAAAGTTTTGGGACATAAGATCAGGCGATTTCGTGTGGGAAATCGAAGAAAAAACGGATTGTTTTTCGGATATAACAGTTTCCGACACCCTTTCGGCTGTTTTCAAGATTGGGATAAACTCGGGAGACGTTTGCTACATCGATTTCAGGCACATTGATTCGAATAAACCCTGGAATTCTCTTGGTGGCATGGAGAAATTGAAAAATGGGAAGAAAGAAGGGCTTGGTTGCAAGATTGAAAGCCATGGGAATCAAGTATTTTGCAGTAAAGAAGGTGAATTGGAGGTGTGGTCAGAAGTTTTGATGGGTGGTAGTTCTGTAAAGGTTGTAGATGGAGAAGATGAAAGAGTATTTAGAAAGAACCAATTGGGCAGAGCAAAGGGCATAGGAGGAAACAGGGTTACAAATTTGGGTTTTGGTGGAAGCAGAATGTTTATAACCAGAAGAGATCAACAATCTGTTGAAGTTTGGGAAAGCTCTAGGAGAGGATTTTAAATTTTTAACTGTTTTAATTAGTCAAAATGTTGATAGTTTAGTAATATTTTTATAAAAAAGTTAGTAACACCCCATAAAAGATATATATAATAAAGATTAAAGAAAACTATCTTTTTCGTCCATATGATTTACCCAAATTTTGATTTAATTCTTTCTTTTTTTGTTTCTTTTTCACATTTCAAATTTTCAATCCATCAACATGTACCTCATGTAAAGGGCATTTTAGTTATTTTTTCTCTATGGCTCGAAACAACTTAAAAGTACTTTATACAACATACTAACTAGCATACAAGGTTATGGGGCATTGGTTAATCATGAAATAACAATAACAAGTACTTAGCTAGACATACTTTATACAATATAGTTTCACTAGATGTATTGTATTCACTTTGAGCTAGTCAATCCCAAACTAAGCTCCCACAATTCCTTGGCCAACTCTTGATCTCTAGCTCTTGATGATGGTTTCGCCAAATTACTATCAGAAAAATACTCACCCGTGACACCTTTCACCTTCGGATTTAAAGCTAGATAGCATGTCGTAGCTGCACCCTGCACACCAGAACTAATCAGACCTGTGACTAATGAATAAACCAAAACACCACTAAAATACAAACCTGTGAAACATTCTTTATGAAGTAACTCAAAATTCTGTTGTAGATAGCTGTGACAAATAGGGTAATTTGTCAACGAAAATGATCTTTAAATTAAGGGAAAATCATGAAATTAGAACTGCTAATCAACAAACTTATCAAAATAGCCACTGACTTTCTTGTTTTACAAAAAAAAAAATAATAATAATAAAAAGTTTACATTTTTAATCAATGAAAAACTTTGAAGTCAACTGTCATTTTGATAAGTTTGTTGGTCAAATAGGGTAATTTGACAAGTTTGTAGCCAGCATTTGTAGGACTGTAAATGTACCAGAGAAAATACTGTAGCCACGGAAAATTTCGGTGTCAATGAGCCCTGGATGCAGTGAATTTGCAGTGATGTTGACCCCCTCCTCCTAATCAAGATGGGTCAGTATATATAATCTCACATCAAGTTAAAAACTAACTAGTTGTAACAGATAGCAAAAAGACTAAAGTCACCTTCAAAAGCCTTGCTAGCTCTTTAGCATGAAGTATATTAGCCAGTTTTGATAGCCCATAAGCATTCATAGAACTATAACTGCATAACAGATTGCCATATATATACAAATATAAAACAGTAAGGTGGCGTTTGGTTCACGGAATGTAATGTAATTGGAATTGTAAAGTTTTCCTTTTAAAGTTGTGCTTAAGTTGGGTAAGGAAAGAGTTTGGAATACAATGAATTCCTTTAATCAATGAAATTTGAGGTCATGTAACTTTCCTTCGTTAAAGTGAAGGATTTCTAAATTCCATTGAGTAAAGGAATTCATTGTATATCAAGCCCCTTCCTTACTCAACTTAAGCACAACTTTAAAAGGAAAATATTACAATTCCAATTACATTACATTCCGTGAACCAAACGCCACCTAAGTCTTTTGTAACAAGATTTGGTGTTTTGTTTAACCTTGTTTTATTGTTAATGTGATCAGAGAAACTTCTTTTGAATGCAAAACGATGCCCATCAGATGATACGTTGATGATTCTTCCTTCTGTTTTTTGTTCATTTGAAGTTGTTTTTATCGTCTCTAGCAACAGATTCGTCAAAAGAAAATGACCTGATAACTGAAAAAATCATGACTTGATCTTGAATCTTTTTTTCTAGCAACAGATTCGTCAAAAGTGAACATATTCAAACACACCTAAATGATTAGTCGCGAAATGTAGTTCAATCTTCTCCTTTGAAAGCTTGAATGTTGGAGATAAAACCCCTGCATTATTACTTTCAACAAAACAAACCTGACCCGTTATCAACCAACCCGTTTAACACCTTATGTACTTAAGGTACGGTTTCTTACATTAGAACATGCAGGGGAAGGCCTGTGGACCGATATTTGGCCGCAAAATCCCTTATGGATGCCATAGAGCTTAGATCTAACTCCATTACATCCACCTTGGCATCTGGTGTCTGTTTAAGGATAGTTTCTTTAACTTTGATTCCTTTTTCTGTGTTTCTAACTGTCATAATAACATGAACTCCACGCAATGCAAGGACCCGAGCTGTCTCAGCCCCGATACCACTTGTAGCTCCTGATAACAACATACACAAAATTTTGCCAACCGCGAAACAAAAATTTCCAAAAGTGTATGAAATTTGTAAATTGCATAAAATTTATTTAATTTCTGATTTTTAAAAAGGAAAACAAAAGGTTTAGATGAATCTTGTAGCAGGGTTGAAGAACATGTGTTACTCTCAGTTTGCCATGAACAACTAAACTGCAGTTTTTTAGGTAGTCTCAAAGTTTTTAAATATCTCCAAGCTGGCCTCTTACTTTAACAATAACATGTTTGGTTTAAAAATGTGAAACCATCAAACCAATCGTCGATTTGGTTTGACGGTCGGGTTTATTTCTTTAACCTTCATCGGAAAAAATTTCAAATCGTAACGAATGATTTGGTTTACAGGTTATACCGAAAACCAATTGTATAAAACCAAACTAGGCTGTAAGATTAGTGTATATTTTATTATTTAGATATTATTTAGATATTTAGATATTTTTAAATCATGAATGATCTACCAAATCAATAGTTAACATATATACACATAACTGGAATAGTCAACATTAATTTTTGATAAGTTTGCTATATATA
This sequence comes from Deinandra increscens subsp. villosa, assembly GCA_039602395.1. Lineage (NCBI taxonomy): Eukaryota > Viridiplantae > Streptophyta > Magnoliopsida > Asterales > Asteraceae > Deinandra > Deinandra increscens. The sequence goes on from JBCNJP010000003.1 coordinate 11,549,889, forward strand.
CATTTAAGGTTTAGCTTAGGTGTGACATAAAAACTCTTGGAAAATAGACAACTTGTTGATTAAAAATATGCATTATTATCTGTTTATATATCTTGTCTCTTATTTTGGACAACTTTTTATAGAGATTCACCAATCCCAAATTGTGAAACCAAAAATAATGGTTCGATTTGAAATTTCAATAGTTTGGTTTGGGTTTCCAATTATAAAAAGTTCGTTATTAACGGTTAATAATGGTTCGGTATTAAATATCAATGATTTGGTTTGTAGCTCGTGCTAATTTGCACTAACATATAAGATAAGAGGCTTATAGAAAGAAAAAAGAAAAAAAAAAGATAAGATAATATGATGTAAAAACAAACAAATTTCATCCTTGAGCTCAACTGAAACCACAAGAAAGAAGATATGATTTTACTCAACACAAAGATAACTCGAAAGTTGAGCTACAAATTATGTAAACATTTTTGAGCTTATTCATTAAGTCAAACATGAACATACCTGTAACAATGGCGGTAAGACCAGATCCAGAGATTCCATCAGTAACTTTCTCTGCAGTTGAAGATGCTGAAAACCCTGATGAACCTTTTATTCCGAAAATCCACATTACGTACGTACGTACTCTTTCGATTTCAAATCATAGGTTAGGTTATGAAACGATGGGCTAGCGGGTAATGACGATTGAATCAAGATAAACTCATATATTTTTATAAGGACTGGATATGATTCGTTATTGTTTTTCTTGTTGTAGATGGATTCAACGGATATAAAAGAAAGTTTTATAAGTAATTGAAGTGTTTTTTTTTTTCTTTAATAAATAGTGTGTCTAATCTAAAGCAAGTTCGGAACGGTGGATGATGGTTGGGACTTGGAGTGAGACCTGAGTTAAAAAGCGGTTTTCTTATTGGTTTCCTTATTGATGGTGTTTTCGGATGAGTCAAACATGAAGTGTTAAATCCAGTATGAACGAGATTACAAGCTCATCTTAAAAATATTCATTTGAGTATTAAAGATTAAGGGGTAGTTCAAAATACCATTAAAAGTAATAGTGTGTCTAATCATCTACACATGAATTAATGAATATTAATTTAACGGGTAAACTATATACACATAACACTCAAGAATCAAGATGATGAATATTAAGCCAATATATAATCACAAGGAAGATAAGATCGGTATGACTCTTTTTGGTATTTTAAAGAATGAGATATTGTAATTCACATCAAAGTCCTTATAATTGTGTGAGTAAAAACCTTAAAATTTGAGGTTTGTTTGTAAGTGGTTGTGAGTAGTGAAGAGAAAAAAATTACTCTTTATCTGTAAAATTGATGAAAAAATTATTGATTTGATAAAATTTAAGGTTTGATGTGAGAGAAAGAAAGAGAAAATTATAAAAAAATATTATTTAATTGTGGTTGTGAGTGGAAGAGAAAGAAAAAGTAATATTAAAAGTATAAATTATAAGGATAAGGATAACGAAGCTGCTGGACATGCTTTCTGGGATAGATCGTAATACGTGATTGTTCAGTCAACAAGGGGTTTCATGAGAAAAATGGGTATAATGGATGGAGTCTCTTCTAATCATTACACAATAATTTTTTTTTTATATAACAAATAAATTAAACATAACTTCATTAAATAAAAACAATAAATTACATAATTTTATAAAAAACTAGTCGTAATATATTTCATGCACATACTTTCAAAGGTATATCTTAATAAACGGTTTTCCATACAACCGCTCATATTCGATAAGAGATTCATTGATAACACACTCGTCTTGACCAAACTCCGAATCTCCCAAAATCAACATTTTTCTATTGTACATAGCTTCGAACTTTAAAAAACCGAGACTAATCTTAGCCCATTTCCTTTCAACTCATCCACCGTTCAGTTTGTTATACGCTTTCCCTCTGTTAATTCTTTTACACGATCCCAGTAAACTTCATTTTCTTTACCACTGGGATCGATCACTCCGTACTCTGTCTTCTCTTTAGCCTCCATGATGATAACAGCCGCCGTGTATTGTTACAAATACCTATACTAACCTATATAGATAGGGAAAACTAGGGTTATATATCCAGATGAGTTAGTGGTTATTAGTAAATTCAGATTTTAAACTAATTAATTGACTAAATTAACTAATCTAGATTACTATCTTTAATCTAGACAATCCTAAAAACTAAACTTAACCTAAGATTTAAGATTACCTAAAAAGTACTAATTATGAAAGGCGTGATTTACCAAGGGCATTTGTCCCAATGGTATGGGGATGAAGGTTAGAGCTTGGAGACCTTGAGGTCTCAAGTTCAAACCTGACTCAAGGGGGTTTTTCTCAAGTGGTGAGTTTCCTCCTTGATGGTGTTCCTGGGTGAGCCAAGCCTGGAGTGTCAAAATCAGTATGGACGGTTGCAATCCCGTCTCAGGAAGGCTCACTCGGGTATTGGAGATTTGGGGAGTAGTTCCAAACGCCGTTCAAAAAAAAAAATGAAAGGCGTGATTTGTTGATTGAATTGATTTCATAATTATCTATATATTATTGAGAAGGTCAAACTAGGAACATGTGTGGTTGCCAAGCTACTTTGACTTTTTCTTACATTAAATATAAAATGTTTCTATTTAATTAACACTTGCTAAAGTGGCCCAGTGGTTTGGTTTGAAGGTATGGTTGTGGTAGACACGAGTTCGGATCCGTTCATGTTTTTGTTTTTTTTCTTTTTTTTTTTTTTTACGTTATTAATTATTTTGATATAATTTCCAACATCAATTTTTCACATCTGCCAACTTATTCAATTATGATGTATCCTCAAAGCCTGCTTCTATCACATTCAAGCGTATCTCATTTTTCAATTTGCTCTTCAAAACATAGAACTATAACTTATCACAAATAGTATGTAAACTTTAATGTTTTTAAAAAAAATAATTTCTCAGTCGAACCTGATGCTCAGCCCATCACGATGACTCGGTGTCTTTGAGAGAGTCTCAAGTCTACGGGTGCGAGCGAGTCAGGACACCACCTCCTTACCCCAACTCGGAGGAAAACCCGACCTGCTAGCGACCACCGGTAAAACCCCCCTCCCCAAAGTGCGAGTTACGGTGAAGAGCCAATATATATTATAATGACATTAGAAACCTAAAATAAGATTTAATTAAGGTGTAACTGGTTATTATTATCTTTTCAAAAACAAAATTAATTATTTTAGGTAAGTTTAGATATACTAATACATCAAATTAGGTTCCAACTATTTTTTTTAAAGAAAAAGTATGTTCATTTTATTTTATTTTAGTAGGTGCTTTAAATGGGATCCAAAGCTAAAGTTTTAGTTGTATAAAAACTAGAGATCAACCACGCGTTGCTGCGGTTAGCTAGGTATATCATAGATGTGTTATTTGTAAATAAAATCAAAGCAAAAACCAAATATAATGATAACATATTGTCCTGTTCTTGAATTAAATTTTGTAAAAATGTTCTTCGATGACAATTGAGAAACAAAATAACCCAAACAGATGCATACATTTTGCAAAACTGGTATCTGCAAAATCAAATAGGAGAGTAAGAGAAACTTGATGAATCTTTGAAGTGATAGAGAGAAGGAAATCAAGGGAGTCGTATGAAAATAGTCATGCAGCTAGACTATGACAACAACCCTAATGCATAAAAGATTGGAGTAAAAAACATTTTGTTTGTTTCCTCTCAATTTTTTGAACTACTGGAGCTGGAACTACTTTCGACTCCCTCATCGCACGCACCCGTTGAGCAAGCTGGAACAACACCAATTCGATTGTTATCCGAAAGTAAACATTTAAAATGCATAAACATAATCATGCATCATAAGTTATGTGTAATGATTAGACATCAAATCCTCATATAGACCAAGTAAAACAGACATCTTTTAAGTGAAGTTAGAACTACATATCACCTTTTAATTCTGAGCCAAATTAAGGTAAGCTCGGTCACAAATACATCAATCAACATCATGCGTAAACTGCTCGAATTCGACGAAGACGATCGGTTTATGTTTGTTTTTCTGCCTAGTTGGCCATGAATTACAAATTGTGTATGAGTACTATGATGTTTGGACGTATAAAATTTGCATGGCTAATTATTGTTCATATAAGAAACAACGGTGATCCAAATTAGTTTGTATTTCTAGTATAATTTTTTTTTTCGTGAATCGAGCACCTACTGGAGTTGGAAACACAACTAACTACCTTACTATAGGAGGTGAAAATGAAAACAAAAGCCATGGAATAAACAAACCTCATGATCAGGAACTTCATGAATATTGCTCACATCCTGCAATAAAAAAAAAACTCAAGCTTCCACCTCAAAAATCTGACATGAAGAACACATGATGTAAACATACGGAAGCGCATTGATTCTAATCTTTACTTCCAAAAAGAAATGACCTTGGACAAAAATGTTAAGCTACTGTTAATATTATTTCACAAACCTCTAATATTTTCAACATCACTTAACATTTCAAGGTCACTTCCTTTTAGAGGTTTGTGAAATAATATTTTCAAGGTCACTTCCGTTTGTAATTTACCTGTGTTGCTGAACAGTCCAAAGTTTGTAGTTACGTTGCGTGCATTTCGAATTTTCAAATTATAAAATCTAAGTTCCCTCGAAGTAAATTGCAGCCGGCCATATGGTTTGGAAGTAAATTACCTGCGTTGTGGAGGGTCACTTCCTTTTTGTAATTTTTTGGTGAGTTTGTCATTTTTATAAAGCATCAAACTTAGTATATTGCATTTAACATTTACGTTGGGGGTGCATTTAGTGTTTCATAGAATGACATGTTTTAGGAGTGGGCTTTTACTTTAGTTTTTGGTCCTTGACTATACAAAAAGTTCATCAAAATGTTAAGTTACTGTTAATCAAATTGATGCTGCACTTCTGGCTCTTCTGTTGGTTTAGTTGAGTTTTTTTACTCCTGTTTATCTTGAAGTTTATTAAAATAGTGGGCTATTGTTAACCAAAAAAATGGTGCCTCACTTTTGCCTCTTCTTAATCGATTAAAGTAAAAAATAAGCATCAAGGAAAAACGAAATAGCAAACAACCTAACCTTTAAAAACATTGCTGCAAAAGAATGGCTACCCTGCAGTAAATAAACAAACACATAAATATACTGAACAGAAGAAGAAAGGCACTGCAAGAAAATAAGCCATGACATACCTGTGCTGTTCAAAGAATCAGTTCAACTGTCATTTATTTTCACGAAAACTGAAAGTTTTTTAGACAGCGCATCAGTTCAGCTGTCATTTATTTTCATGAAAACTGAAAGTTTTTTAGACAGCACATCATCAGCCACTATATAAACACCATGTAGCAATTGAACTACAACTACATACGCAGTCGAAGAAACTGAAATTTTCATAAAAGAAAGGTAAATTGAAGGAACAAAGAAAACTGTCAACAATCGACAACCGATGCTAGAAAATGTCACGAAAAATCAAGCTATAAATTATGTAAAAGACACAAAGGTACACCAAAACCGAACATGCAGCAAAAAAGGAACATACCAGTTAGACAAAGCGGCTGCAACGGTAAGGTAAAAGAATTGAGCCTGCAAAGACAACAAACGATAAATGACATAGGCAATCGTAAGACGAAACAACAAAAAAAGAGAGCGAAACCTTGAATCTATCGCCATCGTCGTCACTAATCAAGCCGGAATAGGCAATCAAGTCTAAATAGAAGTTAAACATTAAGGCTCAGATCGTGAAAATCATCGTAGCCCAACACATCAAAGCCTTCAAAAGACCAAATCGGAGTAACCAAACGGATCTCAAATATGTAGAATATCACATGAAGGCTCAGATGTATTGAAGGCTTTGATGTGTAGAATATCACATGAAGAAACATTAATCCTAAAAGCATATATAAACAGTCTTTTAAAGTGACATGACAATACCTATTAAACAGTGTTTAAAACTTGAAAGAACAGAAAACAATAAGTGGAAGAAGTTTAAAATATATTTTCGTGGAATAGCACATTACGTGAGTTCTTGGACCTCTCCATATTCAATAAAAGTACACAAAACGAAACAGAACAATGCACCGGCCTTTAATATATTATATTATATATGATTAAAAAGGAATGTCTAATTAACTTCAATTAGAAAGCAAGCACATGCACAAAGACAACCAATTAAACAACAGAAACTTCTTTTACATATATTTCGAGACTTTGCTGTCATGATAAGCATAAAAGCATTGCTAAAAGAAAAGCTAAAACATTTATAAAAGAAAACAATCACAGTCACAATCAGAATTATACACCAAACACACAATATCAAAATTAGACTTCATTGCTAGAACTTAGAAGGTGAATACCGGTTGAGCATTAATAAATTTCGATTAAAATTATACACCACACATGCCCCTATGCTTAACATACAAAACAAACCATAACTGGACTTTACTGTTAGAAGGTTTACAGAAGCATTTTTTTACTTCATTAACTCAATGCCTTTTACAAAAAACATAATAGCCAAGCAAAATACAGTCGATCATCATCTAATCTAATAGAGGCCTAAAACTAACATAACAATAACCATTACCCTTTCTTGTGGAATAAATCAAATAAGAACTCAAATTAAACAATCCTAACCAATTCTAGGAACAATTTCAAGATTACAGCTAACAATTGTAGGGAACTCTAAAAAACCCAAAATACTATAGAAAGTTAAATTTTTGTGTCCTAATCAATTTGAAGACCATAAAGAAGATAAAACGTACAAAAAAGCTAAAGTAAGCAGGATTCAAACAGATAATTAAACATAACACTAATATAACAGGATACTCGTGATGGTTTTTATGAAAAAATGAACTAAAGATAGTAGCATATATGTATCAACGAAATCAACAAATAGAAATTATTTTGTAAAACAAACAATCCTAAGAATTGAAGCTATAGAAGCACGAACACTTGAACCCTAGAATATGAAATGAAAATAAAACAAAAAGATAAAAATCTTAAGCTTCGGAATACAGAATGTTTACCTGAAGAATTGGCGATGTTTAACAGTAGTATGTTGCTTTCTAAACACACGACAATACCAGTGGGATTAGATTAGGGCTTCCAGAGTAACAACTTTGTACCTCAGGTTTCACCATCAGGGCTTCACAGTCTGGTTAGCGGCGAAAAGAACAGAAGATTAGGGATTCACCTTGTGTTGCAGGCGGTGGCGATGGTGCTGTTGTCGGTCATAGCAGTGATGGTAGCCGGTGATTGCGATGTTGGCGAGGAAGTTCCCGTCGATTGCGAGAGAGACAAAGAGCAATTTGAGAACAAATGAGTTGTGAATACGAATATTTTAAAATAATATAAGAATATTGAAGAATGGCACGATTTCATAGGTAATGTTTGAGATTGTATATATATACAATATTAGTAAGAGTAAGGTGTAGGAGATCGAGTAATATATTTTTATAGGCACGTGAAAGTTATGTTTGCTGACATAGCATTTGTCACAGGATACTGGATGTGATATTTGTAAAATTATTTAGAGTTCAATATTTTTATGCATTATGATTACCCTTTTTGCAGATGTTATGAAAAGCTAACTCATGCATTTGAAAAGTTGATTAAAAGTAAGAGCATGTGTCATCTGACTAATACCTATTCAGAACAGACAGAACACAAATGAACTTGTGTATAAGCAGGTATTTACTCCATTGTACCATAAGCAATATTAATTTTGTGATATAAGTAAAATACTGTTAATCATACAGGTACTCGAACAGAAATAAGATTATTATCCTTGCTTAAAACATGGTCATACAACAAATAAGGTACTCATGTGTTAAAGATGTTCGTGGAAATGAGTTATAATTTGGAGTTGGAACTACTAACATGTAATTTGGTTTGTCCACTTTTTGCACTGATTGCAACACCTAATAAGACAACAATAAGCGTGCTATAAAATAAACTTACCTTCTTACTGGAAGGAATTACCGATAACTACAAACCCATCAGCAAAACTGGAAATCAAAAGATCAAAATCAAAGGTTGATTTACGAAGTAATTGGATATATTAACTTCAACATATTTGTATACAAAAGCAAAACACACTCAACAACCAATAGATATATCATAACCATGTGGCAAGTATAAGGTAAAGAATAAAGCCACGACAAAACATGTCAACACCTAATAAGACAACAATAAGTGTGCTATAAAATAAACTTACCTTCTTACTGGAAAGAATTACCGATAACTACAAACCCATCAGCAAAACTGGAAACCAAAAGATCAAAATCAAAGGCTGATTTACCGAAGTAATTTGATATATTAACTTCAACATATTTGTATACAAAAGCAAAACACACTCAACAACCAATAGATATATCATAACCATGTGGCAAGTATAAGGTAAAGAATAAAGCCACGACAAAACATGTCAACAAAATTGTAAAAAACATTATGTTGGTAAAGAGTAAGGTCGTAAGAAAAAGAAAGTTAAGAGTGGTGGCATAGGTTTAATTCAATTTAATGTATTTCGACCAATTTGGTATTTCAATCCGAACACTATTATCAGACCCATAAAAAAATGACTGCTAGTTAGTCTACCATCAATGTTAATTGCATGAGTAGGTATTTTCTCGTTCTTATTAGAAGCATAAACTAAACTTTATATCATTATTAAGTGTGTATTTATGTGGGTCAAGTACATGGGTCACAAGAGGAAACTATAGTTGGTTATGACTTATGAGTAGTCAAGTGATGCATATTATTAGTTAAACTGGCGTCACATATGTCAACCATTATGTCGGATCATTGGTAACCATTCCATAGTATAAACATGTCTTACGTGTAAACAATAGTAGAGTCAATACAAATATTTTTTGTCAATTTGTATTCTTCCAGTTCAAACATCATAGTTCAATTAATCTGTGATCTCCAGTTACTAACCATCCTTAATGCAACCAAAGCTAGTATGTGTAAAAGTTTGATTAATAAGAAATTTGGAAGTAACTGAATTACCTAATTACAAAAGGCCACACAAAGAAATCTTGTGACACATCTGTCTTCCATTTGCTCAATCATTTGTGCAGTCCCGCGAGTTCCTGTATAAAGTTGAAGTTAAAAGTAGAAAAGCTTCATTCCGGTGTCATCTACAAGAAGGGATAATGTTAAATACCTTCACCACAAGGGGATTTTATAGTTGTGATCTTGGTTGGCATTCTAACGGGTCCTTTAACTCTTACTTTCTTGTCTTTCGCACCATAAATGAAATCCGAACATACTGTCATTTAGAACAAATAAAGAAAATCATTTAAATTGTGAAATCAATGTTAACATCAATGAAGCATGACATACATTGTATAATATCTTGAACCTATTATCCTCCTATCCATTACCTAATTTTAATTCTGTTTTCACACTAATATACATACAAGCACGGTCTCACACAATCATAAAAGACATAAAACTAAACATAAACATATATCCCAAAAGCTTCTTCAATTTTGATGGACGTGATTCTGTAAGTTTTATGCATTTAATAAATGACTAATTGAAATAAGATTTCACCAAAGTTTGGCTAAACACCTTACCAGTACCAGATGCCTAGTTGTCGGTGGAAGCAGCGCCGCCGTCGGCGACCTCTTGAATATAAAAAAAACCCTAGAAAACGAAATCGTCCTTCTAATCGATTGTGTGAACGGCGAGGATTTCGATCATCGTTCTTGAGGAGGGTTCAATCGTTTTAATGGTTCTAATCGTTCTTGAGGATTTCTGATCGTCGTTCTTGAGGATTTCAATCGTCTGTGTGTGTTTGGAGAGAGAGATAGAGAGGCAAAAAGAAGACGCCCTAATTTAGCCTCTCTGAAACGGGTCGGATCCGGGTAGATTTCTTTGACACGAAACCATAGGCAATGTTTGCCTTTGTATATATATACAATATATGATAAAGATAATCGTTATTTTTTAACAATATACCATACTACTATACTAACTCCAATATATACAAATGCTAAGGTTTGAACATGTGATTTCTTCAATAATAATTCTAAGTGTTATTTGTTCACAAGTTTTTCTTTGACGCATTGGTTAGGTAAAATATAAGGGATTAAACCTTGCATAATGTGTGGGACATATCTTTTTTAAAGCGTACTTTTTTTCTTTGTCCGAAACTCTTTTTTTATAAAGGTAACTCCTACTTATAACTTTGAATTTTTTTATGCGCACAATACACTCCTTGCTTAAAGTTTTGATCTTTATAACTACTTAAAATTTAGATTTCCTCTATAAATTTATTTTTTCGCTTTCTTTAGTATTTTTTTTCTCTATATACTTATATATTCAACATTTTGTCTTACAAGTGAAATGAACTTTTATTTTATATCGCGGTCGTCGCAACGCGCGACCAAGATCTTAACCTAGTTTGATTGAAACTTAATTAAAGTTGTAAACAATTCATTAAAAACGCGATAACCTCAGGATCCCAGTTAGGTGATTGCTTAATCTGATCCAGTTATTTAATTTAGCAGTCATATAGACATGGTTTTGTATTAACTGTTCAACCTAACCCAACCCAACCATACAGACTATTCACACACGTAACAAGATAATCCCTAGTTATATATAAGAGTTCAAGGAATGATTGCAACATGTGTAATGAAAAGTAAATTGAGTTGTATAAAACTATAAATAAATATTATAGAGGTGAATCTGAGGTTTTATTACAGTGGGTCTTTTGGGCGTTGGGTTTGCTCTGGGATGAACGTGCAACACAGAGGGTCCTGGTTACTCACAAACACTGTGATCAAAGCGTGTCGTGGGTAACATCGTTTGCGATGATGAGAACCCCGGATAACCGAATGTTTGCAATTTTAAAAAAATAATAACGACTTAGCACATTTTGGATTAATAATGGTAAATAGCAAATATCAAACTTCATTTGTTTCTTTTATTTATTTTTAGATAAACCCCAAATTCCATATGAGTTGCAATTTAAAAGTAAGAACAAAGATTTAGTTAGCAACTTTCATTGTGGTGTAATGGTAGGAGCCTATATTTTCTATTCGAGACATAGGTTCGATTTTTACAGGCAATACTTCGAAGGGGGCATTGGCGATAAGGGGAGACTTGGACTGAAAGGACACAAGTTCGATCCCTGAGCTCCCAAGTTTTACCACCCGGCCGCTCGTGAAAATGAATTTTCTCTGGAATGGGCTCAACTGATGTAGATAGTCTCCGAGTTTTCCAGGGCATTCTTTGACCATTCAAAAAAAAAAAACAAAGATTTAGTTCATTTCACTTAACTGCAAATTTACCAAAATAATAAATATGAAAACTAATACATATATAAAACGACATGGAATGTTTGGCTCGAGGTTGTTCATTATAATTAACTAACAATTTAAACTCATTATCATCCTAGCATACTAACAACAACAACAACCGATTAAAATAATCTCTTTAACCAATTATAATAATATCTTTTAGACCCACTCAATGTATTTAGGAAATTATTAATATTAAATAAAATTCACTTTTAGACCCAACTCGGTGTGTTTAGGTCAAGAAGTTGTTTTATGGATACGACCATATAAATAAAACGCCTAGGTAAGCCATGAAGGAACTTTTTCAGAAATTTTGGTTCCTCCATGACCGTCCCAAGTGATACCGATTTAGTCACTATCCCTCTGATCACGGATGAAACTCCGGCACCGTGCTATTTTCCTTCATCTTGGGGCCTTCAAATTTTTACAATAGCGTTTGCAATCTTCTTTCGATTACTCGATCGATCCCAAGGTGTCTCGTCTTGATTGCATCCCAATCTCCTTATTAGCATTCTTGAGATTTCCTAATTGCAAGATTTGGTCCTCCGAAGGGCTTCAAAAAACAAGGCAATAGACATGTTAATTTTCTTCACATCGGTACTAGTTCCCGGATCTATTGATTCACATACACCATGCACATTGAATATGGCCTTCATACGTATTGACCATACGGTGTAGTTGACATCGTTTGAACCGGTCACTTCAATGATGTGGTGTTTGGATCTTTTGAAGTGTTGTTCGTTTGATTAGCCCCATCGGCCATCTTCTTGGATTAATGCTTCTTGAGTTGTGATTTAGACTAGGGGTGTGCAAGAATCCGAAAAAACCGACTCGAAACCAAAAAAACCGAAAAAACCAAACCGAAAAAACCGAATCCAAATAGAAACCGACGGTTTTGGATTGAATTTTTCTAAAATCTGAAATTTTGGATCGGTTTCGGTTTAGCTAAAAGGAAAATCCGAAAAAACCGAACCAATCAGTTTAATTATTGAAGAGTTTATAATCATTAGAATCTTTGAGTCTTTGAGGTTAGATTATTATGCAACTTTAATTTCTGTTTGAATGTCGTTTGAGTGTTTGAGATTACATCGTTAAGGATTTGTTTGATTTTGGATCGTTATGCAACATTATGGATCCCTGAGTCTTTGATATTAGATCGTTAAAGATTTTTTTGAATGTATTTGTTTGAGATTGGATCATTTTGCAACGTTATGGATTTTAAAGTTTTATTTTGAATGCTATTAGTAGTCAATTAATCTATAATTAAAAATTAAGTAGACCCAATAATAATATTATTTTTTTTTAGCCCAAAAATGCATATGGATTTGAATCCGAAAAAACCGAATCCAAACCGTAAAAAACCGAAAATCGAAATCCATGAAACCGAAAAAACCGAATCCGAATGGATTTGAAAAATGTAAAAACCGAAGTTCGGTTTTGGATTCGGTTTTAGCCAAAATCCGATCCAAACCGATCCATGCACACCCCTAGATTTAGTGACGAAGGGTTGGACCCCTTCGTTCTTCACCCTCTTTCACACTCTCTTTGCTCTCATAGGTTAAGCTCTGATACCAATTCAAAACTTGAATCAATATCAAAGACTCAAAGTAAAACTGAAAACCCTCTTCAATATTATTAACAAAGGAAATCACTCAAACCTCAATTGTGTTTGTTTAACTCTACTTGGTCCTCTTTTATAAACTAAGAGTCCCACTTATCTCTTACAAAAGATAATTAAAAACTAATATTTAATAGGGAAAATTTCACAGAAACATAACCAACTCTTAATTTTGTTCCAATCAGGTCACTCAAACTTTCTTTTGTTCCAATCAGGTCACTTAACTTTAAAATATGTTTTAATCCTAGATAAATGACCTGATTAGCAGGTAGCCTTATCAATTTTCTTTATAAAAAATGATTTTTTATAGAAAAAATAATTTTTTTATAAAAAATATTTTTAAAAAAAAAATGATTTTTTTATAAAATTTTTTTTAAAAAAATGATTTTTTTATAAAAAAAAAAATTTTTAAAAATATTTTTTTATGATTGAATTTTTACTAAAAACGATATTTTTATAAAAAATCAAAATTTCATAAAAACAGTTTTTATATAAAATACATTTTTTTATAAAAACGATTTTTTTAATAAAAAACGTTTTTATAGAAACATTTTTTTATAAAAAACGAAAAAAACGTTTTATAAAAAAAATACGTTTTTATAAAAAAAAGTTATAAAAAACGTTTTTTTATAAAAAAACGTTTTTTTATAAAATTTTGACTTTTTATAAAAAAATCATTTTTATTAAAAAATCGATTTTAAGAAATTCGTTTTTTATAAAAAATTCTTTTTTTATAAAAATTTCAGTTTTTGTAAAAAAAATTGATAAGATTACCTGCTAATCAAGTCATTTATCTAGGATTAGAACATATTTTTAAATTAAGTTACCTGATTAGAACAAAAAAAGTTTGAGTGACCTAATTGGAACAAAATCAAAAGTTGGTTATGTTTCTACAAAGTTACCCCTACCCCTATTTAATAAGAGAAGCTTATCCACGAAATTGCATTGCCGACTTGAAGAATTAATTCCGTGAAATTGCTACTGTTTTAGATATGCACATCTCCACTTTCACATTAATTTAACATGTTGCAAATTAATTCCCGTACGTTACTGTCATATGGATTAGAGACTTCGACCGGCCTACCATCTTGTGGGTTGGGCCCGAACTGAAATTACCTAACAAATCTTTGTATCCTATTCCTATCTCAGTTAGCTCCATGAGGGAGTTATTTGATCTTAATGTGCTGAATGTGGGGGGAAAGTGAGGAACCCGGTTGTAAACGCGGTTTTCGGGTGGTTATTTGATGTATCTGTTGCAATCTTAATGATAATTTTTTCAGGAATAACATTGTGTTGGTGGACCGAGTCATGGACAACATCAAGAATTTGGGATATTTTTGGCATTCGACTCATATGAAAAAGAGAAGAATGATGTGGGCTCAATGATGCAGTTTTGAGTTTTTGTTTAGTGTTGTTCTTGGTTCGTTCTTGGTTTTGGTGATTGTTTTTTTTATGTGTTTTAAGGAGGTTTAGATGCTGCTAGCCCCATTAAAAAAAAGCTTAAGTAATCTTGACGATATTCCATTATTGTTTTTCAAGAAGTTCTATTTTATTATTTTTGTTGGCTGTGATATACTTTGTGATATTGGATTCCTTATGAAACATTGTGTACAAACATATTCCGGAAATTAACATGTACGATTCTTATGCTGAAAAGGCTCGATGTATATTCCACACGTTTAAACAATATGAAGAAAATCATATTAAATCTTGATACACAAGTAAAACTCAAAATTAGGATTTTAAAAATTATAAATACTAGATTCTCTAATCATTTGAGATGCATTTCTGGTTTATTCCCCCTTTGTCATTTGTCCCCCATCACTTCTTTGTTCAATTTTGATTATTTAAAGATCTTATTTTATTTTTGGTTAGTATTCTAATTTTTTTTTTTGAACAGCAAGAAGAAATATATTAAGAAAAGAGCATGCAAGAAGCTAGAATACATCAAGGTTAAAAGAGAAATTACACCATTCTATCTAATTGAGATTCGAGCGTTTTGCACGGAGTTTGATCCACACGAAAGACCAATATTTGATCTCCCAGATTATTTTATCTAAGGACATCAAACGATTGTTGAAGTTCTTAGAATTCCTATTCTATAGACACCAAAGCGAAGTGATAAAGATGGATTGATAAATCTTAGCGATCACTTTCAACAATCTCCAAGTCTCATGAACACAAAGGATGTCATGAACTGTGAGGATCAACTCTCTTGGCGCCTTGCACCATTTGAAAACTAGTTCCCAAATTAAACTCGCACGATGACATCGGATCAAGAGGTGGTCCACTGTTTCCACATGAATGTTGCAAACGCCACAATTCGGGTTTAGAAGCTATACGATCCATTTTGGCTCTCTACAAAAAGACATTAACTTTGAGTGGTAACTAATGTAACCACTTGAGTTTGAGATCCGCCTCCGGAAGCAACCGCAACTCTACCTCTAAACGCATTTTTTTGACCGAAAAGTCTTGTTTATAATCTCCGCTCCAGCCCCAAAAATCCTCCCCATTTGATAAACTAAACTGACAAAGTAAAGCTTCACAAATAGGAATAAACGCCCCCATTCTCGTCCAATTGTCATGCCAAAACCAACAAGAATCCCCTCTACCTATCCAACATCTCAGGAGAGAATTAGGACTTAAACCAAGTTGAGCGAGATCACTACCAATCTTCAAGATATTTTTCCATGGACCCGTGATAAGCCATTTCATGGAGAAATGAATTGCCGAAATCACTTTCACCCACAACTTGCTTTTATCTTGTTTGAAGCCTATAAGCCATTTCACGAGGAGGCTCAAATTCATAGCTTGTATTGATCCGAACCCCATACCACCCTCTATCTTTTTTAAAACACATGAGATTCCATGCAACCCAAGAGATATGTTTATCACCTCCCCAACAAAATTTCCATCGAAGAGATTCCAACAATGATAACACTAATTAGTTGGAACTATTTGATCAAAACTACTACCCAAAACGATTTATTCATAAAATGGGAAGAACCGAAGAAGTTATCATTGATGTCCAATCCTCATAACCTGTTGATTCCCCTCTCTAACATTTAGGTTCAATTATTGTAACCCTCCAATGTCACAGTTTTTCGACAACAGATATTCATAAAAAAAGATATAAAGTAATAATTGTAAAAGACAAAAGAAATCATTTAAAAAAACATGATCTTCCTTCCATGGTCTTTATGATGTTACAGGAAGAAAGAAATGAAACCTGTACCCGGAAGGAAATAATTTACACAACATTTAGGCAACAATTACGCGACACAAATCCGATGAAGAACAACAAGACATAATCCACAAACACGAAATAACTAAAGAAACAAAAACAACTTAAGATCTGCTCTTGAAGGGAATGGCTCTGATCACAACAACATGGTAGAAAGCAGCAAGTGTAGCTCCAATAAATGGACCAACCCAGAAGATCCACTGCAACACAAAGCACAAAATAAATCAAATTTTGACAAAAAAAATCTTGCAAGTAAAATTAGTGAAATGAGTATTGACTTAGAAAGTCAAAATTAAATGTTTACATGGTCATCCCAAGCATGGTCCTTGTTGTAGATAATTGCAGCTCCAAGACTTCTTGCAGGGTTAATTCCAGTTCCAGTGATGGGGATTGTAGCCAAATGGACCAAGAAAACTGCAAACCCAATTGGCAGAGGAGCCAAAATCTGCAGCAAAACATCAAAGTCAACTTAAAGGCTTGACCTTTTACAAATGATCACTATCTTTTATTCATAAACTGTAAACTTACAGGAACATGGGAGTCTCTTGCACTTCTCTTGGCATCAGTGGCGGAAAACACGGTGTAAACGAGCACGAAAGTGCCAACAATCTCGGCACCAAGACCCGAACCCTTGGTGTAACCATGGGCTACAGAGTTGGCTCCACCACCCAAAGTGGTGAACTCGTGTTTTCCCTGGAACCCCTTGACCACACCTGCTCCGCAGATGGCTCCAAGGCACTGCATCACCATGTAGAACACAGCTCTAGTCACAGATAGTTTTCTTGCTAATAGCAAACCCCATGTCACAGCTGGGTTGATGTGTCCTCCTGTTTTTACACCAAATCAACAATAATTAGACAATTTTTACTGTTAATGAGATGAATCTTTAGCTCAAAAGATTTACTGGGTTCTTGATAAATGAGTAAATCTTGAAAATCTAAGATGAATTCTTTGTCAATATTGTAACTTTTAGGCTGTGTAATATGACTACATGAAAGGGTGTAAAAAGAGAGACCAAATAAACAAAGAATTCTTTAAATTGGAGATATTTCACTGTTAATGAGTGATAATCCAAGTAAAAATTGAATCTTTAGTTCAAAAGATAAACATGGGTTGCATAAAATGAGAAAATCTTGAAAATCTAAGATGAATTATTTGTCAAAATTGTAACTTCTGATCTATAATATGTATAAAAAGACCATCTTTGTCATCTAAACACTTTGATCAAGAAGAAAATCTAAACTAGTCAAATATCACTAAAAGCATAAAGTTAACATAAGCTCAATTTCACCTCAAAACACCAAAAAGAAAAAAAAAAACACTTAAATAAGATTTCAAGAACTAAAAATATGATGAAAACTAGGGTTTTGATGGAAATATACCTGAGATACCAGCAGTACAGTAGACAAGAGCAAAGATCATACCACCAAAAGCCCAAGCAATTCCCTGAATACCCACTGTGCCACATTTGGTGGGAGATTTGACCACACCCATTACAGTCAACACAGAAATGTAAAGAAACAAGAAAGTTGCTACAAACTCTGCAATTCCAGCTCTGTAAAAAGACCATGAAGACAACTCCCCTGGCTCAAACAGAGGTGCTGGTGGTGGCTCCTTGTAGTCCTTATCAGATTGAGCTGAAGTCCCAATTGGCTGTCTTTCTGCATACTTGTTGGCTCCAAGCTTCACATCTTCTTCCTTACCCTCCATTCTTGCTTTCTCTCTCTAGAAACACACCCTTTCTTTGTTTCTCTCTCCCTCTCTCTTGATTTGAAAGGTTGTGAGTGAGTGGTGGTTTTGTGAGGACAGAGGATAGGGTTTGTGGGGTTTTATACTGATAAATGTGGCCGTTTTGAACCCATGTGCGGTTGTTAATCATTGCAAAATTTGATAATAATTTTCATGATAATTTTTGAGAAAATGAGTTTTAATAATCTGTATTATGATCTTTGGTCGGCCGTAATTCATTTTTGTAGCTTTAATAATCTGTATTATGATCTTTGGTCGACTCTAATTTATTTTGTAATTTTAGTATTTTATCGATGGTAATATCAGTATCATAATAAAAAAAATAAAAATTACGTCTTAGCAATTTCTCAGTCGAAGCTGATGCTCAGCCCACCACGATGACTCAGTGTCTCTGAGAGTGTCTCAAGTCTGCGGGTGCGAGCGAGTCAGGACACCACCTCTGTTATGATTAATCGGCGCAGCGGAATATATCGATTCACAACGAACACGCACAAAATAAGATAAAGAAACACGAACAGAGAATTTTACGTGGTTCGGTCGGTGTGACCTACGTCCACGGGCTGCAACTACGGATATTTTATTCAGTTCAGTACAACGATTACAATACATAGACAAGATATATATAGAGAACAACTAGGGTTTTAGGAGTGGTGAACAAGAAAGCCTAACGGGCCTCTAAACACCCAAGCCCAAGGACTTCAACCCCAACAATCTCTCACTTGAAGGCCTTGCGATAAACATCAAGCCCACCAACAAGCACACAGTAATCCATGTCTTCAGTTTTCAGTAATCACACAGGAACAGAAGTCTTCAGGTCCAGCTCCAAGGAACAAACCAAACTTCAATCCAAACATCCCGAGTCCACCTAGTTGCAGCGGCCCAATCATCATTAGTAAACAGACGGGCCCGTTGGAGCCCCAGAGGACCCCAACTTGGTCTTAACAGACCTCATCATAACATCCTCAATCCCATCTGACTCCCACAAATCAGATCCAGAAATACCCAGAGGAACACTCTCCAATAGTAGCAATTTCCCAGGAGAGACTTTTTCATTCGGCTCTCTAGTCTTTCGAACCCAACGTCGATTTCCACACTGTGTCAGAATGCTCCCACTGTTACGAAAATCTCGTCCGCGCTCAGACTTCCGAATACGCTCAAGCTGATTAACTGGAGCTCTAGAATTCACTGCTACAAACCGAACTCTCTTAGCTCTCGAATCGGTGAGCCCGACTCTGGCGTTCGTCTTCACAGGGGTGGTCACATCCCCAGACGGAACAGGCACAAGATACAACGATCCCTTTTTGAAACCCCTAGCAATAACGAGATTATCCTTGACCACCTTCCACTTTCCACCACCAAACTTCACGTCTAAACCTTGCTCATCCAGTTGCCCAACAGAGATTAACTTTGTTTCAAGCCTCGGAATGATCCTCACATTAGACAAAGTCCAAGTAGAACCCAAAGTAGTAACTAAGTCAATATCCCCCATACCAGTTACATCAAGAATTTCACCGTTTCCAAGCCTAACCTTGCCAAAATCGCCTTCTTTAACAGTCCGTATGCCTTCGCTACTGTGGGTAGCATGAAACGATGCACCGGAATCCATGACCCAAGAATCAACTCTACTCTCGACACTAAGCAGTAGTGCCTCATCATCAGCATAGTTTCCAACGGCAGCAGTAGTGTTCAACTCTTTCTTATCTTTAGGACATTGACTTCTGTAATGTCCTTTCTCGTTGTAGTTCCAACAACGCACACTCGGCCGAGCTCTAGACGAACTCCTGCCCTGACCCTTGCTGCTCCCACTATTTCTGCTATTATCCTTTCCCCTGCCAACATGTAACATCTCAGAAGAAGATCCACCACTAGCACCCCTCCGACGAATGTCTTCACCCAGTACCAAATCCCGAATCTTCTCAAATGTCATCCCGTCAGTTCCCACCGAGTTGGTAACGGCAGTCACCGTCCCGGACCAACTATCAGGCAGTGAAGATAGCAATAGTACAGCCTTGGTCTCATCATCGAACTTCATCTTAACAGATGACAACCTGGACAAGATGGAATTCAGATTATTAATGTGCTCGGTCACTGAACTTCCCTCTTTCATTCTCATCGTGAATAACTCTCTCATCAGGAACACCTTATTAGCTGCAGACGGCTTTTCATACATATTTGACAACGCCAACATCATACCACGAGCAGTGGTTTCTGACATGATGTTATAAGCCACGTTTCTCGTCGATGCCAATGTAATAGTGCCTCTAGCTTTCTTATCTTTCGCGTTCCACTGAGTTTCCTTTTCTTTATCCATATTCTCTGGTTTTTCATCGAGTACCACGTCTAAATCTTTTTGACCCAGTAATGCCTCCATCTGCATCTTCCACCAACTAAAGTCTGAATCGTCAAACTTTTCAATCACAAATTTCCCGTCTTCAGCCATAATGACAAACGGAAAATAGACCAAAGTAACTGGCTCCAAAGTTGATAATAACTTGTCAAAAAAATAATTTCGGACACCCAAAAAACCGTTCTCCCGTCAACAATACCAACCACACAATCAAAGCTAACCCAAACAGCACCCAAATAATGCCCGAGTAACACCCGAAACCTTTGAACACTTAAACTCGAGTTAAACAACCCAATCGAACCAAAATAAATAAAAAAACGGAATAGAAAAGACTTGTTTTTCTTCACTTGATCGAGGTTGAACAAACTCAAGATGCTCAATGATGACAATATCCGTTAGCGGCGATCCGGCGGCACCAGTCTTCAATGGCAGCGAACAGTAAAGGAAACGACAACAAGGGTTTATTACGTAGCCCTAATCGTTACTCCTTGCGGCTGTTACAATACACCAAAAAATAAGACTTTAAATTTTGACTATACATTAATTATGTTGACCTTTAGAATTGTTTCTTGATTCTATTTACGATCAGGAAGAAAACGATGGTCCACAATATTTCCTTTTTTACTTTCAAACCCTAAAAAAAAAGAACCAGCCGCCACCTCAACTAACAATCGGAACCAGGAAGTAAAACGACTACGAATCGTTACGTGAATCACACGAGCAAACACTAGCTCTGATACCAATTGTTATGATTAATCGGCGCAGCGGAATATATCGATTCACAACGAACACGCACAAAATAAGATAAAGAAACACGAACATAGAATTTTACGTGGTTCAGTCGGTGTGACCTACGTCCACGGGCTGCAACTAGGGATATTTTATTCAGTTCAGTACAACGATTACAATACATAGACAAGATATATATAGAGAGAACAACTAGGGTTTTAAGAGTGATGAACAAGAAAGCCTAACGGGCCTCTAAACACCCAGCCCAAGGACTTCAACCCCAACAACCTCCTTGCCCCAGTTTGGGGGAAACCCGGCCTGCGAGCAGCCACCGGTAAAACCCCCTCCCCAAAGATTCGAACCTGGGTCGCTAAAAGCTTCCCAAGCCCAAAAAGCTTTGAGGGTACCAAAGAAACAAATAATGTCATTGGTGAGGTTTGAACTTGAGTCACTAGAAACTCAAGCCAAAACCCATCTAACTCCACTAGATGCCATTGGTATCACTTGATTCATATTTAATTTTCACTTGTGTTAGATTTTATGTTTTCTAATTTCTTTTATAATTATCATTGCCATCTAAAACTAAAATAAATTATACTATTGGGTTGTCCTTCCCAACGCAAATAAATTTGAAATTGTCATTTATTAAACATTTCTTACATATTATTACGACATGAGGTATATTGATGTGTATGTCATGTAAGAAGTGATTGGATTCGTACATGAACTACATAGGAGGGTATAATGGTGAGAGTTGTATTATTTTATTATCTTTTTAATATTTTATAAAATTCAAACATAATATTTTAATTAAAAAAGCAATATCATTAATACATAAATAAAACATTATATCGCATATAAAAAAACATTAAATAAAAAAAAACCAATTGCCCCAACAACCACTCGTAAATTTTCTTAATCAAATCAGCATTGAGTAGGTTATGGATCTCTCCGTTTTGTATTTCCCTATGGTTAGCTCGCTTTTGATCATCGTTAAGTGGCTCATATGTCGTAGCCAAGCCTGCCTCATTAAATTGACAAATTACATTTCCCTCATCCTCAAGAACCATACTTTCTAAAATTACACAAGCATACATCACATTTGTTTATTTTATGTTGATGCCATTGTTGTGCCGGATGCTCAATCAAACGACTAAATGCCCGTTCAATATTTTTCCTAACGGCATCATGAGCGGTTGCGTAGGTTTTACGTCTCAAACCCTCGGGATAAGTAATGATTTGACTATTGTAGAATATTCATGATAAATTTCATTGCCAAGATAATATCCCCGTTTGTATGTCACTCCTCGTAGTTCAAATGAGGAGTCGAGCTCACATCCATCTATGATATCGTCCCAAGTTGATGATTGATCCAAAACATTGATATCGTTGTTGGACCCCTCGACACTAAAATATGCATGCCAAAACCACATGTCGTTTAAAGCAACAACTTCAAGCATAATTGAAAATTATGCATGCCAAAACCACATTGGTTGGTGAGTTCACATGTTTAATAAGTAAGTAAATGTTTGTATGCTTGCAAGATAATGTACATGAAAATCATATCGATAGTTAGCTAGACTATATACAAAATTTTATGTGTTTCATAACTGAATCTAACATGTTTGAGATTTTCTGCCTTCTGTCACGTTTACTAAACGATGGCTAATGTTTATGACAATGTTACACACGTTCGACATCATGTCGAGTTAGGGCGACTAACGGGGGTGGAGTTTGTTAGACCCAGTAGTACTACTCAATATTTACTCGCTATCAATCTATACTAACGGTACGATGCGTAAGGACTTTTTATGGTATGCTTGCACAATAGGAAACAAGTGATATGAAAGTATTTACAAAATCTTAAAATAAAAATGTTTGCATGTTATCTCCCCAAAAAATGAAATCTCATAAAAGAGAAGGGTTGTGAAACTCACCTTCGGGTGCATGTATGAAGTAGAAGTGTTGGTGATATGCTATATATCACCAAACATGCATAAATATGTGAGTGTGCGTGTTCGTGTTGGTGTAAAGGTCCTATCATATCCAAACGACTCCAAATGTTTGTGTGTTCGATTATGTTAAGTGTTCACCAAAATAGACTCATGTGTTGACCAAAACGACCAAGTTGACCCGACGACATGTTGGTGATTTGCTTAATAAAATATTGCTCATGTAGTTTACCGATTATAGTTCATTAATCACAAACTTTCCATCTTTAGTAAGTTAGCATTACCAACTCACGCTTAGCAAGTTACATATCCTAGCCAGCTATTCATGTATTGTTTACCTCATGCAAAAGTTAACATTTCCTATAATAGCAATGTATGATCATGTAGAACAAGTCTCATGCAAAAAGTTTCCATAACATGCAAGTCATGGATGTGACATGCAATTTCACATTCCAAACACTCTAGCATGCTCCTATGATCCATTTAACACATTTACCATCATAACCTTACCAATAGCATGCACAACATCCACTTTAGAATAACAAAATTCCAACAAAGTTACAATACTTAGTAACCTTTGAGCATTTATTCAAACAAAGCAAAAATATGTATATATGATTCAGTTAACAATTATTTGTCATTCTAGAAGCACTACTATAGTTACCATGCAATTTACCCAACCATACTGTGATAATATGACTTGTCGGGTGGGACCCGCAACAACTTAGACTTATATAAATCAGGAAATCACGTATATGAGCATAGCGTGTCAGTTAGAGTATTTGATGAGTATAATATTTCTAAATCACAACATAAACCATCACACACAAAGTTGAGTCACGTAACATTGGTGAATAATCAAAATCAATATGTGTTATGAATTACATGCAAACGTGTTACACGAAATTATGTGATTTAACGTGTTATCATATATGACGTGTTTATTTTTGTTTCAGTGTGCTCGAATGTGATCATGATGATTATAAATTAATATATATAACAATTAGAATTGAGTGGATGTGAGGGAAGGTATTGTACTAGGTTTGAGCCAATTACATTATGCCAACTATTATTTTCTGACATCCATCCTTCATCATTTGTTTGACATCTGTATTTCTCATATTTTCTTTTAGCTTCACACGTATTATCATCAGTTTGTACAGGTGTTTTTGAATTGCATCCATCATCTACACTTTCCTTTTGTCCCATTTTTTTTTCAATTCTTTCTTTTCTGTACTCCATCATCTACACTTTACTTTTGCCCCCATTTTTATTTTCATTTCTTTCTTTTCTCTGTACTATATTGAAGACCACCCAAAGTTGCTACATCATCCACCACCACCATACACCGATGTCCAGCGGTCGGAGACCGCCACAGCCCGTCACCGGTTTGTAAAACCCCACAAAATCATCATCCAACATCACAAATATCATCCCGCTACATCTTCGACCCAAATCTAATAGAAAAAATGCACATGCAGAAGGAAATAGAAGGTCAATAGACATTAACACAACTGATTGCGGTTCGATTAACTACAGAGAGTGGGTCGCCGGAGCTAGGCTATTCCAAAGTTGAAACTCTCAATCTCCTTCTTTGCAGATTTATGTGTTTTGGTGAGTAAAGTAAATGAGGGACTAAAGGATATAGTCTTTTCTTTTTTTGATACAGCATAACAATATTTGTGTTTGGTGAGTAAAGCAAATTATGAGGGATTAAAGGGTATAGTCCTTTTTTTATACAACCTAATAAGATTTAACTGTTATATTTTCTTTTTAGGTAAGTTGCTTATGATTTCATGACCAATGTTATTAGAATTTTGTTCATGAGTAGATAATTGTAATGGATTATGAGTTCTTTACAATCATATTTTTTGTAATTAGGGGTTAATGATCATGAGTTACCCGTGAGGGTATTATAAATTTTGATTTGGGGAATAATGATATTAAGGGTTTTACTTTTATAACTAAGAGTTTTGTGACTAGAGCTTATACTTGAATATCTTCATAAGTTTTGTTCATTAAGTTAACGTATTTGTTTAAAAGTTTAATTATGTTGTTGGTTGGATTCTCTGAAAACATACCTTCAAATGAACATCTTTATATTCTAAAGAACATTAATGATGTAACAACAGAATAAAATAGTAACTATTATTTGTTCTTTAAGTAGTTTTTTCTTTTTTAGTGAGTATATTTGCTAAATTTTCTAGTTTCAAAACATTCAATTAATTAGACTATAATTTTTAGAGGATGTTTGACATTGATAACTTCTGGTGGCTATATAACTTTTGATAACTTATGGCGGCTATATAACTTTTTCTGGCTACCATGATGGATTTGTATGGTTGTTTGTCAATTAGTATAACTTTGTTTTGTTATACTAATTGGACCAACATTTCGTTAATATTTGTAAAGCGATAAGAAACATTAAAGTGTAATCACAATACATTTTATTACAAATTATTTGTTTTTTAGCAAATAAAATTGTTTGCAATGACACAACAAAATACATTTTAAAAAACAAACTACCCGCCGCAACGCGCGGGTAGTATCCGGCTTGTTAATAAACATTTGAAACCTTGGTAAACCTTAGCTGAAACGTCGAAGAACAAACAACCGAGCACTACGACATGAAAAATAAACAAGGGGGCTGGTCTGGGGCGCGTCGCGGACTGCGTTACCCCATTGTGAGACTTCCATGGTCCGCGGCGGGTCTCTGACACGAAAAACCCTAAAGTTTTCCCTATTTAAACAACCTTAACCTCATTTATCCAACTCTCACAAACCCTAAACACCACACTAGCCATTGTTACCCCTGATTCATCACCTTTTGGAGAGATTTTGCTCATTTGGAGAAGATTCAAGCATCAAAACCATCATCCATTCATCCCTTTTGGTAGGTATAACTTTGAATCTTGTTTTCTTGGTTTATGTTCACAAAGTTTTGATTTTTATGGCATATTAGGGACTGATTTGTAAATAACTATGATGTGTTGTTAGTAGATCTAGCTTTAACAATGATTCAAATGTGATTTTATAGTGATCTTTCACATGTGAAACAAAGTAGTGTAGATCTTGCATGTTTGAATGAGAAGTTGATGTGCATGCATGCATATGGTTAAATATGTGATTTTTATTATAGATTTAGACTAGATACATGATAAAGTTGATGACTTGATGATAGATCTAGGTTGCATGTTAATAAAATTACGATCTTTATGCTAGATCTAGGATGTATGTTTATGCATGTTGAGCATGGTGTTAGAACTTGCATGGAATGATATAAAGGTGATAAATTTACGTTAGATTATGCATGCAAAGTGTTAAATGACAAGTCATGATGGTTGTTATGCGATAAAATTGGGATCTTTATGTTGTACAATGCTTAAAATGCGATAAAAGTCGAGTCTTGATTGATGATTGGTAATAAAGTATGTAACGTGATGATAGATAATGCATGCAATGTAATAAAGAAGTAACCTTGATGCTTGATATGTATAGGATCTTTATGTAGGAACTTGATTCTTATTCATGAAATATGTGACTCGATGGGTAGTTAGTAGTGATACGTGTAATTCAGATGCGAACCATTGTGTACACGTATGCTAGGATGCATGAATAGTGTAAAGATATTTACTTGATTGTGAAACCATACACATGTACAAATCCTAAGTCACCCGCTTCGGTAGGAAAGATAAGATTTTGTAAGGTTGCCCTATCAATCTTACATCGTACGTGTCAGATGGCGATCAATAGTGTATGAGACTTGAAATATGTCTTGTGTGATAACATGATATGTTGTGTATACGTGTTATAGTAAATATTCACGATCTCATTTAATATATCGTTAATGTGTCATTGGGTCAACATGGTCAAAACTAGCATTGTTTGTATATAGCAGGATGCCTAGTCAAACACAACGTTCACTTACACTTTATGGGTCATAGGTGAAGTCTACGGGATTCATGTTTGAGAGGTTTGGATTATTTTGTAGCACGCACCCAATGTGAGTTTTCGACCCCTACTTTTAATTGTTTCATTTAGGGAAGAAGACATGTAATAAAACATTTTGAAGCTTTAGTAGATTTTTATAACACACTTGGGAACTAGTGAATTGTATGTTGCCATTTGAAAGTCCTTTCATAGCGTAACACTAATATTGGGATTAACGGGGAAATACTGAGTAGTACTACTAGGCTTGACGAGTCTCATCCGAGCTAGTCGCTCTAGCTCAACAGGTGTAACACCTCGCACAAAACCAGGTCAACCCTTGTTACTTTGACTTTGATTAGCAGTAATTAATCCGTATTTAATTGTCATTATGTGCTAATTATGTGTTTGTCTTATTATATATATAGATACATATATATATATCATTGCATGCTTAGAATAATTCCCGAGTTTGTATCCGTTGCCAATCACTTAAACCAAGTAAATTCATTTGATAATAGATGGAACCGTTGTAACAAAACTATATATATATAAAATGGTACTTTTATATATTCTATCCGATTTCGTCACGACATGTCGTCACGACATTTTGTCACGACAAAAACTTTTAAAAATATTAGTTTTTCTCTTCGAGGTTATTCAAGACTTGTATTCCCAAAACACTTCGTCAGGATACTTTCTCCAAATTGTCAACCAAATTGTTCCGTTAACTAACCAAAAGTGTCGTATTGGGCCTCGTAAGCCCAACAGCCACAAACGAACTCCGTTCGTCACCAAACTTTACCCGAACGCTCGTAATAACATTTCGAACGCTTTGACACTCTTCGTTTTCTCGTAACCCGACCCGTTTGGAAGCCCATTTACCGGCCCATTAACCCAAACCTCTCCCCCATTGCGGCCCGGTTACCCAACCCGCTAGCCCAGCCCACCCGCAAGCCCAACCCGCCGCCCGGTCCGTCGACCCGACCCGCTGACTCAGCCCGGCCGACCCACCTGACCCACTCCGGCCCAAACAACTTATTTCTTTTTGTTTTGGCCCAATTTACTTAACCCACTTTTATATATATTTAACCCAACTAAAATTTATATAAAAGCCCATCACCTTTGTAGTTTTTTTTTTTTTTATAAAAACCAAAGTTAGTGTTTAAATTCCAAACTTTTTATAAACACTAATCCACCCTATTTAAGACAACCCATGGATTTTTATATAATTTTTGAACCTTGGATCACCTTCATTTTTTATAAAAGTTCTCCATCATTTTATAAAAACCACCTACAACTCTTTCATTTGATTATTTTAATTCAAAATTAAAAAGAGTAATTAGTTGGCAAAAGTTAATTACCCAATGGTTAATACTCAAATATTTGAGTATATATAGAAGGCTTGGGTTCACCCTTTCACTTGCACCTCCCCATACTTTCTACCTCCCTCCACTCTCCACTCTCTCCCTCCCTATTTCGGCCACCGCCGGACCACCACTCCGCCGCCGCCGGAGAAGCTGAAGCCGCCGGAAAACCCTCCTCCTCCTCTCTTCACGGTTCAAACCCAACCCCATTGTGAGTCTTTTTAACCCACTTTTTCCTTATGATCTTCACCCAATATCACCAACAAGTCTTGATATGAAAAACCTATCTTTTCTTTTTCTATTTTATGCAAGACACTTGGTCCTTCAAGAGTCTAGACCAACCATTCTTCTTCTAACCCTCTAATCACCAACACTTGGGTGGAATAATACAAGTGACTTGATCTAACAAGTCTTGGTGTTCTTAGGAACTTAAAATAGCCATTACTTGGGACTTTGCATTTGAGAAATCTTATGAAAGTATCATGCAAGGATCTAGATCATTTTAACCAACAAATCTTTACATTATGTTAAATACTTGTTATTTACATTCCTTGCATTTACATTTATGTCATTTATATTATTTTGTCCTAACAACTAAGTTGTTAGTAGATTTGTTCAAGTTCTTGAACATAAATGTCCTAGCTTTGCTAGTTGATGATCAATATTTACTTATGTTTACTTTGTTTAACTTATGTTAACAAACTAACTAGTAACATTTAAACTTGACCAAAAGACTTATGTAACTAGTTAAAACATAATGTTATAATATTTAAATCTTATAAATCACAAGGCTTACATTGGACAAAAATGGATGATCATGGACTTAAGTTTTATAAAACATGGACTTATAAAACTTAACTAAGTTAATAACTTGGTAAAAATACAAGAAACTTTTATAAATAAAAGTCATTTTGTAACTCAAAGATTCTTGGAAAGTCTTAACCAAAAGTTTATTTCTTAAACTTATCATTTATAAAATATGTCACATTTTATAAAAAGAAAGTCACCAAAGACCAAGACTTGATGTGTTGGTGAATTTAATTCACCAAAACACAAAAATAGTTTGTTTATTTTTACTAAATCTAGTAAAAAATACATTTAATAACCTTCTCATTAATAACAATCATTTGGACTTAAATGCTTAGATTTTTATACTTAAAATGACTTAGTCATAAATGTGCAAACTTTCCCTAAAAAGACTAGTTATAAACTAGATGATTTTTATAAGTTATAACACGTTTTAAGACATAAAAATCATGGAAATACGTCCACGGATCAGATCTGATCCCGTCGACATTTTACAAAATATTTTCAAGTTTCTAAATGAACCAAAGTGATCTAAACGTTGAAACGTCGCTTAGGGAGAAAACCGGGATCAAAACGGTTAACTACGCGACAAGAAAACGTAGTTTTGGTAACGTTATTTAAAAACCGACCAAGAAAATATTTCTAAACTTATAAACGACTTTAGGGAATAATGTTAAGAAAATCTTAAACTTGTATAAAGTCCAAATGCGTTAAAAACTATTTTACAAACTTAAACCGGTGACTACGATCTCTAAAGATTATAAATAAATATTTTGTCTTAAAATATTTATGGAACTTTCCAAGTAATCGTTTTTACTTGAGAAGTTATTGTTTACAATTATTAAACGTCATCAAATTTTTATTAATTAAAACCACGACGTTAAACGTTTCCGACAAACTAATAATTATATTTGCACATATAATTATTCTCCCAAAAACATCCATACACTTTTAATTTATTAAAAGTTGACAAATTTAACCATCCAATGACTTGTGTATTTATAAAATTCTTTTATAAATTATTTGATTAATACAAAAACTTGTATTAACTTATGATCCATTCAATTTATTATTTTCCGAAAATAATAAAGCTTTGTCTAGTATTTTTGCCTAAGTACTTATATATTTATTTGAACAATAAATATTAACCGGATGGACTTTTCCTAAATATACAAACGGGATATTATTATCAAGACTTGACCGGTGTCGTTGGGTGACGGAAACGTTACTCAATGATCAAAGACCTTATACATGCAACTTGTTTATTTATACTTATTAGGACGTTACGTGCTTTCGTCCGGACTTTCCATTTCACGTGCATTATCATTTCACCTTGCTTGAGGTGAGTCTCACGGCCCCTTTTCCTTTAACTGTTTTAATACTTTGGGGGAGAAATCATGAATCAAAACTGTTTTATACTTGATATATCGGTCGAACTGTAACTTGCCGTATGATTAAATGTTCTTTACATACCCTACAAATGAGTACATTTCGTTACATAACGAATTGTCACAAATCCCACTATTAATTGAATTTGATTAGTTTTGTTCGAAACGGTAACTAGTGAATAGATCTATTTGGGTTAACAACCCTACTTGATTGGTAGCTCCAATCCCGACGTGTGCATTTGTCGAGTAGTACACGCCAGTTATTATTGTTCCATTTCAGTATCTTTAGGGAAGATGCTATGAGTGGGTAAATCTGTTAGTTTCAAATTCAAAGTTCATTGTTAATCATTACATCACGGTGACCATTATTTATCTTGTATGCCTTAAATCTTTTACAAAACTGTTTGTAGAGTCTTAAACCTGTGAACTCACCAACTTTATGTTGACCCTTTTAAGCTCATGATTTTCTCAGGTAACTAGATGACGAACGCGGTGCAAACGGGTATTCTGAACTCTATCGGACCTCTTGCTCACGATGGAATCATAGCCTCCTTTATCATTTATCAACTTTTCAAGTATCTTAAGTATTATCGTTAAAGACATCTTTTATTATTATTGCAATTTGTAAGACAATGTCATTATCACCACATTTTCCGCTGCAATCTAAATGACGTATTGTTATCTTTATTATATTTACAAATTGTTCTATGTATCCACGACTATGATTTCATGACGTCACACGCCTCCGTTCCCGAAAGTTCAGGGTGTGACAGATTGGTATCAGAGCCGTGGTTATAGCGAACTAGGTTTTCAAAAACAAAACAAAAACAAAACCTGGACTATGACCCGCTCTGAGAATACCGTTTGCACGCAAGATCGCCGCTATTGGTAACAAGTTACTTTAGTTTACTTAATCATTACCTTACATGTTAGACTTAAAATCTTTGCTTAAATTTTGTATGAATTTTATGGTTACATTGTGCTAACACTACTTTTCCTTGGAACTTGTTATCGCAGTGATGACTTCCGGCCGCGAAGTCATTTGCATCACGAGCTCTGAGGAGAAGACCCCGCCATCATCACCGGAGTACACACCATCACCGATGGACTATGTTCCACCCGACACCCCACCTGAGAGTCCCGAGCCAGGGACAGCTGCTGCCCTTTTCCCTCATCATTTGCCACGTGTGTCTGACGATTCGGAGGAGCCGACCGAGGAAGTAGCTGCTGACGCGACTGCCGCCGATCCAGACGGAGAGATGACACCTGCTGTTGCACAGGATCCCGACCTCACCCCGGGACGTGCGAGGTCTATCCGATCGTATCGCCGTGGCTATCGCGGTGGACGACGGGCCTTCACTGCCCGCGAGAGGACTGGTCTTCCCCGCCGTTCTCCTTCCCCTGAGGAGCCTGCCCTCAAAAGGCAGCGCCTCTCCATGCTCCCCCGCTTCGCGAGGATGCGCGACACCGTCCGCCTCGGGAGGGCGCGCGAGGGACTCCCGAGCACCCATGAGCTTGGAGAGTCATCATCCATGGGAGCCACTCGACAGGCCGCCACCGTCCGGTTCTGCCCATTCACGGGAGAGCCTCTAGAGGACACTGTCCCTCTCCTGGTCACTCGTTTGATCAACTACGAGCGAGGACTAGAGACTGTCGAGGAGCGCGTCGACCAACGCGCGACCGTGACGAGCTTTGACCTCCTCGAGGCCAGAGTTCGCAGCTTGGAGGATTCCAGGGCTGGCACCCAGGACGCCATGGACTCCCTTCATGCTAACTTGACCGGCACCAGCATCGCTGCCGCCAACAACTCGATCGACGTCGATTTGTTGCAGATGAGAGTTGCTACTCTCGAGGCTCAGGCAGGACAGCTCCTTTCCTTCCTAGCCTTCTTGGCTTTGGTTGCTGGCGTATTTGCCCCACCTCCTGGACCTCACTTTTAGATAGTTAGATGGACCTACCCTAACCCCCTTTTGGCCGCCATTTTATTAGTAAATCATGTATGTATTTTGTTGGGATTGCACTCCCACTAGCTACTTAAACTTCACCTTTTGTATGATTTATAACTAATATGGCGATATGGTATGTATCTTTGGTTTATCTTATCATGTTATGTGGTTGTGCTTATTCTTATGTTCACGTTGTGTTGGGATTTTACTTGCATATATTGGTATCTATGATGTGTCGTGGTTGTTATTCTCGAGCTTGCAATAACCCCATTTTCATGTTGTCTAAAACGACTGTTTCTTTATGTTGACATTGTAACTTAAAACAGAAACATGCCGCCTAGACGTAGTGCCCGGACCTCATCACCTCCACCACCATTGACTGCTGCCGACATTGAGGCAATGATCAATGATCGTGTGGCTGAGATCATAGCCGCAAGCGAAGTCGATCGAAACAATGAACGTCAACCTGAAAATACACAACGTGGTGAGATTTTGACAATTCCAATGTTAGAGAACATCGTGACTACAATCATCCTGTATTGTACTCAAACGTTTTAACATTGCAGGCCCACGCGACTGTTCATACAAGGACTTTATGAGCTGTAAACCCACCAACTTCAGAGGCACGGAAGGTGCCGTGGGTTTAATCCGTTGGTTTGAAAAGACGGAATCAGTTTTCCGTATAAGCAATTGTCCCGAAGGCTACATGGTCAAGTACTCTACTTGCACTTTCACTGATGGAGCTTTAACTTGGTGGAATTCCCACGCCGATGCCATGGGAACCGAACTGGCGTATGCAATGACTTGGGATGCTCTCAAGCAACTCCTGCGAGACGAGTATTGCCCGAGAGAAGAATTGCAGAGATTGGAAGCTGAGTTTTGGAGTTTGGCAATGAATGGATCTGACATCGCTGGCTACACGAAGCGTTTTCGTGAACTTGCTCACCTTTGTTCGACAATGGTCACTCCGCCGTACAAGAAGATTGAACGCTATATTTGGGGTCTCGCACCTCACATTCAGGGGAACGTTCTCTCGTCGAACCCGACCACATTTCAAGATGCTGTTCGTTTAGCTCACAGCTTGGTTTATCAGGCCACACGTCAAGGTGTGACCTTTGGAAAGAAGAATGCTGAAGCTAAGACTCCCGAGGTTGGTGCTGCCACCTCGTCTGGAAAGAAGCCGGATAACAAGAGGAAGCGTAGTTTCTGGAAGAACAAGCCTGACCGAAACCCTGAGAAAGCACCGGAGAAAGCACCCGAACCAGCCAAGGTTTATGCTGCCACCGCTCCGGGTCAAGCACCCAAGAAGACGGGATATACCGGCAATGCACCTTTATGCTCCAAGTGCAATCTCCACCACACTCTGGATTGTGGAAACGTTTATTGTGGACATTGCAAGGCCAAGGGCCACATCACTCGCGACTGCCCAAGTCGTGCTTGTTTTGGCTGTGGTGCTACCGGACATCTGAAGAAGGATTGCCCGAAGACGAAGGATCAGAATCCCGGCCAGGCTAGGGGTAGAGCTTTCGTGATCAATGCTGGAGACGCTCGCCGCGACCCAAATACCGTGACGGGTACGTTTCTACTTAATAACCAGTTTGCTTCTGTATTATTCGATACCGGTGCCGATAGGAGCTTTGTGTCTATTGATTTTAGCAAAACACTAGGAATCACTCCTGTTGCCTTAGACACTAAGTTCACCGTAGAATTAGCAAATGGGGACTTAATAGAAACAGAAGAAGTATACCGAGATTGCCCACTTGAACTCTCAGATCACGTATTCCACATTGACCTCTTGCCTGTCGACTTAGGAAGTTTTGATGTAGTTATTGGGATGGATTGGTTATCGAAGAATCTTGCTGAAATTGTTTGCCACGAGAAATTGGTACGAGTGCCACTTGCAAACGGCAACACTCTTATCGTACAAGGCGAAAAGAGTGGAACACCGCTAAACATCATAACATGTATGAAGGCACACAAATTTATTCGAAAAGGATGTTATGCCCTCTTAGCCCATGTTACGGAACGGAAGCCTAAGGAGAAGCGAATCGAAGATGTTCCTACTGTCCGCGAATTCCCGGAAGTCTTTCCCGAAGACTTGCCTGGTCTCCCACCAACTCGACAAGTGGAATTTCGCATCGACTTGACGCCTGGAGCCGCACCTGTTGCTAGAGCACCCTACCGACTAGCACCTTCAGAGATGCAAGAGTTGTCTAGCCAACTACAAGAGTTGTTAGATAAAGGCTTTATTCGACCAAGCCACTCGCCGTGGGGAGCTCCTGTTTTGTTTGTAAAGAAGAAGGATGGAACCTTCCGGATGTGTATCGATTTCAGAGAATTGAACAAACTCACAGTGAAGAACCGGTACCCACTACCGAGGATCGATGATTTGTTCGATCAGCTTCAAGGATCAAGTTACTACTCCAAGATTGACTTGAGATCCGGATACCATCAGCTACGAGTTCGAGATGAAGATGTGTCAAAGACAGCGTTTAGAACACGCTATGGTCACTACGAGTTTCTCGTTATGCCATTTGGTTTGACTAACGCCCCCGCCGTATTCATGGATCTGATGAACCGTGTATGCAAACCGTACTTGGATAAATTTGTTATCGTATTCATCGATGATATTCTCATATACTCTCGAAGCAAAGAAGAACACGAGCAACATTTGAGACTTATCTTGGAACTGCTAAAGAAAGAGAAGCTATACGCCAAGTTTTCTAAATGCGATTTTTGGATTCGAGAGGTGCACTTTTTGGGTCATGTGATCAACGATAAGGGAATCCACGTCGATCCAGCCAAAGTGGAAGCTATCAGAGACTGGAGTACTCCTACTACTCCAACCGAGATACGCCAATTCTTGGGTCTCGCAGGTTATTATCGTCGATTTATTGAGAACTTTTCAAAGATAGCCCAACCCCTTACCGCACTAACTCAGAAGGACAAGAAGTACATTTGGGATGCCAAAGCAGACGAAGCATTTCGGAAGTTGAAACAGAAGCTTTGCGATGCACCGATCTTATCTCTACCAGAGGGAATCGAAGACTTTGTAGTTTATTGTGATGCTTCGCATCAAGGATTAGGTTGCGTCTTAATGCAACGAGAGAAAGTCATCGCCTATGCTTCCCGGCAATTGAAGATTCATGAGAAGAACTACACAACCCACGACCTGGAGCTTGGAGCCGTCGTCTTCGCCCTCAAGATTTGGAGACACTATCTTTATGGGACAAAATGCACCATATTCACTGATCATAAGAGTCTCCAACACATCTTTGACCAGAAGGAATTGAATATGAGGCAACGTCGTTGGGTTGAATTGCTTAATGATTACGAATGCGAGATTCGATATCATCCTGGTAAGGCTAATGTAGTAGCCGATGCCTTAAGCAGGAAGGAACGCGTGAAACCTCTCCGAGTAAGAGCATTAAGTATGACAATACGCTCGAACCTCAATTCGCAAATCCGCGTTGCACAAATTGAAGCCCTCAAGGAAGAGAATCTTAAGAATGAATGCTTGCGTGGTATGGAGAAGCATTTGTTGGAGAAACCTGATGGAACCTTAAATTTCATGAACAGGTTATGGGTACCTAGCTATGGAGATTTGAGGAAGCTAGTACTCGACGAAGCCCACAAGACTAGATATTCTATCCACCCAGGAGCCGACAAGATGTATCATGACTTGAAGGAACATTTCTGGTGGCCCAACATGAAGGCTGAGATAGCTACTTATGTTAGCAAGTGCCTAACTTGCTCAAAGGTCAAAGCGGAACATCAGAAACCCTCCGGTTTGCTGATTCAACCAGAAATCCCACAATGGAAATGGGAAGGAATATCTATGGACTTCATCACGAAGTTGCCAAAAGCCCGATCTGGCTGCGATGCCATATGGGTAATTGTTGATCGACTAACTAAATCTGCTCATTTCCTGCCGATTAAGGAAACTGATAGTATGGAGAGAAGGACTAAGCTTTATCTGAAGGAAGTCGTCTCACGACACGGAGTGCCCACTTCTATCATTTCTGATCGCGATAGTCGATTTACCGCCAAGTTTTGGCAATCACTTCAGAAATCTTTGGGGACACGTCTTGACATGAGTACCGCTTACCACCCTCAGACGGATGGCCAAAGCGAAAGGACGATTCAAACGCTTGAAGACATGCTACGAGCCTGTGTGATCGATTTTGGACGTAACTGGGATGAGCATCTGCCCCTTGCAGAATTCTCTTACAACAACAGTTATCACACTAGCATTCAAGCCGCCCCATTTGAAGCACTTTATGGACGTAAGTGTAGATCCCCTCTTTGTTGGACAGATGTCGGAGATAGTCAACTCACAGGTCCCGAAATCCTTTTCGAGACTACCGAGAAGATTCATCAAATCAAGGAACGTCTCAGAGCCGCCCGAGACCGTCAGAAGAGTTATGCAGACAATCGGCGCAAACCCCTAGAATTCCAGATCGGTGATCGTGTGATGTTGAAGGTAGCACCTTGGAAAGGTGTCATTCGTTTCGGTAAGCGAGGAAAGTTAAACCCTCGATACATTGGTCCCTTTGAGATCCTCGAACGGATAGGACCGGTCGCTTACAGATTACTCCTACCGCCCGAACTAAACGGTGTCCATGATGTATTCCATATCTGTAACCTGAAGAAGTGTTTATCTGACGAAACACTTGTTGTCCCTCTCGACGAAATTCAAGTAGATGAGACACTTCATTTCGTAGAGGAACCCGCGGAGATACTTGATCGAGAAGTCAGACGACTTAAACGAAGCCGCATTCCCATCGTCAAAGTGCGTTGGAACTCAAGACGAGGACCGGAATTCACTTGGGAACGCGAGGACCAGATGCGTCTAAAGTATCCTCAACTGTTTGAGAACGTTGCACCCGCCGATGGCCAAGACTGAATTTCGGGACGAAATTCTTCTAACGGGGGGAGAATGTAACACCTCGCACAAAACCAGGTCAACCCTTGTTACTTTGACTTTGATTAGCAGTAATTAATCCGTATTTAATTGTCATTATGTGCTAATTATGTGTTTGTCTTATTATATATATAGATACATATATATATATCATTGCATGCTTAGAATAATTCCCGAGTTTGTATCCGTTGCCAATCACTTAAACCAAGTAAATTCATTTGATAATAGATGGAACCGTTGTAACAAAACTATATATATATAAAATGGTACTTTTATATATTCTATCCGATTTCGTCACGACATGTCGTCACGACATTTTGTCACGACAAAAACTTTTAAAAATATTAGTTTTTCTCTTCGAGGTTATTCAAGACTTGTATTCCCAAAACACTTCGTCAGGATACTTTCTCCAAATTGTCAACCAAATTGTTCCGTTAACTAACCAAAAGTGTCGTATTGGGCCTCGTAAGCCCAACAGCCACAAACGAACTCCGTTCGTCACCAAACTTTACCCGAACGCTCGTAATAACATTTCGAACGCTTTGACACTCTTCGTTTTCTCGTAACCCGACCCGTTTGGAAGCCCATTTACCGGCCCATTAACCCAAACCTCTCCCCCATTGCGGCCCGGTTACCCAACCCGCTAGCCCAGCCCACCCGCAAGCCCAACCCGCCGCCCGGTCCGTCGACCCGACCCGCTGACTCACCCGGCCGACCCACCTGACCCACTCCGGCCCAAACAACTTATTTCTTTTTGTTTTGGCCCAATTTACTTAACCCACTTTTATATATATTTAACCCAACTAAAATTTATATAAAAGCCCATCACCTTTGTAGTTTTTTTTTTTTTTTTTAAAAACCAAAGTTAGTGTTTAAATTCCAAACTTTTTATAAACACTAATCCACCCTATTTAAGACAACCCATGGATTTTTATATAATTTTTGAACCTTGGATCACCTTCATTTTTTATAAAAGTTCTCCATCATTTTATAAAAACCACCTACAACTCTTTCATTTGATTATTTTAATTCAAAATTAAAAAGAGTAATTAGTTGGCAAAAGTTAATTACCCAATGGTTAATACTCAAATATTTGAGTATATATAGAAGGCTTGGGTTCACCCTTTCACTTGCACCTCCCCATACTTTCTACCTCCCTCCACTCTCCACTCTCTCCCCTCCCTATTTCGGCCACCGCCGGACCACCACTCCGCCGCCGCCGGAGAAGCCGAAGCCGCCGGAAAACCCTCCTCCTCCTCTCTTCACGGTTCAAACCCAACCCCATTGTGAGTCTTTTTAACCCACTTTTTCCTTATGATCTTCACCCAATATCACCAACAAGTCTTGATATGAAAAACCTATCTTTTCTTTTTCTATTTTATGCAAGACACTTGGTCCTTCAAGAGTCTAGACCAACCATTCTTCTTCTAACCCTCTAATCACCAACACTTGGGTGGAATAATACAAGTGACTTGATCTAACAAGTCTTGGTGTTCTTAGGAACTTAAAATAGCCATTACTTGGGACTTTGCATTTGAGAAATCTTATGAAAGTATCATGCAAGGATCTAGATCATTTTAACCAACAAATCTTTACATTATGTTAAATACTTGTTATTTACATTCCTTGCATTTACATTTATGTCATTTATATTATTTTGTCCTAACAACTAAGTTGTTAGTAGATTTGTTCAAGTTCTTGAACATAAATGTCCTAGCTTTGCTAGTTGATGATCAATATTTACTTATGTTTACTTTGTTTAACTTATGTTAACAAACTAACTAGTAACATTTAAACTTGACCAAAAGACTTATGTAACTAGTTAAAACATAATGTTATAATATTTAAATCTTATAAATCACAAGGCTTACATTGGACAAAAATGGATGATCATGGACTTAAGTTTTATAAAACATGGACTTATAAAACTTAACTAAGTTAATAACTTGGTAAAAATACAAGAAACTTTTATAAATAAAAGTCATTTTGTAACTCAAAGATTCTTGGAAAGTCTTAACCAAAAGTTTATTTCTTAAACTTATCATTTATAAAATATGTCACATTTTATAAAAAGAAAGTCACCAAAGACCAAGACTTGATGTGTTAGTGAATTTAATTCACCAAAACACAAAAATAGTTTGTTTATTTTTACTAAATCTAGTAAAAAATACATTTGATAACCTTCTCATTAATAACAATCATTTGGACTTAAATGCTTAGATTTTTATACTTAAATGATTAGTCATAAATGTGCAAACTTTCCCTAAAAAGACTAGTTATAAACTAGATGATTTTTATAAGTTATAACGCGTTTTAAGACATAAAAAAATCATGGAAATACGTCCACGGATCAGATCTGATCCCGTCGACATTTTACAAAATATTTTCAAGTTTCTAAATGAACCAAAGTGATCTAAACGTTGAAACGTCGCTTAGGGAGAAAACCGGGATCAAAACGGTTAACTACGCAACAAGAAAACGTAGTTTTGGTAACGTTATTTAAAAACCGACCAAGAAAATATTTCTAAACTTATAAACGACTTTAGGGAATAATGTTAAGAAAATCTTAAACTTGTATAAAGTCCAAATGCGTTAAAAACTATTTTACAAACTTAAACCGGTGACTACGATCTCTAAAGATTATAAATAAATATTTTGTCTTAAAATATTTATGGAACTTTCCAAGTAATCGTTTTTACTTGAGAAGTTATTGTTTACAATTATTAAACGTCATCAAATTTTTATTAATTAAAACCACGACGTTAAACGTTTCCGACAAACTAATAATTATATTTGCACATATAATTATTCTCCCAAAAACATCCATACACTTTTAATTTATTAAAAGTTGACAAATTTAACCATCCAATGACTTGTGTATTTATAAAATTCTTTTATAAATTATTTGATTAATACAAAAACTTGTATTAACTTATGATCCATTCAATTTATTATTTTCCGAAAATAATAAAGCTTTGTCTAGTATTTTTGCCTAAGTACTTATATATTTATTTGAACAATAAATATTAACCGGATGGACTTTTCCTAAATATACAAACGGGATATTATTATCAAGACTTGACCGGTGTCGTTGGGTGACGGAAACGTTACTCAATGATCAAAGACCTTATATATGCAACTTGTTTACTTATACATATTAGGGCGTTACGTGCTTTCGTCCGGACCTTCCATTTCACGTGCATTATCATTTCACCTTGCTTGAGGTGAGTCTCACGGCCCCTTTTCCTTTAACTGTTTTAATACTTTGGGGGAGAAATCATGAATCAAAACTGTTTTATACTTGATATATCGGTCGAACTGTAACTTGCCGTATGATTAAATGTTCTTTACATACCCTACAAATGAGTACATTTCGTTACATAACGAATTGTCACAAATCCCACTATTAATTGAATTTGATTAGTTTTGTTCGAAACGGTAACTAGTGAATAGATCTATTTGGGTTAACAACCCTACTTGATTGGTAGCTCCAATCCCGACGTGTGCATTTGTCGAGTAGTACACGCCAGTTATTATTGTTCCATTTCAGTATCTTTAGGGAAGATGCTATGAGTGGGTAAATCTGTTAGTTTCAAATTCAAAGTTCATTGTTAATCATTACATCACGGTGACCATTATTTATCTTGTATGCCTTAAATCTTTTACAAAACTGTTTGTAGAGTCTTAAACCTGTGAACTCACCAACTTTATGTTGACCCTTTTAAGCTCATGATTTCTCAGGTAACTAGATGACGAACGCGGTGCAAACGGGTATTCTGAACTCTATCGGACCTCTTGCTCACGATGGAATCATAGCCTCCTTTATCATTTATCAACTTTTCAATTATCCTAAGTACTATCGTTAAAGACATCTTTTATTATTATTGCAATTTGTAAGACAATGTCATTATCACCACATTTTCCGCTGCAATCTAAATGACGTATTGTTATCT
>JBCNJP010000003.1:11591630-11626957 GCA_039602395.1 Deinandra increscens subsp. villosa
AAACATGCAATAAAACATTTTGAAGCTTTAGTAGATTTTTATAACACACTTGGGAACTATAGTGAATTGTATGTTGCCATTTGAAATTCCTTTTATAACGTAACACTAATATTGGGATTAACGGGGAAATACTAAGTAGTACTACTAGGCTTGACGAGTCCCATCCGAGCTAGTCGCTCTAGCTCAACAGGAGTTTGAATGGGTGTAATATTGTCCTTTATTATGATCATTCACGCTAATGCATGATGAAAAGGGCAGTTTCTGTAAGTCAACTTTGGTTACGTGTCACTATATGTTACAAGAACTTTATAGACTAGCTATCTATTAGTATACTAATGCTATCTAAAACTTAGGGTCCTTGAGGACCATCATATGGGAAGTCTTGGGAAGACTAATCGGGATACTTTTGATAAGTTCGTACCATCTGTAAACTCACCAAACTTTGTGTTGATACTTAGCATGTTTCTTCTCAGGTCCATAGGTACTGCTTAGACTAGGACGCACTTTAGGAGTGACATGCTTACCATGTTAAACATTTTGTTTGCATTAATCATGGGCGCTTTGTTATGCGCAAAACTATTAATTGTTTTTAAAACTTAATGCTTCCGCTAATGTTTACTTATGCTTCCATAACTTTAAAACTCCGTGTTTTCAAAATGGTGTAAACTCATATAGAGTTATTTTTGTGTGACTAATGACTTGGATCCTGGTTTATCACACGCCTCGTGATAGAACCCCGCGAGTGAATTTTTAAGGATGTGACTCATACAACATGTTCTACAGCTTCTCTAAACGAAAAGTATCTACTTATGGTGAGGTCATGAACATCATGTATTATTACCGGTCTCAATCATGCAAATCCTATTTATATGATCATACTAGTACATATATATCATCATGACATCATTTTCATGCATACAAATCCATTCATACAAAACATTAATCCAAAAAGTTTCTACTATTAGAAAGTCACCAAAGTTACATATCATGATATCGGGTTTCGCAGCACATATGCATATAATAGTCTCATCTAACATCAGTACCACAAGCAAACACACGAATAGGCCACTTGGAATTCTGATTTGGACAAGTAGGGTTTATGAAAACAAGAATATGGAGATATACCTTTTGGTTCACGAACTCGATGAGGGTTTGATGTTGTTTCGCGTATTCTCATAGCACCAGCCTTCAATACTTGATCCAAGTCGAGTTTGCTTGCTTCAAATCGTCTAGAGACTTTCTCCAAGTTGACAGTAGTAGAAAAGGCTGAATGAAACAGATGGATCAATTCATAGATTGAAATACTATATTTTTAGTTGAAACTGGGTTGGTCGTGTGTCGCGAAGATGGCAAAAGGGTTTCTTCGTGTGCCGCGGCGGACAAAGTACTCAAGCTCCGATATTTGCTTTTTATGGTATGTCGCGTGTCGTGACACCTATCATGTCTTCCCTCGCGTGGCACGATGTAACTAAGGGACATTTTTCTTACATTGGACCAAGGCTCGGGGTTAGTTCAAATGTGTGCATACATTTTCATAAATCACTAAATAGTTATTCATGAATCATGGAATTCTATCAACACATACTTTCACATAATTTCACATAAAATCACATAAATTATATTTGTTTATTTAACGTGTTATTTAAACAGTTCACAAACATTCGGGGACAAACTTGTGTGTGATTGTTTGTGTAGTGATTGACACATATAATAAACTCTAATAAGATGTAATGTATGCACGTTTGTTTAGAATAGCTGAATAGCGTAAGTTCATGTTAGCCAGGATTAACCTGAAATTGTTAAGTGTCACAGATATCTTCAAATACATGTCGAATGAATCCCCCGAAGGATTATGCGCCATCATATGAAAGGCAGCGATGCACTTTTTCAAAGGAGTAAAACCAATCCTACCCCTAGCATCCATTCATCAGTTGGAACCATGACTCCTCTTTCTCAAGATCATTCACTATTCTTAAAATTGTTCCCGACTCATACGATATCGTTAGTGAAACTCCTAACCAAGGTAGGTTGGGTTTTCAGAAAAATAATGGGGTACAAGACGATTGTGAGCGTCTTGACGATCACGGTTGAGACGGACTCTTCTGGTCAATCTTCCGTTTAGCCATCTTTGACGACAGTGGACAATGAGTTGAAATAAACAATACGTCGGCTTTAGATGATGATAAGTCGGAGAAATCCATAAACTTTGATTAAAATTTAGAAAGAAATATGGAATGAAAACGATTTAGATTGTTTGAAAATATTTTAAAATGTGGTTGTTTAAACAGGTTGGTTAAAGAAGTTACATATTTATTTATGATCGTTAAAAGGTTGAAATTATGACCGTTGGAGCCTAACGTTCTTCAAGCCAACATGTCTCACGCCTTTGCAACTCTCAAGCGAGAAAGCCACACGTGACACTCATATTATACAGGGACGATGTTCGACAACATGAGTGCCACTCACGTCCCCAATAACGAGGTATACGACATGACCTTATGGATTAACATGTCATGTTTAATAAAATTTAGATTTCTTTTTGTTTTTCAAAATAATAATTAATTTTGTCTATTGTGGGTTATGTTTGCTCTGGAAAGAGCACAGAGATGTTATCATGTTTGACAGATTGGTTTAGAATTGTGGTTTGGTGTTATTATCCAGTACAGAGTGTCACCGAATTATTGGTCGACTTCTTCGTTTGTTAGGCCAGCTTTTTTTTTAGAATTAATTTTTATATATGTAGTATTTTATATTATATATTAATTTTTTCTTTAGTAACTCACTAACTCATGCATTAAAAATCAAATATTTTGCTGAATTTCGGCTCTCAAAAAGAGACTAAATTCCATCAGGACTCAAACAAATTATGAGGTGTTGTGGGTCAGTTAATTGCACTAACAAGTTTAGATTAATTGGTTAATAATATTATGTATTAATATATATTTTTTTAAAACAAATAAAATATTGAGAATCATAAGCACAAACAAATACGTGTTTATATCACTCGTAAAACGATGTTATTACATTTTGATAAGTACACAAAATTTATTTAAGAAATAAATCTTATATGTAATGAAATTTCGTCAATTTATATTATAAAAATAAAAAGTATACTATATATAAATTCGTAATTCTTAACATGATAGGGATCCCTACTTTATATATTAATGAAAAGAGATATTGGAGTGGGTGTTTTTCAAGTATATCAATTTTACTAGTTATAATAATAAATAATAATTATTTATTAATAATTTAATTGACTCAAAATTTAAATATATTTTGAGAGAGGAAATAGAAATAATAAAGGCAAACGTTTGAATGACAGGTCCATTTAACCTAACAAAAGAGAAGAAAAAGAATGAGTGGCTGTGGGCGATTAGCCGGTGCATTTTTCGACCGTTGCGGAAAGCGACTGGCCACAGATGATAACTCACACCTCAAAGGCCATCCAACGATCAAAAATTGTGAAATTACCTTTTCGCCC
The DNA here is from genome assembly GCA_039602395.1 of Deinandra increscens subsp. villosa. Taxonomy (NCBI): domain Eukaryota; kingdom Viridiplantae; phylum Streptophyta; class Magnoliopsida; order Asterales; family Asteraceae; genus Deinandra; species Deinandra increscens. The sequence continues at coordinate 11,595,115 of JBCNJP010000003.1, forward strand.
TTTCTTCTACATCATTCTACGATTCTCTTTCTTCTTGTCTTTTCATTCATTTTTTTTGAAAAAAAAATCACGTTTATAGTTTGTTGTAAAAGTAGTAGTACAACTACAAACTACAAAAGATGAAAAAGGAAAAAAGTACCAATTTAGTTTTCTTCTTTTTTACGTTATAGTAATATTAATAATTCTTACGCATATACTTAGGAGTTACGTGCAACATGTGACATGGTAAATGTCTTTAACAAGATTTTGCAACCCGCGTGTCATATGGATAACGCGATTATATACAACAATTTCATTGCTATAACCTCATATAAAGAAAACGTGGGGAAAATACATAACGACCCAAAAACTTAAAACATCAAGTATATGATCTAAAACTATGTTATACGACCGTACATATTATACCACCAACTCCGTTATTAAATTCGTTCAGATTGAAAATAGTTAAGCTTGTTATAATTACACCAGTAACTTTAATTCTAAGGCATTTATATAGATATGTTTTTAAAGGCTAAACATCATAACTTCCTACATCGTCTATGTAGAAATTAAAATCGATCGGGTTGAGATGATCGTATCTAATCTCTATGAAGTTCTTCAAACCAAACAATGTCTTGGGTAAGCTTCACCAAGAAGGTTGAATCAAACGAGCATGCACAAGTAGCAACATGTTAATGTCTCACAAGGAGGAAATTGACTCTGTATCAACCCTTCTATGTGACATTAAACGTCTGATCAGAGAAAATATGTAAGTGTGTGCGTTCGGAGAGAGGTAGAATGAGAGCTTAGTAAATGAACATATTGAATTCATTCACATAAGTTCTAACTTCTAACATAGAAGTAAAATTGTTCATGTTCGTTTTTAAATACGTGAAATGGATAACATAAACAAAAAAAAATAATTAAGAATTATTCATGTGAAAGTGTCTACAATGAACATCACCTTATAAAAGTTCATTGTAGACACCCCATAAATGTAGACATGTAGACATTTTTTTTTCACAATTAATCTCTTGATCTAATTGTTATGATTAATTTCTTTTTTCTTTTTTTTCTTTTTTATGTTGTTTAGAAAATTTCACATGTGAAAACGAATGTAAAATAGACGTGTTTCACATATGAAAGTGTCTACAATAAACCTCACCCTATATATATATTTGTATAATATATTAACAATATATTCAATTTACGTCCACCGTCCATATTAGGTAATGTAATAATTTCGTCATTTTATATGACATATCTACATATTATAAGTCCGGATGTTATAGATGATATTCAGTACTTGGGTTGTATTTTATTATATTTTGACGGATTGGACTAGTTCTAAATGTCTCACCACGGTTGATGTATGTAACCCATTTATGCTTTGCTTTAATTTCAACAACTTATAACCTAAAAAGGGGGATGACCACTATGAAGTTAAATATATAAGAAACCAAGATTCAGTTTAGCACAATAAATATCTTTAGTCATGACTCATGGTCCAATGAAAGTTGGTGTTTACAGTGGAGTATTGATGGATAGCAAGTCACTTTTTTTTTTTTTTGAACAACCACAAGAAATCATAAAGAAAATAAGAAGAAATAAAGACACAATATAATGGTTCTGTCTAAAATAACGTTCACTCTTAGCAATTAGTATTATATTTCTTTGTGCTTAATTTGAATTACAAGTACAATGTTTAAGATCTATTCTATTCTATATTCTATTCTATACTATATAATAAACATAAGTTTTTTATGTCTAGGTGTCACAATTTAAGGTATGCCACCTAGGATTAGCTTATGTGTCATTTTTATAGATTTTTGAATTAAAAAATTAAATTGTAACTTTGATTCATCATATCTCCTTCATTTCTCAGTAAAAATTTGATCCGTAAATTGTTTTGGGTTCGTGAAAGAAAACCTAATAAAACTAGATCCATATTGCTTAGGTTTTGATCAACGAATGATTGTGAACGAATCAAAAAACAAAGTCGCGACTTTCTAAACCCACCATTGATGAATTTGAACTCCAATTCGATCAATCATTTAATAGTTAGAAAAAAAGCTTTAATCTTTTACTTCGTTTAATTATTTTTATATCACATCCCCGGGTATTTACCCGGGGCACTAACTAGTATGTATATATTGAAAGGATTAGGGAAAACATAGTAACATGACCATAATACAACCGGGCCAAGATGTTAACTCAAATCGTTTTCTATTTCACTTAAAAGTTTACATGAAAATAAAATGTAAACAGGCAACAAGCTACACCTCTAACTCCTTATTTGATAGAAAGCTCGGACGTTTAAAAACTACATTCATAAATCTTTTTATCATAACGTTACTATGCAAGACCCTTTAGACCATGCTAAGTAGCTCCATGACCTATCAGGTAGTTTTAGAAGATGAGCAACAAAGGAGCATAACATCAATGAAAAGACCATCCATGGAGGTCATTGCCTTCCAAACCTATTCACAAATTTGTAGATATGGTACAATTTCTCAACAAAAATACAAGGGTGGCCAAAGGGAGGTGAAACACAATGGTGTATGAGAAAACAAACACTCCACTCACTATGAAATGAATGGTCACAACAAAAAAGGATGTCTTGAGAGAATCGTCTACCCGAAGTGGTGGCCCGGGAAGGGAAAAGGAGAAACATCCATACGATAGGCAGGTTGTGGGGAAGTGGAAGCAGGCTTGATAGGAGGCTTAACGTAATCAACCAAACATTGCTCAAACACTTCATGGGGGTGGTGACTCAACGCAAGGTGACAAACTACCCAAAGTGAAAATGCTCGGTAAATTTAGAACTGCAATAGTTGGATTGTTGATTTAGGCTCCACTGAGCACATAGTCGTGTCTTTAACTTACTAAAAAATATCACAAATAGGAAGAAAAAGACACTTGTCATCACTGTCAACAATGACATTGTCCTAGTAAAGGGAAAGGGGACTGCATTCTAACGAGTAGGATCAAAAGCAAAGGTGTTTTATGCATCCTCAATTTTTACTTGTAACTTGCTTTTAGTTAGCTGACCAGCTATGGATTTATAATGCTCGGTTAACTTCTTCCCATACTTTTGTTTCATGCATGGCTTACACTTGAGGAAACTGATTGGTGTGGGAAAGTGCATGAATGGCCAATACCAGATGGGTATAGTGGTAAGAGAAAGAAAGGCCATGATGACAAGAACAGATGCTAAAGTATGGCACAGGAGGCTAGGTCACGCTTCTTATGCAAAATTATGTCTGAGTTAGTTTCATTAAGAATGTTTCATTTGGTTTAAAAGACTATGTTTTTTCATGCTTGTGCCAAGGCAAAACAAACATGTACTTCTTTTCTAAGAAGTTCTACTAAAACTAGTGTATGTTTTGACTAAATTCACTATGATACATGGTGTAAATACCATAAAAACCTCCCACCAACCATGCTACATTTTCTCTAACAATAGCCACAACTCTAGTAGAGCCTTCTGGACTTATCTCTTCAAATATAAAAGTGAGACCAAAGATCACCTAATGAACTTTTGGAATGTGGTAAAAACACAATTTGGAAAGTTAATTAAAAGAGTTAGGTCTAACAACGGGAGGGGGGGGGGGTTACATCGAATGTATGATTAGTTTCTATGCAGATGATGTTGGAAACCACATGCCCACACACACCCAACAAAATGATGTGGTGAAAGGTAAACACATCATCTTCTTTAAACAAGTTATGCCATCATGTTCCAAACAAGTTTGCGAACAAAATTTTTATGAGAATGTATTCAAGCCGCCACATACATTAAAATTAGATTACCCTATAAAGCCATCAACAACAAAATTCCATATAAAGTTATTCATGCTAGAGAAGCTCGTTATGATCACATGAGGATGTTAGGTTTCTTGGTTTATCATCAAAGTACAAAGACAAGATGAGATATATTCGAACTAAGGGGGATGCCTGGGGTCTTCTTAAGAATTAGGATAGACTCAAGGTACCAAAGGATATAAGATATATGATATGGAACATGGGAAAATGGTGACGTATCGAGACTTTAAACTTACGAAAAACACATTCTCATTGCCCAAAGTCACAGTGAAAAGTGAATACAAGGAGGCCTTCGAACTCCCAAGAGAATATAAGGATGAAGTTGGTCTTGAAGCTTAGCATGATGAACCTTATGTGAATCCTATACAAAGGACTCCCTCTGCGGCTGAGAATGGTGAGTGTTACCATGACACGACTAAACTAGAATCCGACACTAAGGTCTCCTTGAATGACCCATAAACCAAAGATCCCAAGGCTCGAAATCCCATTGAAGAGGATGTGGAGCACCAAGCGGATTCTAATGAAAACCCTATGCATGAGGAAAATGGCATGCACATAATATATGAGCAAGAAAGTGTACACAGAGAACAAAGAAGCAAAGCTCAAGCAATATATCTAAGCGACTTCCATGTGAAACTATCACCATGTGTTGACCACACACATCCCACATGTAACCAAAGTTCCTCGATGGTACACCATCTCGCACATTATCTCTTTTATGATAAATTTTCTAATCCGCATGAAGCTATTTCAATGGAAGTTAGCACCCATAGTGAGCCAAAAACATTTTAGGAAGCCACGCAAAATAAAAATTGAAGAGAATCTATGGAAAGAGAGATACATGCTCTTGAAGAAAATAAAATCTAGACTCTTGAAGCCTAGTGCCATCGAATCCAAATGGGTTTACAAAATAAAAAATACAAACCTAATGGTGAAATTGAACGACAAAAGGCACGTCTTGTAGTAAAGAGGTTCACTCAAATGGAGTAGGTCAACTTCCATGACATATTTGTCCTAGTAGCCAAACTCATCACTATAAGAAGTGTGTTTGCAGTTACAGTTAAAAAATTTGATTGATCCACCAACTTGACCTCGACAATTCATTCCTACATGGACATCTCAAGGAAAAAGCTTATATGAAAATCTTACAAGGATTTTCTAAAAACGACGAAACCCAAGTGTGCAAGTTAAGAAAATATCCTTATGGTTCAAAGCAGGCATCTAGAAACCGGTACCAAAAATTCACTAATGCTCTTGCCAAGATTGAATACCAACATTCAAAGGCTGATCACTCTACGTTTATGTTTAAGGACCGCGATCTCATTGTTGCAATTTTGATCTACATTAATGATTTGATCATCACCGGGAACCACATAGATAAATTCCACATCTTCATAAGAGGTTTAGCATCAAGGATCTGTGTATAGTAAAATACTTTCTAGGATCGAAGTGGTGAGAACCCTGATGGTTTAGTTTTGAATCATAGGAAGTATACCATTGACATTCTTGAGTACATTGGACTTCTTGGTTGCCGCCCTAGTTCATTTCTTATGAATCCGAACTAGAACTTGAAGCTAGATCATTATATTGAAAGTGGAACACTTGATCAACACCAATACAGACGCCTAATCAAGAGACTCATATACCTTTAAGCTACCAGACCAATATAGCCTACTCCGTCAACATCCTCATTCAATTTGTCTCATATCCACATCAAGAACATATGGAGGCAGCTACGTGTATTCTTCTTTATCTTAAGGCGACACAATGACATGAAGTTCTTTTGCCGAAAGAGGGAGGATTGGGCCTTGTTGCCCTATTGTGACGCAGTCTTGTTGGGTTACACGTAGACAAGACGATCACACACTGGTTATTTACTTCTTCTAGGGGGAACACTAGTCTCATCGAAAACCAACAAACAGTCACTTGTATCTTGATCTTCAGCAGAGGCTGAGTACTGTTCGATAACATCTACCATTAGTAAAATCCTATGGTCGCACTGTTTGTTGGGAGACTTATAGGCAGCTCCTCAGAACACTACTCCTTTTTTGTGATAATTTGGTTGCCACACATGTCCCTAACAATCCAGTGTTTGATCACGAATGTACTAAACATGTGGAAATGGATTGCTACTTTGTTCGTTAAAGAGTTGAGTCACAAGAAATTATGCCTATGTTCACCAAGTCTCTAGGAGCTCGACAACAACGATTTAAACTTGACAAGTTGGGTATTCGTGATCTCCATACACCAGCTTGAGGGGAGTAAAGAAATAAATATAAAATATTTCTAAGGGTATCTTTATCTAGTTGCTATCTCCTAATAGTTCTCATTTAATTGTTTATCTACCTCGAGATCAATAACAAAACAACTGTTTTGATTTTATAGTTTTATTATATACTCTTGTGGTTTACAATTAGCTCTTGGATTAGTTCCATATTATCTTAATAGTTGCCACCCAAGATGTAAAAGCACCCTTAGTCGTTCTTGAAGCAAGGATTGATGTCCACCATCTTCATCTTTTCTAACACATGAAACTTAATACCGGCATGTACTTATTTTGAATTTTCCATATGATTTGACTAAACAAATAATACAAACAAAATAAATGCAATAATGCACATATTATACATTATCAAGAAAAATATTATAAGGCTCTGAAGTCAATAGTGTAATATTAATAGAGAATATTACACCTTGATGTTGAGATTAGTTTAATTAATCATGATCTTATATAATCAATAAATTAGTTGATAATGTATTTAATTAAATATGTTATGATAATCATAGTTTTAAAGAAGCCACTACGTACCAATACTAACTTATAATATATAATATATTATACTAATCGATACTTTAGACACGTTAACATATTGTATTGAGACTTAAAATATGAAGGAAAATATCATTTGTCATTCAAGAAAAGGTTTATGACGGTGTCAACTGACAGTAATATGATAGTGAAAAATGGATGGGTTGTGTGATGAAAAAATTTATTTTTTGTATCAAGGAAAATTAGTGTCATGTAAGATGTCAACTGACAGTAATATGATAGTGAAAAATGTGTATCGGGTTAGTGATAGTATAAATGATGGTTGTGTGAATTTTTTATTTAAAAAGAAAAAATGATGTGTAATATTAAAGCAACACACCTTAGCACCTCTGTGAGGCCAACCACACACGTTGCAAGCGAAATCAAGATGTGAAAACGGCCTAAGAGGCGGCGTTACATGCATTAATGGGGTTTCATTGGGGGGGGGGGGGGGGGAGGGGGGGCTTTAACACCCCAGTACGTATGGCCTTAACTACAGTTGTCATCTAACATTTATGTTGTTGTATTTTCTTTCAGGACATGTGGTATACATAGTGTTGAAAAGTAGTGTTATCATGTCACGTAGGCGATGACTAGATAACACCATGTTGAAACACCAAGTGTGTTATACATGGTGTGATAAATTGGTGTTAGAAGATTCTTTTTACCTTATTCAAAATTTAAATACTAATAAATATTTTATTTATAATAAAAATAAAACATTACAACTACTAGAACTAGGAAATGCTTAAAAAAATTACATGCCCGAAGATAATTTTTTTCTAATCTTCTCCTTCTCCGTCTCGAAAAATTGTCGATCCGCCTCGTTCATGTTTGACGTATCCAAGCTCAACATCCGTATTTGTTCCATACGTATTTTTTCCTTCTTCAAATCCGTTTTTTCCTTTTGGATTCGGATTTTATCCTCTCTCAACTTTATTCGTTTCATTTGCTCTTGGTTGAACAAGAGGACTTGCTCCATAAAGGCGTCGTCTTCCTTTTTTTTCTTTTTCTTGCCGTATTGCTTTCTTCTTTCCCACCGGCCTCAGCAACACATCGAATTCCTCCTCATCCTCCAAGTTGACCGTGTCATTAAGGTCAACATTACACTGTCCCGTCCACGGCGATCCCATAGGACTATCCATATCGGTCGATGACCCTTTGTTGCCGCTTGTACTCGAACTAATCTCCTGAAATTTGGGAGACCTTTTCAAAATACGGTAATGCTCGATGAGAGGTGCTGTGTTATGATCGTCACGATAGCGGGTGATGGCTAAGTTTAAAACATCGACATCGCTTTCTCTTGCACGGTTTTCGTTCGAGCCCCAAGACGATCCTATTAAACTTTCTAACTTTTTTTTTAATATCGAACCACTTGCTACTTAACTTATCGTTGTTTCGAAAAAATACATCAGTCTCGGGTTTTGCTTTGGATTTTTTGATCTCGTGAAGTTTTTTACTAACACGAGACCAAAACGTCTCTTTCATTTGAGCGTTCCCTAAAGCTAGTAAAATAAAATAAAATATTAGATGAATATAATATAAGTTAATAAAATAAAAAATAAAAAAAACTTAAATCAACATATTAAAAATATAATATTAGATGAATAAGTTAAGAAACGTATACTGTATTTTGGATCTTCCGACGTATCAACATACGCACAAATTAAATTCATGGGAGGGGGGATACATGTAATAAACATGTGACTCAAATTAGTTCTTTTAGTTCTCAAATCAAATTGGTTCTCAAATGATCATCTCCCTATATATATATATATATATATATATATATATATATATATATATATATATATATATATGGGAGAGGATCATTTGAGAACTAATTGGTTGAGAGAACTTTTGAGAACCATTTTAAGCCACTAGTTATATTTACATATACCCCCTCCCATGAATTGTAGTGGTCCCCAACTGAAATTAGTGGTGGAGATTTAGTTCTCAAAAGTCCTCTCCTTATATAGGGTTAGGTTCAAATGAGAACTTTTTTCTTTGAGAACTTTTGAGAACCATTATGAGCCATTAATTTTCAGGGGGAAACATTCAAATTCATGAGGGGGATTTCTTTATATATAACTTGTGGCTCAGAATGGTTCTTAAAAGTTCTCAAACCCAATTGGTTCTCAAATGATCCTCTCCTTGTATATATATATATATATATATAAATTTTATCTCATAAATTTGAGTGACCTCCTTTAAAAATGAATGACTCATAATAGTTATTAAAACTTGTCAAAACAAAAAATTCTCAAATAACATAACCCTATAAATCTATACTATTTTTATACGATAAGAGTTAGAAACCTCAATCCCTCTTCACTTGTGAGGAAAATCTCATTAACATCATCTTGATGCCATTAGTCTAAAAGTCACGTGTTGTTAAAATGTAAACATTTGTAGACAAAACCATGTCGACCGGTAATATAACAAAATTAACACTTGAAAGATTAATCTAAATTAAAATATTAAATATACTTATATATAAAAGTAAAACCAATTAAAAAAGAAAAAAACGTAATTGATAAAAAAAAAGATAGTTATGTCTTTTTTTTAACAACGCTTTCATTAAAAACGGCACCGACCTCTAGTAAAGCGGACTACAAAAAAGGCCATTACATTTTGAAAGAACATCACTCACCCCAACTCATCTTCCCAACTTTGCCTTTATTACAATCCCACAAATAACTCAAACTCTTAGGGCTTGTTTGTTTTTTTATAGAAAGTCTTAACATCCTCTGAGATCTGATTCGCTAAGACTTTTTGGTAAAAGTGGTTGTTTGTTTTTTGTTTGCTATTAAAAGGATAAAAATCTTAATAACCTCTTAATCGGTAAGACATGAAAACACCTCTAAATTTCACTCAGACCCTAAAATACACACAAAACTCACGCACGCCTCACCCTCTAGACAAAAACAGCTGCACAACAAACTTCGCTCCTGCTCTCCAAGTCGCCGAAGGCTCCAGCAACCGCTGCAACTCCCTCAGGCTCGTCTATCTTCACTCCACGCAGCGTTCCTGCTCTCGCCGTCGTCGGAGGCTCCTGCTCTCGTCGTCGCCAGAGGCTCCTGCTCTCTCAGGTACAATCGTCTTCTCTCCCTCGTCGCCCCTGTTTTCCGGTCTATTTTTCTGTTTCTTCTATTCTCAGTGATTTGAAGTTAATTTTTGATCTAGTTCTCCGATCGTTATTTTATGATCTAGCTTTTCCGGTCGTTATTTTCTGTCTTTCTATTCTCAGTGATATGAAGTTATTGTATTGCTTGTTATTATACAACATCAATATGGTAATATACAGCATCAATTATTTGAAGTTAGTGATTTGAAGGTAATCAATAGTAAAATCGAACATATTCACAATATTGTGAATCAAATGTTACACAATTAGTGAATCAGTTTGCTAGTTTATTATGCTTCTCATGTTAGTTTCTAATTTGATCTCAATCCAATATATGATTCTCGAATCTGTCTCGAATGTATGCTCCATGTATGGATTCTTGAATTTGTGTTTTTTTTTCTACCAATTGTTACAAATTGCTCCTCTATTTGTGCCGCAATCTGCTTTTTTCCCCTATTGATTGCTATAATGTGGTGCTAACATATTAGTGCATAATTTCAACTTTTAAAATTATGAAACACACGTTTATTAATATTCAGATGTTTTACAAAAAACAAATAGTTTTAATGATTCAGATTTCAGATATCTGAGCCACCTCTTAACATTCAGAAGTGGTATTCAGATTCGAACATAAATTTCTGACAGAAAACAAACAGGGCCTTAATCTCTTTAAACAAACAATACAAAGAAGCCCTTTTTCGGTTGAAAACCGTTGCGTTACGGTCTTCCAAAACACCCAACAAGTAGTTAATACCACCGTATAAAGGACCTTTGACCTCCCGAAAATAGGGTGGTTAAGTAAATCAAACCAATTCTATCTAATTAACAAAAAAAACAAAAAAAACTATAATAAAAAATAATATGTTACCGTAACAAACAAGTTGCTTTTTAAATTGCTTTTGAAGATATAGTAAACAGTAACAATAGTAACGAGTCTCACAGTCGACTTCTTTACCACTTTAACTTTTTTCTTTTTGTAAAATACCAAACTATCCTTTTAATTTTTCTTTTTGTAAATTACCAAACTGTCCTTTTAATAAACGGTGTGGATATTACCACACTAAGGCCGTGTTTGGCGCACTAGCTGAAAAGCTAGCTGCTAGCTGATAAGCTAGCTGTTAGCTGATAAGCTAGCTGACAAGCTAGCTGCTAGCTGATAAGCTAGCTGCTAGCTGATAAATTATAAGCTAGCTGATAAAAAATAACGTTTGGTAAAAACTATCTGATAAACTAGCTTAAAAAAATAAAATAACATAAAAGTACACGTCATAAATGTAATTAAATATCTTTATTTATAAGTTAGGGAAGGGTAAAATTGGAAATATTATAAAAGCTAGTTGAAAAGCTACTCCAACTAGCTTTTCAAAAGCTAGCTTATAAGCTAGCTTTTTGACGTTACCAAACGGGGCTTTTAAAAAAAGCTAGCTTATTAAAAAAGCCCCGTTTGGTAACGTCAAAAAACTAGCTTATAAGCTAGCTTATGGCGCGCCAAACACAGCCTATATTTTGATATGCACACAGAGACCCCCACGGTCGTGGTCTTCAAACGGCCCAGATCTCTTTTTTTCTATAATTATTTTTGAATTTTATAAGTGTTTTTAATTATTTTATTTTATAAATATTAATAAGATTTATTCACAATAAATGATAATAAAGTATTTAAACGAACTCGGTAGTGACGTAAATTAATAAAGTTTGAGACTCAGAGTTTTTGCTGGGACGGTCTCGATGGCTTCTCGGCAAGTCTTTGTCGGTGATGGGTCCCCACGACCCATTGTTTTTTTTTATTTTAAAATTTTTTTAACCGATTTAACAAAAAATTAAAACGATTTCCTAACATTTATTTGAAAATCGTTTTAAAAAATTTTAAAAATCAAAGCTCATGGGTCGTGGGGACCCAACACTATAAAGGCTTGTCGAGAAGCGATTGAGACCGTCTCGGCAAAGACTGTGAGTCTAATTTAATCTTTTAGATCATATTATTCGTTTAGGTACTTTATCATCAGCTATGGTGAATAGATATTTTTAATATTTATATAAATAAATGAGTAAATTACAAATTACGTCTTTTAACAAGTATGCATATTTCAATATACATCCTTAAACTAAAGAAATAGCAGAAAACGTCCTTTATATAAAAGGTTTGTAACAATTTACGTCCCTTCCTCTAACGGAAGTTAACTTTTTTCATTAAATACTGTCATGTGCTTTGCAACACCGACCACCATCATCATGCGTCTACCACCACCATCAATTTGTGAAATCAATCCTCAACCAAGTTATAATATGGTGCATAGTAAATCCGTTCCTGTGGACACACACCAGTTACCAATCGTCTTTTTAAAAGTCAGATCTTGGGTTTTGTGGCGGTGCAGTGCCGAGGGGGCTCACCGGAGATGATGGATGAAAAATGTGGTGATTGGCGGTTTAGTTAAAAAGGGTGATTCTGGGGGCCACGTTTAACAACTAAATTTGCTCTCGGTTTGATGTCGGAGATACTAGATCTAGCTCCCCCGATCCTTGAATTAGGGAAGTGAGAGGAGGCAGGCGGCGCTTCATTTCTAGTTGTGGTTGAACTCGGAGCGGCGAATACAATTTTGCTAGGGAATGGAATTTTTGAAATTTCTTGGGTTGAAGAAGCATCGGTTGGGTTGTGGATTGAGTAACGGGATCAAGCGGCCATGTCACATAGCCCTAGGTCGTTGGTCGGTCTCACGATGGTAGCTGACCCATCACCACCGGAGTCATCCTCTGTTTCACGGTATCAGGTCGGCCGGTATCATGATAGCCCTAGGTCGTTGGCCGACGATTGTTTTAGGTCGACTGCTATGTAATTGGGTCGTTGAATCATGGTTGTGGCCTGTGGAATGGTGGTTTTGGTAACAATTCATGATGGTAGTGTTGGTGGAGTCTTGGTTAGGCGGAGGAGTGTGGTGGTCGGCGAGGGGAAGGGGTGGGGTGGTAAAAAACCTAGATGTGCATCCATGGATTTCATTTTTAATAGATATTTTGGTTGGTTGCTGAGAAATAGTCCTTTACGTTTAATAAATTACAATAAAAGTCTTTGGATGTGTAAAAGGTCTAAACTACCCTCATGTGCGATGCACATGACAGAACTTAACAAAAAAAAAATTTAACACCAGTTAGGCCCTTGGACGTAACGTGCAGCCTTTTTTTTTAAAGAAGGTTTTCTGTTATTTCTTTAATTTAAGGACGTAAATTGAAATATGCATACTTATTAAAGGACGTAATTTGTAATTTACTCTAAATAAAATAGTACGTAAAAAACACTTATTTCAAAAGCAAAGTAAGAAAAGGGGATTTGGGCCGTATGGAAAGCCACGATCGTGGGTTTCTGTGTCCATATCAAAGTTAAGCGTGTTGATATAATCACCCTAGAAAATGTAATTATAAAATAATACACACTCTAACTTGATTCACTCCAACTTTTTTATATAAAACTGTAAAAGGATTTCAAAACTCCGTGGGTTTCCGTGAACCCGTTACTATAATGCTAGATCTGCCCCTGGTCAGAATAGGCCGTAAGAGAGTGAGTGGACGAAGGGCGTATCTGTAATATATATGATGTGTGATAAATTACACATATGAAACAAACACATTATCTCTCATTTAACGAATCAACTGAAGAAGCGACATGGCGGGTAAACTTTGAGGTCATAATCAAGTGGAACAAAATAAAAGAACCCAAGTATTCTATGTAAGCTTCTTTCATACTCTCGATGGAAACAGAAAATAGAAGGAACAATAATAGTGATCGCGGGTTGTGTGTTTGGACGTGGGCCAGCAGACAAGAATCAAAAGAGAGACGGCTGTTCTCTTGTAGTTCATGTTGGGCTGTTTTGTGGGCTCTCGCAGATCACAGCCAACCGAAAGGAACTTTTTTTTTTTTAACGGAATACCTAGCAAGAAGATGGACTAATACAAAAGAGTCCAACAACCAGAAAGAAAAAGAACAAAAGAAGAAGTGGACCACAAAAAAACTACAAAGCATCACCTGTTATGAATATCCAAGTGATGATATGGATGCCCACCACCTTTTACCTCAACAATAATGAAAGCTTCTCTTGCACACAAGACCTCATATGAATACACTCAACATTAAATGCTTATGTCTTCTTGTCCCTTATGTTGTAGTATAAATACCACATGAATGTAAAGGGAAAATTGCACCTTTGTATGCATTTCATATGATATACAATTCTCTCCCATCTCTTTCTAAATTCTCAAACTTCTTTCTACTTCTTCTCATAATCCTCTTCTTATAAACTCCTTCAAAGAAGAAAAGTGATTCAAGTAATCACAATTAACATTCTCAAGTGGTGATAATCTTTGTTATAATTTAACAAGTAGAATAATAACATTGCTCATGAATCCCAGAAACGTTTAAAACGTGGGAGACCAATTGGTTCAAAGGATAAAATTCCCCGGAAAAGAAAAGGACCCGAAAAGGAAATTGACCATAAAAAAATGATTCTAATGAAACATTGAAGGTGTTTCATGAGGAGGAAGTAAATAACGACAACAACGAGTTGTCAATTAACTATGGTCATACACAAACATTATGGAACCGGTCAGAAATGAAAAATATTGATGAAGTATTTTCTTATTTTATAGCAAGTGATATCATGGAGGGAGATGATATTTCTGAACCAAAATCTGTCAATGATTGTCAAAAACGACACGACTGGGATAAATGGAAAGATGCTATGCAAGCTGAGTTGGATTCGCTTAACAAAAGAAAGGTTTTTGGATCCATTATCCTTACACCCAAGGCTGTAAAACCTGTAGGGTATAAATGGGTTTTCGTGCGAAAACGAAATGAGAAAAATGAAGTTACTAGATACAAAGCCAGACTGGTGGCACAAGGTTTTTCTCAAAGACCAGGAATTGATTATGAAGAAACATATTCCCCTGTTATGGATGTAATTACCTTTAGATATCTAATCAGCTTAGCAGTTTCTAAAAACCTAGAAATGCGTCTTATGGATGTCGTTACTGCTTACTTATATGGATCACTTGATAGTGATATATATATGAAAATCCCAGAAGGATTTAAAATGATTGAAGCTTTAGGTTCAAAACCCAAAGAAATGTATTCAATCAAATTACAAAGATCTTTATATGGGTTGAAGCAATCTGTAAGGATGTGGTACAATCGTTTGAGTGATTATTTGATAAGCAAAGGATATACAAATAATCATATGTGTCCATGTGTTTTTATTAAGAAAACAACATCAGGATATGTGATCATAGCTGTATATGTTGATGATCTAAATATAATTGGGACACATAAAGAAGTTCATGAAACAATTATTCTTTTAAAGAAAGAATTTGAAATGAAAGACCTTGGCAAAACCAAATATTGCCTTGGTTTAGAAATTGAGCATGCGAAAAATGGAATACTTGTTCATCAATCAAATTATACTGAAAAACTCTTGAAACGTTTCAACATGGATAAAGCAAATCCTTTAAGCACCCCAATGGTTGTGAGATCACTAAATGTCGACAAAGATCTATTTCGCCCTCGCGAAGATAGTGAAGAGGTTCTTGGTCCAGAAATACCATACCTCAGTGCAATTGGGGCTCTCATGTATCTTACTAACTGTACTAGACCTGATATTTCTTTTGCAGTTAATTTACTAGCAAGATTTAGTTCAGCCCCTACGAAAAGACACTGGAATGGGATTAAACATGTTCTTCGATATCTCCGAGGAACTGTTGATTTAGGTTTGTTTTATCCTAACGATTCAAAAGAAGGTTTGGTTGGTTATGCAGATGCAGGTTATTTGTCTGACCCTCATAAGGCAATATATCAAACTGGGTATGTATTCATGAATGGAGGAACTGCAATTTCATGGCGTTCTAAAAAACAAACACTTGTTGCAACATCATCAAATCATGCTTAAGTCATTGCACTACATGAAGCTTCTAGGGAATGTATATGGCTAAGATCTATGACTCAACTCATATTAACTTCCTGTGGGCTAGAGAAAGAAGGACGTCCAACTCCGATCTATGAAGACAACGCAACATGTGTATCGCAAATGAAAGAAGGTTACATCAAAAGTGATAGGACAAAACATATACCGCCAAGATTCTTTTCATACACTCAAGAGTTTATCAAAGACAACCATGTCGAAATGAGATATGTCTAATCTAGCAACAACTCAGCAGATCTTTTCACTAAAGCACTCCCTACATTGATTTTTAGGAAACACGTTCATAATATTGAAATGAGACGTGTACAAACAATATATACAAATGCCAACTTGAGGGGGAGCAGTGCACTCTTTTTCCCTGCTAAAGTTTTTTCCCACTGGGTTTTCTTTAGCAAGGTTTTTAATGAGGCAGTTTTTCAAAGTCGAACCCCAAGTTGAAAGGTGTCATCCAAGGGGGAGTGTTATGAATATCCAAGTGATGATATGGATGCCCACCACCTTTCACCTCAACAATAGTGAAAGCTTCTCTTGCACACAAGACCTCATATGAATACACTCAACATTAAATGCCTATGTCTTCTTGTCTCTTATGTTGTAGTATAAATACCACATGAATGTAAAGGGAAAATTGCACCTTTGTATGCATTTCATATGATATACAATTCTCTCCCATCTCTTTCTAAATTCTCAAACTTCTTTCTACTTCTTCTCATAATCCTCTTCTTATAAACTCCTTCAAAGAAGAAAAGTGATTCAAGTAATCACAATTAACATTCTCAAGTGGTGATAATCTTTGTTAAATTATAACATCACCAAATATATTTGACTAAAAGAACTAAATATCAGTTCTCTTGTGCCTCGACATGCTAAGTGAAAGAAAACCCTTTTTGACTCCTTTTAAGTCAACTGCAGCATCAACCCCATACCAAGATCTTGACCACTGTGATGACACCACTAATAAGCCACCCTAACCCAGTTGTAGACGATCCCGAACCTAAGGAAATTTGTGCCCACGAGGCCCAAAAACCACCGGAGACCCACCGGTTTTCTTGTTCTCCGTGCAAGATATTGTTTCGTTACACAAGGGGCATATTGGTCCTTCGTAGAAAGTGACGGCGGTTAACACTATTTTCCTAACGGGTTGTTGGTACTTATGGATAGAATTTAGAAAGGAACTATATGATTTTTAATAACCGGGGCCTTTGCACTCAACGTGTGATCTCCGACATTAAGAAATGGAGCTTTCTTTGGTTTTCTACTCGTTGTAAGTCCCGGTCCGTTTCTTGGAACGACTGGTTTTCCTTTCCGATGTAATCGTTTTGTTTGTGGGCGGGCTCTAGCTTCGTGCTAGGGTTTTTGCCGTGTTTAATATATCGCCGTTCAAAAAAAAAAATTCCGTGTTCTGACATCCTGGCTGAAGATTAGAACACATAAATATGAATACCCAAATCATCACCCTTGAAAACCCAAAAACCCACTTGACAAGATTCCATTATTATTTTTGACATATCCAGTAGTATGAGATGAGACCACCCGATTAATGTGACATCGAGTGCCCCTATACCGTAGTTTCAAACTTACCGTATCTCCTTTTCCACCTATTGTCCCGACTGATAATATACGTGCTCCTGATGTTGTGACGCCCCGCTACCTCTTTTTATGAATTTTAGTATATAAAAAGTTGACCCAAAAAAATTTCTTAATACGGGTCCATACTTGACCATAGTTATCATAAACACCTACTTAATCGTTAGTTCAACCATCTAGAGAACAATATATATCAGAGTACACAGTCTTGAGTAAACAAAATAGGATGACAAATGTCTCCATCAAAACTCCCCCTTTTAGTGTTCGGTTCTTCATTCAATTGCTCAACCTGGACCCGCTTGCACTTCATTCTTATTAGCTGTCACCAATACTAGTAACGTATTAGTATTAATGGCATAATAGTAACCAATCAGCACGAAACATAATTTCTTAAAAAAAAGACAGCTTGCAAAATCCGTAGGCTACCCTAATTTCGTAGCCTACAAATCACCATCTCAAAAAAAGACAGCTTTCAAAATTCGTAGGCTGCCCTGATTCGTAGCCTACGAATCACAGATTCTGCCCCCTTCATCCCAAGCTTCCATAAAAAGACAGCATTCAAGATTCGTAGGCTGCCCTGATTCGTAGCCTACGAATCACATATTCTGCCCCCTTTACCCCAAACTTCCATAAATCTCAATTTCCACCACCTCTTTAGATGTCATACAATCATGAAATCATTCTATAAGATAGACTTCAATTTCCATTTGCACTAAGTGTCAAATAACAAGTTGGAAAGTGTTAGTGAACCCATTCCAACCCGTTTGACCCATTACCCCCACTAGTAACAAGGAAATCATCAATTCCTTCACCCACCTTGTTTCCCACCTATTACCCATTGCAATGTAACATATAGTTGCAATCTAGTAACTTACCTACACCCCAAGGGGTTTATACTTGGAATCGTATTCAATACGATTCCCGTCTTACCTGAAGGTCATACTTATTGGATCTTAAATCCGTTTTGTTTTCTTACCCAACCGGGTTAGAAATCTCCACTTCCCAAGGCGGGTCATAAAACCTACTTTACATAAACATTCGTTGGTCTACCCATCTTACCCAAACGGATTTTATTACACACTTTGTATAACACACATGGGTGTTATCCATTCTTACCCAAACGGGTCATTTTACACAATTTGTACAATACACATAGGTTCTATTCCATCTTACCCAAACGGGTCATAGTACACATTTTGTATAACACTCATTGGTGTCATTCCATCTTCACACAAACGGATCACCTTACACAACTTACGTGATCATACTATAATTTATCCATTTTTTTACTCAATGGTCAACTTACACACATAACTAAACACACCTTAACTTATTCATCTTAACCCAAACGAGTTCATTCAACATACACTATATTAGCGTACTTTGGCTCATATATCCTACCCAACTGGGTCATTTCAACCATCTTTACCCAAACGAGTCAATATCTACATCTTACCCAAACGGGTCAATATCTACGTCTTACCCAAACGGGTCAATATCTACATCTTACCCCAAACGGGTCAATATCCACATCTTACCCAAACGGGTCAATATCTACATCTTACTCAAACGAGTCAATATCTACGTCTTACCCAAACGGGTCAATATCTACATCTTACCCCAAACGGGTCAATATCCACATCTTACCCAAACGGGTCAATATCTACATCTTACTCAAACGAGTCAATATCTACGTCTTACCCAAACGGGTCTATATCTACATCTTACCCAAACGGGTCAATATCTACGTCTTACCCAAACGGGTCAATATCTACATCTTACCCCAAACGGGTCAATATCCACATCTTACCCAAACGGGTCAATATCTACATCTTACTCAAACGAGTCAATATCTACGTCTTACCCAAACGGGTTAATATCTACATCTTACCCCAAACGGGTCAATATCCACATCTTACCCAAACGGGTCAATATCTACATCTTACTCAAACGAGTCAATATCTACGTCTTACCCAAACGGGTCAATATCTACATCTTACCCAAACGGGTCAATATCTACATCTTACCCCAAACGGGTCAATATCTACATCTTACCCAAACGGATCAATATCTACATCTTACCCCAAACGGGTCAATATCTACATCTTACCCAAACGGGTCAATATCTACATCTTACCCCAAACGGGTCAATATCTACATCTTACCCAAACGGGTTAATATCTACATCTTTTTTTTATATGTATATAACCACACTAAATCCTCGTGAGTTCATCCCGATCCACCTTCCTTATCTAACATAATATATGGATTATAAATGACAAGAACCATACTTGCTATTTAGGATAAGATTACTCACATTTTATCATGAATAATCAAAACACATCTTACGTTACCTCAAAGGTTTAAGCTTTAGTCTTTCCTTTTCGTTGGTGGCTTGAGCCTCCACTTGAGTCACCTATATTACCATGGTTGTTAGATTTTACCATAAAGGTTCACATACTTAACATGTCACTAGCCTACACATAATTTCATGTCAAGTGTTGTCACACTTGACTCCACCCTTTCATATTAGCATTTTATTGCATACATTATAGGCATCATACAACCTAATCATTCCTTTGACATTATTACATCCTACACACATATTTATGTTCAACTACATGATACAATGAGTTGGACAACAAGAAGCTCATAAAAATTTTACCAACTTTCACCTAGGCATTTTATCAAACACCTAGAGTGCATTCTTCAATTTAACTATCACACACCTATGAGATTCACCAGATTATCCATCCTAACTTCATGTCATGAAGTTTTCTTCTAACTCCACATCAATTACCACACATAATATACATTCTTTTAAGCCAAGACAAGCAACACAAGCCATACACACATGCACATTTTCGAATTCCCCTCTTGGGGTGAGATTCTTCAACATAACACCTAATAAAACCATGGATTTATACTCATGCAAGGGAAACTCATGCCATATCTAACCTCATACATCTTTAAATCACAGATTTTACATCACAATTTGGCCTCTAGATTAAGATCAAGAATTCACCTATCAAAGTGATTACTTACTTGCTTTGTAGACCTAGAATTGATGAGAATTTCGTGGCCTACACACCTCCTTTATCACGAATTTCGGCCCACCTCCTTCAAATTTCACTCTAGCATCTTTAATTTGAAGTCAAGATCACATGAGTTATGGCCCTCTCCTCCCTCTCTTCCTGGTTTGCGTAACACAGATCTGGGGAAAACCCAGATCTTTGTTTTAATCCCACTTTTACTCTTCCAGTCCTTCCTCTATTTCCATTTTCATAAAACCTACCCACTAACTTGCTTTTACACTAAGTCCCTCTAACTTTCTTATTTGGCAAAAACTTCAACATAAATATGACCACTAACCATCTTACTATTTATGTCGGGTCATATTTAAAAAAAATCACACTTACCCGACACGCCAATATATCATAACATTATAATAATCACATAATATAATAAATCGGATTTTGGGACGTTACAATGTGCCAACCCAATCACCTCTTGTGAACCTCTACTTATAGATGGCCATTTGTTAGTTTTATTATTTTAGTTCGTCTTGAACATCTATTTTAATTTGTGTTTTATTAAGTAATTGGGTCAATAAGTTGCTTTAAGTTTAGAGGGTGTTTGAGCCTTAATAGATTAGCCCACCCTAAGCAACATAGATTTGTTTGAAGTCCAATGTGTCAAGGTTTTGTTCCAGCCGTATACCTCAACTTGAGTTACGTTGTTAAACAGTTTTTGGATAACTGTAAACGCCGTGAACATCCCTAGAAATCAGGGGTTGCGACGGTTCAACAAAACATGTATATAGGAGGGTCGAACAAAGTCAGATTATGAATGTCCATCGGTTTGTATTTCTCTACACAGTGAATGCAAAATCGATTCTGTGTTTTAAATCCAGTTTGTTTACTTGTTCATCGAATTCTATATATTTCTGTTTCTATTCATCTTTCGTACAAATCAATCATGGAACGTCCATATCACACTTGTTATTATCATGACTATGATTTCCCAATTGAGAATCATATTGGAGGCATCAATACAATATGTTCTCATGTATGCTGCGAGAAACGGGTTAACACCATTGGTGTCGAGACTCCTTAAATATTTCCTTAAAATGTTCCATTTCCATATCCTTAATCCGCACCGGGTTATTACACCATTGCCCATCCACAACCAGTCCCGGTATCCTGTTATTCGTCGCTCCGTTGTTAACCATCCCATGAAAATACCTCGAATTTTCATCCCCTTCTACGGCCCACTTAGTCTTTGTTGCCTGCTTCAAATCAGTGATTACCTTAGCTTCCAAGCCTAGTAGCTTTGCCTTCCAATCTGCCTTGTTCAGTTTTTCTAAGTCGTTTAGAGGCCTAGTTTCTGATATCAACTCTATATCTTCAGTTTTCTTCCATAATTCCTTCTTCATCCTTCCTCCTTTTCCTTAACACCTGCCCACCATGATTATAGTTCCATCTTAATGCATTTCATTTTCAAGTGTAGATTTAAGATTTTGATCTGGTATGGCATGGGACTATGCTAAAGCATAAGCCAACCTAACCGTTGGGTCGAAACTTCTCCATACTTCCTTTCTCCATAGTCTGGAAAAAGGACCTCATCGTAGATTATCTTTCCTGGGTTTACGCAAACAAAATTACAAAAAGAAAATAAATATTAGGTCAGACACAACATGTTTTTGAAGGACAGGCACAACATTCAAAAGGAGAATGTCGGAGGGCAGAAAAATAGCATTATGTTCCCGAGTTTAATAATGGTAAAAGAAAGGAAACTAAAGAGAACAAAAATGGGGAACGAAAATGTCTGACTTTATTTTATGTTTCAAAGTTTGAATGAGAGAAAAGAAAATATTTTTTTTATGTGTTCTCGAGTTAAAGAGAAGGGAAAAAAATTCAACAATTTTATAATTATATTCTTATTTTTAGATATGTATGACATTATATTGGATTAGGTGGAAATGTAAAATAGTAAATAGCAAATTTTTATATTTTGTTTCCTTTCTATTCCTTCCATTCCCTTCTGTTTTGAAGGGACAGTTAAGAGGCAAAAATTTGAGAAAAAAATAATAACTTTTTGTTCTTCCAATCCTTCAATTTTCTTCCTTTTTTCACTTTCTTCTCAATTCATTTCATTGCCTTTCTCTAAAAGAACTCGGGAACACAGCGCATGATATTAACATTCAAACGAAACATAGCAACGGAGGATATTTCTTTAAGATTAAAGTTGCGAGAGTCGTTCGGTTTGATTATTTTAGTTTTTAAACATTATGTTTTTAGATTTAGTTCTTGTTTGCACCATGTTTATGAGTTTTAGTCTGAATTTAATGTTCATGGATAGTATGCAATGTTTGGCTAAATATTTTAAGACCTATGGTTAGATGAATCTTGATATATTTGATTATTTGGATTGACTCTTGTTTATGAGTATGTGTGATCTTAGTTCAAATTTTGTTCTTATCCCTTATGTTTGTGTATTTTTACTTGTATAAATTATATATGTGATTCATGTGTCTATTTTGATCTTGGCATCTGAAACTATCTCCTTGGTTAATATAGTTATCTTTAGGTTTATAATCTAGGGCATGTTACCTGGTAATTTAAGAATTCTTAGGTATTTTTGATAGAGTAGGTGTGCTAACTTAGAGTTGTATCTGAATAAAAGGGTGTAAGTCTCTGTTAGAATATTTCCTATTTAATAGTATATTGATTGTAGGTACATCTTCTTAATTGATTTTAGGCGGTTCTAAGTTATAAGCAGGATTTTATTAGGGTTTGCTTAATAATATTATGTGGTTAGCGTGTGTCTATAGCGTTTGTTGTTCTTTGATTTTGGGACTACAAGCTTGACCGAGGATCTAGTCTGTTCTAGCATTCAAACAGATGTTGGTACTTCATATTAGTAGGGTTTTAGGGTGGCCAGACCATTGCTCAAGAGACTTAGCATCCTATTTGACTTGTTATTTTCTTTTCTTCTTTTTTATTAATCTCCTAAAAATCCACATCACATATACCCATCGTTACCAGTTCCTTAATTCACTGATTCCTCAAATGGACGGAGTACCCAAACCCATTTTCACGGGTGTTAAATCAAGTCATCTTACACCACCTTTTTCCGACGAAGATTTTTGGGCCGTCAATGGTGATTCCGGCGATGATTTATTCCTCCAACACTTGCTAGACTTCTCCACAGACGCCGCTTTTGTTGAAGAAACCCATAATTCCCAAGTAGACGCAACGAAAAACGACAAAACCTCCTCTGTCTCACCGGTGGAAACACTGTACGAGGATAAATCTACCATATCGGAGACGACACTCTTTTTTCTGGTGAGAATACATGAAACAAAAACTTTTTTTTCTTTTTGGGGATTTTAGGTTTTGAACCTTTTGCTACAAGTAAATGATGTGGATGACGTTGAATGGGTGTCTCAGTTCGTTGACGACTCGTTTTCCGGCGACTATTCCCTGACATTTCCCGCGCGAAAGTTCATGGAGACGGTAATAGAAACGGTAACCCTTGTTGCTGTGAATCCTTTGTTTAAAAATATGGTTCGTAGAGGAGCGAGAAGCAAGCACAGTCGTGCCGGCTGCAGCGTCTGGTCACTCCGGTCATCGGCGCCGGTGACGGAATCGTCAACTTCAAGCTCCTCTACTTCTTCATGTACTTCAAAGCCTCTAGTAGGTACAGTGGAGAATCAAGGAACTGGTAACGATGATGAGGAATCAGTGAATTAAGGAACTGGTAATGATGGGGTATATGTGATGTGGATTTATAGGAGATAAAAAATAATTACAAGTCAGCGTCACGTAGGATTAAAAACTAACGGTGTTAGTTTTTTTAACGATGAGACCATTCTAAATAATTAAGTTAAAAGTTGGGACCGTTGTGGATTATATTAAAAAGTGGGATTATTCTTGGCCAATACCCTAAAGTTAGGATTATTTAATTCCAATTTTCCTTTTTTTAAAGGTTGTAGAAGTAGGAGAGAATTGTCTGATTTTAAAATTGGGTTTGAAATAGTTTATATAGTTTGTAATTAAAAATTTTAAAAGTTATTTTTTTAAATAAGCGTTGCATCCTTCCAACGTTCCAGTTTTCTAATATTCTCCAATAACGCTTAGGGGTGGTGTTAATCTCGCATGGTTGTGATCACGACCCGTTACAATCAGTCATACAATTAAATAACAAGCTCAAGGACGGAAAATTCAATTTTTTAAACTACTAGGCCGAAACTATTGTTTTTGATAAATCATAGGAATGGAAATTGTAATTAACAGTTTATCACTTTAAGGAATTTAGCACTTATAACGTGCGATCAGGCCTCTTGATAAGCATTATGTCACATGGAGTTCTTAACCTAATAACATTTATTTTTCTGTCTCTAACATATAATTAAGTCCATTTATTTTTCTGTCTCTAACATATAATTAAGTTCATCGGTTTGGTTTACTATAGACTCCTAACGAAACAATATACGGTGTACTTTTAACTCCTCTCATATATCATTCCAATCTGACTAGGCTGGCGCATCACACATACATAAACCAGGCGATAAACGTAATTTAGTTAATTGTTAGAATGTCTTGTATCTAAATAAATACAGACTAAAAATTGTTACGTTTACTTAGCTCGGGTTCTTTTAACTCTCAAACACTCTTTAAGTGTTTTCCCTCAACAGTAATGTAATTCAACTTAGTTATGGAGAGAGGGGAGGGAGAGTATAGGGTTTTTTTATATATTCTCTATTGTTTTTAAGAGTGGTTACTTCATTTTATTAAATAAGTTAACAGAAACGTTAGCTAGCTGTGACTACGAGTAATTATAAGGACAAAATATGTTTAAAAAAAATAAAACTTGTAAGAACTAAATGGAACTAAATATAGGCAAAATGGGCCAGTCACTGATTGTCCTACAACCGAACAAAAAATGTAGCCCAACAAGAGTTTTCTAAGGCATAATCTAACCTCAACCCATGTCACTCTTTATGTAGTATGTGTTAGAGATTTTCAGTGGTATTCGGATCTGAGGTAGTAATTTTAAATTTTATTAAAACTCGATTACTAAGTATATTTTTATCAAATATAGTTATATCAGATTAATCATATCAGAGCAACGGAAACAATATGTACAAATTTTAAACGTGAAAACCAGTGACAATTATAACAGTAAGATCAAAATTACCATGACATGCAAACACTAGTATTTATTTAAATATATATATAGCATATATATATATTTAAATATATTAATAATAAATCAGATATAATTGTGATAAATGAATATAACAAGTATATTTGGATACCATAATAATAATTATGATTATATCTAAACTAAAACGGAGTTTAGATATACCTAATTGGTATGTCGAGTATCTGTTCGAGACACCAAGGTTCAATGAGACAATTGCTAGTTGTTGAAAACTTACCGGAGACAACGGTCAACGGTTTGATAAGATGATCACAGTAGAAAAGCAGAGCAAAACTGGTGGCGAAAGGGCGGCGTCAGTCGGCGGTGTCAATCCGGGGCGGCACAGCGACGTCAATAGGCGGCGACACGGCGGCATGGCAGTGGTCGAAGTGGTGTGGTGGTGCGGATCAACAACAAGTCGTGGCTGGGTTGTCCCGCGATGTAGACTCGAACAGAGGGTGGTGATCGGAAGTGGTCGCGGTTGTGCGGCGACGAAAGGTGGTCGGAGAGCGGCAGTCGGCGATGACAGGGGGCGATCGGCGATGATGGCGTCGCAAGAGGGAGTGAATGAGAGAGATGTTTAGAGTTTTGGGATTGACAAACTCTTTAAATCTCTCTAATCTCATTCTTTTATAACCACCAATCAGTTATAGATAAACTACAACTGATTTAAACCTCTGAGTTATCAATTCAAATCTTGGATAAATATCCTTTAAATAAACTAAATTATCCATCCATCAATTTTATAAAATCAATTAAATAAAAGCTAGTTTATTTAATTAATATTTATTTTAGAAATAATAGTACACCGACATTTATTATTAACAATTTAATAATAATATTTTCTGCTGGTTATTATTAATTAATCAATAATAACATTTATTGACTAAATATTTATTTAAAATAAAATTTACTTCAATTAGGTTTTCGTTGAATACATCTTAATTGTTTAAGCGAATTCATTTCTCGATGTCTTCAATGTAACTCTTATAAGTCACAACTTAATTGTTTAAGCGAATTCATTTCTCGTTGAATACATCTTAATTGTTTAAGCGAATTCAGGTCTATGATTTTGTTGGGTCTGGACATTTAATATCCAAAAATATGTATAATATACATATATATTATTATGAATAATTTTTATGACTATTCATATTTCTAATTCTTTTTTATCATTATGTTGTATTAATATTTTTATAAATAGTGACTTTTGTATATAATGTAAAGAGTGAATAATATGAGTTCTATCAAATTCTCTACTATCATTTTCTTTTTATGTTCATCATAAGGTATGTCAACATTGACTAGTTAACTTATATTTCACATTTCTTCGATCTTTTAAAGAATCCATATTGTAATTCATACAATCTTGGATTAGATCGAGATTCATATATATTGTTTCAATATAGTTATGAATCATAGATAATACTAAATTGAAAAGTATTAAAATATAAAGGATTTTAAGTAAGATCATGCAAAAAATAAATGGCAAATGTTTTGAGTAATAATCATTTTTTTCTATCATTAATAATTTCTATTAAATATGATTTTATTAAATATGATTTCTATTAAATATGATTTCTATCAAATATAATTTCTAGTAAATATGAATTTTTTTCTATCATTCACATTTTCTATTAAATATGTTCTTGATAATATTAGAAAAATATGTTTATAGGGTTTTATGTAAAACTGAAACTTAGACATAACAATATAATGTTCAAATATATGAATGATGTATATATGACCATTAATTTATATAGTTGTTAATCAACTGTGTTTGATTCAAATTGAAAATATAGTAAATATATAAATATAAGAAAAAAAAGTTATTGAATATATTTAGATTCAGTTATCTATACAAACAAGAGATACAAATTCACAATAGATTTCATCTAGATTAAATGAAATCCATGATTCGGTATATTACTTATTAAATACATGTATATCTTAATTCAAATTTTTTTTTTGGTACAACGATATATTTTTAATTAAAACCGAAAAGTAACATACACGACTTAAGTTAACACGCAGGTAAGGCGGGCAATAAGTTGTGCCGCCAACCCTTATTAAACAGCAAACCCTAGATGTATAAAAACAACATTCTTCAATATAGATGCCGCACTATTCCCACACATGACTTTTTGGATCCGGTTCAACATGGCAACCGCCTCTGTCTCTAGATGGCCGAATGTGTCGAAGGCGAAAGGAACAAACACATGTTGATTTTCAATACACGATTTCTCATATTTGTTAACCTTTTCAGCAGCTGCCCTGGACGTCGCCTGGCCCGCTGTGAAGGTGTTGGCCCTCAGCCCCACAAGAGGGGAAACCCTTGTTAAATCGACACAAGCGTGCTTCCCATTCTGCCACCCAAAAACAAGTATGTCGGCCGGCCGGAGAGTTGAGCGCCCATCCAGGGGGTCAGACAGGAAATTAACAGGAGTTTCCTTCCTGGCCGAGATCCCAGCCCGCCTGAAGATGTCAAACAGAACGTCCTGAACCACATCATGTCGATATTTAAACCCCGAGAGCTCTTTGCAGTGGACGTCGTGCTCCCCGAACGAATCTAAACATGCCTTGTTACAGACAGGGCATTTTTCATCCACAGGGAACATGGGAACCATGAGGCGATACTTGAGAATGGCCTGGTATTCGACAGGCGACATGTGTTGCCCCAACCCGTCAATAGGGAGAGCATGGAGGAAATCCTGCGCATGTGGTTGTCGGAGGCATCCCAAACGGCCTTTTGCCTGACTGTCATCCCATAATTTGCTTCCACCTCGAGCATGCTTTTACCAAAGAGGGCATTCGCCAAAACGTGTTGGGCTTTTGGTGGGGCGATGTCCTTATTGGTGAAACCGCTCATATCAAAGCCCGTAATAATGTCATGGAGACCAGCCAGACCATTCTCGTGGTCGGAGCTCATACCCCAAACCCCACACTCCCGTAGAATATGGTCTTGCAGAACCCAAGTTTGGGCACACGAAGCCACAAAGGCGTACGACGTCGCCTCGACCACCGAATAAACTCCAAGACCCCCATGCCAAATCGGCAAAGAGGCAAGTCGCAATTGCAAGTCCCCAAAGAAGGGACCCCCACACACGACAATGTCATCGACGGCCGTTCGCAAATCTTTATCAAAACCAACCGCAGCCGCCATCATATGAGTGGGGGGGGACAAGTTCTTAGGCCAAAGAGAAGCTTGGCTAGCCCCATGCACGAACAAAGCAGGAGGAGTTCGCATTGCGAGTTGTCAAGTGCAGGGAGGAGGTGCATAATATCAGCAGCACTAGAGGCCCTCCTCGCAGCCAACCCTTGAATAAACTGGCCATCCCGACTAACACCCCCCCCCCCCTAAGGAGCTTCACCCCCTTGGTGGGTCTGCTAATGTCAGCAGGGAAGAGGCTTGGCCGAACCTTCGCACCATCACAAGATGGCCAAAAGAGTTCCGTCTTCCGAATATTAAGGGTTAATTCCAACGACGGTCCCCTCTCGTTGATGATCCTGAGGGCCTTAGCAATCTCCCCAGTATCCCCAATAATCGTTCCATCGTCAAGATACCAAGCATGAAGAAGCAGGTGACATTTCTCACGAATATGATCTGAATTGAATTCAAAATATTGAATTTCAATTGATTATCTTCGCGAGGAGTTGGATGAGAAGAAACTCTCACGTCCGGTTTTCGTAGTAGAGATGGAATTCAAAACAAACCATCAGCTATAACCCCAAAAGAACCAGATTCCGTAAACAACATAGAGGAAGAATAAAGGGAATATCTTATCGAGGTAATACTATTTGTTTTGGTAAATACGCTCTTCAGGCACTTGAACCCGCTTGGATCACATCTAGACAAATAGAAGCAGTTCGACGACCAATGACACGAAATGCATAAGGATATAGAGCGGGTAGCGGGAATCGAACCCGCATCGTTAGCTTGGAAGGCTAGTGGTTATAGTCGACATCAATTCATCATTTTTAACGTCTCTAATTCAAAATCGAACATGAAACTTTGGTTTCATTCGGCTCCTTTATGGAAAATGGATAAATTGCTAGATTGAATATGTGAACCAACTTACCAAAAAATAATACCCATCTTACAAAAGGAACTGCTACTTTTCCAATACGTGATATTCATCATAGTCACTATGGGCATATATGCCCAATTAAGACATCTGAAGGAATCAATGTTGGAGTTATTGGATCCTTAGCAATTCATGTGAGGACTGGCCGTT
Organism: Deinandra increscens subsp. villosa; assembly: GCA_039602395.1. Taxonomy (NCBI): domain Eukaryota; kingdom Viridiplantae; phylum Streptophyta; class Magnoliopsida; order Asterales; family Asteraceae; genus Deinandra; species Deinandra increscens. Next base: position 11,624,845 of record JBCNJP010000003.1, read on the forward strand.
AGGGGTCTCTAGAAAGTCCGTTTTGTAAAATTTCTGAGATATCAAAAGGTGCACAGATGCTTTATTTATCACCGGGTAGAGATGAATACTATATGGCAGCGGCAGGAAATTCTTTGGCCTTGAATCAGGGTATTCAAGAAGAACAGGTTGTTCCAGACTGTTGAATAACAAGCCTTTGGTTTTCCTTTTGAAAATTTGTGTGCTTGGGAGTCCCTGATAATTAAATAAACCAAGATTTTACCATTACTGCAATCTTAGAGACACGCAAAAGCGAAAGCCTATGGGGTCGCTTCTGTAACTGGATAACCAGCACCGAAAACCGTCTTTACATTGGATGGTTTGGCGTTTTGATGATCCCAAAACGGAGTCTTTGTCTAAAGAAATGCGTTGAGAAATGGTAGATGTATAGAACTTTTCAACGAGATAGTGCTTATTCAACTCTCTCAAAATGGAATCTATTCAAAACATATATGTAGGGGTGGTCACGGTCCAGTTGGTCTGGGTTTAAGGATATTTTCGAACCAACCCGTAAGACACGGGTCTAAAAAATTTAACCCAAACCGAACGGGTTGGGTCGGGTTCAGCGGATCAAAATAACCCAGTTCAACCGGGTTGAACGGGTAAATTGGTTGGCCTACTTGTTTTGTTTGTTTCAGTTTAGACCATTTATAGTTTTATACAAGAAGTTTGATAGCCAGCAAAAAAAATGCAGCCCAAAAAAGAAGAAAAAAAGAAAATGACAATAAACCCAAACACAAACAATTACAAAGCATCTCAAAAGTCAAAAGAGTCCATCAAGACTTGTAACCATGACCCCATCCTTCCATCACAGTAGCATCAAGCCAAAGTAAATACCATCGCTGCATCGCATATGAACTTTGGAATGGAAGTGGAAGCGTGATTTTTGGAAGGCGCGTAGCTAACTAAATCTACGTAATACGTATTACTAGACTTACGGCAGTAGGGTTTTTAATTAACATTATTATTAAATATTTAATAATATTAAGCATTACAAGTTTTACGGGCCGGTCCGGGTTGAACCGGACAAATGAAACCCCAAACCCATAACCCAGACCGTTAACCTCGGGTTTTAAAAATCTAACCCATGACCCAACCCACTTGAAAAATAGCAACCTAGACCATTTTTTTATCCGGTTTAAGCAGATTGGGTCGGTTTTCTGGGTTTATGAACACCCCTAAATATATGTCATGGTTCCTTACTTCGACAGGGTGCAAATATCTAAATTTTTTATTTTTAGATCTTCTTCAGACCTATTGCCGATACTAAGTTGCAGCAAACAATTTGTATCCATTTTTCATGATATTATGCATGCATCAGATATATCATGGCGAATTCTTTAGAAAAAATTATGTCTTCCACAATGGAATCTGATAAGTGAGATTTCGAGTAAGTGTTTCCATAATCTTCTTCTGTCCGAAGAAATAATTCATCGAAATAATGAGTCACCATTGATATCGACACATCTGACAAATGTTCGGGAGTTCCTCTATGCAATCATTTTCCTTCTTCTTTGTATGATGTTAAATATGTATTAGATGTTATGATATTGAAAATATAATATTTCATGTTTATTACTAGATGTAGCCACCGCACGTTGTTACGCGGATACCGTGAGTATAAAGAACAGTTGAATTGCTATAACACTACGTAAATAAGATGAAAATAAAAGAACGTATACAAAAAAACCGTTTAAAACCAAAAACTTTGTTACACCACCAACAAAACACCAATCATTTTACGGAAGTAATTCGGATAAAATAAAAATAAAAAACAAAAAATATTAAATAATAATTATTATTTAATAAGAATAGTGAAAAAAGAATAAAAATGAAAAAACAAAGAAAAAATAATGAAAAAAAAAACTAAAAACAATAAAATTATATCACATGGATTAAAAAACTACTATTTTTGCAATAAAAAACTATTATATAGAATCCCAATACTTGTACTTTGTTATATACTAGATGTTGCAACCCGCGCTTCGCGGCGGGACGTTTCGATAGTTGGTCTTTTATGTTATCTATTGTAATTCGGTTAGAGCGCGTTTATGTTAGTAATGGTAACTTGGTTAGGATTTGTTGTTCGCCTAGA
>JBCNJP010000003.1:11627457-11672845 GCA_039602395.1 Deinandra increscens subsp. villosa
CACTACTAGAAAAAAAATAATTAGCGACACAGCTTTTTGTAGCAAAATTGTAGCAAAAACGGTTTTGCGACACGTTTACCACAAAAAAGTTTTGTAACAAAAACCGATGCCGCAAAATGTTTGCGACACATTTACAACAAACTGAGTAACAATTTTGCGACAAAAAGGTTTGTGTCGTAAATTTCTCACATAATTAACAAACCAGCCATTACTTAATGTTATTACGCTAATTACACAATTTAACTTTTATACTTTGCGACACAATTGTGTCAGCTAATTAATTTTTTTCTAATTTCGTTTGCGACCATTTTGTGTCAAACTAATAAATTTTATACAACGCGTTTGTGTCAAAAGATACTAAATATGTTTTGCTACAAATTTGTGTCAAAGGATAATAAATATGTTTTGCTACACATTTGTGTCAATTACATAAATATATTTTGCTACGCATTTATGTCGGCTATAATTTTTTATAAATTTCATTTGCGACAAGTTTGGGTCACACTTTATATATTTCGTTTGCTACGCATTTGTGTCTCCTAGATACTACAGTTCCTTTTGCGACATGTTTACAACCAAGCATAATTTTTTTATTTTTTTATTTTGTGTCAAGTTTGCAACAATCTTTTATTACATTTTAGCCACAATTTAGCGACAGGAAGGAGTACCTTAATTTGCAACACATTTGCGACGAGTTTTATTTTTATTTAAAAAAAAAATATAATTAAACAGCAATTTTCCAAAAATTTTCTGCTAAATGCAGAAAATATTCATTAATACCTGTTTACAAATTCAACCCCTTACATATTACGACCCAAGTTTTAGTGTCTAGGCCATACAAGAAACAAAAATTTAACATACGTCTACATAATACATATCTAACTACTACCACCCGAAGCTTTCAACGATTTCAAAATTACTTGCAATTGTTGTTTGACCATCTCCTCCACCTTTTTTTGCATTTGACGATCATTCTCCATTTGTAACCTTTCATTTTCTTTTTGGAGTTGTTCCCTCTGCTCTTGTAGTCGTCGTTCTGCTATTTCTTCCCAATCCATCCTAGATTTCTTTTCAGCTTCTAGCTTTGCTCCAATATCTTGAACTTGGGACACCAAAACTCCAACCTAAAAAAAAGATGGTTCACATTTAAGAAAATATACCTTTGCACAAATACAAAACCATTAAAGAAATACAATAGCAACCTATAGTGACTTAAGTTCAAAGTGACTGAGAACAAACACTATATTTGTTTGTTTACTTTCTTCAGTGTTTAACTAACTAGTGCTAAAAAAAATACAGCACTAACATTGATGATCTATGTTGCACGGGAACGGGTACTGCAACAGGTACAACACTAAAAGATAATTTATACCAAGCAAGAAACAAACTATAAACAACTAACAATTAACAAGATATATAAAACTTCGTTACTGTCACTGACTTACTGAAGAACTTTTTCATATTTATTAACAATTAGCATTTAGCAATCTAATCAGCTAGAGAACTTACCTACTGGAGTAGACTATTTATAACTATTTAAACCCTATAAAAACAATGATAAAATCATTGATATTATAAGTAATGTTGCTGCTGCTGTGTTTTTTTTACATAATAGGTGTTGTACTTGTTTATATTTTTGTTCAACTAGCTAGTGCTAAAAAAATACAGCAGTAACATTGATGATTTTAATATACATTAGAAATGGTTTATATAAAACAACTCCAGTAGCAACATTAAGAAAATACATCAGCAATGCAGTTCAGTAACCTATCAAAACAATGATAAAATCATTAATATTCTAAGTAATGTTGCTGCTGTATTTTTTTTTTACATAATTGTGCTGCTGCTGTAATTTTTTTTTAGCTAATGTACCTTTTCTTGGGCTTGTCGATATTCAGCATATAATGGTGTTATCCCACACGATGAAGATGGTGTGCCAGTCACCACAAAATTAGGATCCGAAGATCCAATCCCATATATTCGGGTGGAGGAACCCTCAGGCTGCAAACGTATCCACACATCCGGATCATCAGCAAAATCCAAACCATGCATCTTAACCATAGTATCATGGTACAGCTCCTACATTTTATAGAACAATGTGGTTGTTATTATACCAACAAGTGTTGCAACACTTTTGTAAAAATTATGATAAAGATAGCTTACATATCTTTCTTTAGCATCCGCGTTACAAAAATGCATCTCCTCGATGCTATGCACGTCAATATCTCCTGACTAAATTTGTGGACTTCACTCTATAACGCCTCACCAAATCTCTAAAACGTGACTTCAAGACATTAAGAAATCCTTCATAAATTGCTTCTTCTTCCTTTTCGTCCCAACTCCAAAGCGTCTATAAAAATATAATAAGTTAAGAAAGCAAACTTAAAATAAATAAACCCATGAGAGAACTGAATGACATATTACCCGAAAACGACTAAACACCTTAGTCACCACATCATGTGGAACCTGACTAAACGTGATCCATGCTTTATCGTGATGTTCCTTAAAGATACGAGTTACACTTCTGTGAACTTTGGTAGACCCAAACCTAGAATATTGAAGTAATTAAATATGTAGTTTTTATCAAGAATAAACAATTTAGATTAAAAACCTAAGATTAGAGACATACTTTTTTCCAACTCTTGCAATCATCGGCTTCTTAGACTTCTGAGACTCAGAGATTTCATTAGGAGTTTCATTAAGAGTGTCATTAGGAGCATCTGCGAAACTAGATTCACGCTGATTATAAAGGGTATCATCCTCACTCTCATTGTCGGAATCCTCATCCTCGCCATCAAAATCCTGTAGGTCCTCATCCTCGTCCTCTTCCTCATCAGCGAGCGCATATAATTGCTGATGTGATAACACCCGAGAAAATCCCCCCTCCATATCAGCCATTCGGTCACTCATTCCCACAAGACTACTACTACGAGCACGCCCCCCACTATGAGCATGTCCTCCAAATGAACCAACGGCTGTGTCAACAGATGTGGCAGAGGGCGTGACAGCTGGAGTGCCAGCGTGTACCTCTCGCGTGATAGGAGGCGTGCTAATGCGCGATTTACGCTTGCCAGCGGGTCCTCCAAATGAGCCAATAGGCGTATCAACAGACGTGGCAGATGGCGTGATGCGCGCCTTACGCTTGCCAGTGGGCTTGCTAGCCCCACCACGAACGATACTATATTCTCTCGTTCTCGTAACATACTCAGTAGTATCATCATTTGCCACTTGTGCTTGCTTCTTTTTTCGTTTTTGTCCTCGTTTATGTCCTGGAAGAGGGGTACGTCCACGACCACCTGACATGATATATGCACCTGCAATTAATAAAACAAAAACTATTAGATACAGAATATAAAGTTGGCACCCCTATGACAACATGCAATTTAAAATGAACAAAACACATGATAAAACGCAAATAGTTTATAGCATACAATCAAGTTTGGCTTTAGAAGAAATATAAGATACAAAATATAAAGTTGGCACCTCATGACAACAAACAACTCAAAATGGACATACCAAATAATAAAAGGCAGATAATTTAAAGTTAAGCTCGTCTATTAAAGGTTGTAGAAAAACGTCTAAATTATGTGTGGGATTCTTCGGACCAGGAATGATCACAGGAAGTTGTACGTAACGTTCTTTCAAGGCCAACCAAGGAGGTAGATTGTAAACCGTAATAAACACCGGCCAACATGAATATGAAGCCCCATTTGAATTATTTGGACTAAACCCGTCAGTACACAACCCTAGACGAACATTTCGTGTCTCTCGTGCAAAATCAGGATACACAGAGTCAAAATAGTTCCAAGCCCGACCATCACTAGGATGACTCATCTTTTCCGGGTCTCTGGCATGATCAGCGTGCCACGTCAAATGTTGGGCAATCTTTTTTGAATAAAACAGTCTTTGAAGTCTTGGTCCAATAGGCATGTAGGTCATCACTAACTTAGGCACCTTGTTGCCACTCTCCTTGTATCGATTTTCATGACATACTATACAACTATTCAGATTAGAATATTCTCCATTGAATAACATGCAATGGTTCTTACATACATGAATCTGATGTGACGGCAACTCGAGTGGCTTCAATATCTTTTTTGTCTCGTAAAAGTTTCTAGATAGCTTCTCATCATCAGGTAACATGTTTTTGATGACCGGAAGTAGTTTATCATAGCACGTGTCAGAAACATTACAATCTGATTTCCAGTTCAATAAGTCGGTGGCGCTGGAGAGTGTACTAGCGTTTTTAGAGCCGGCCCATAAAGGCTCATTGGCCAGATTTAACATGGTATAGAATGCCTCGGCTGTTTGATTTGGATCTTGTGGTCCTTGATCATAACAAGGTTGATGATTTTGGTGCATGCTTTCCATAACCATTTGACCATATCCGGTGTCTTCACCAAGAACATCCTCATCGTCCTGACCCGCATGTTGAGATGGTATGGGGTTTGAACATTGTCCCAGATCTTGTGCCTGATATGATTCACCATGCACATACCATACCTTATAATCATCTACGAATCCTTTGGTATAGAGATGAACCTCAATTTCTGCTCTCGTTTGGAAATAACGATTTTTGCATTTACTACACGGACATCTAACTAGAAGAGTTTCCACCCCTTCTATAGTTTCTCTTTGAATGTTAATTGCGTTGATGAAAGCAAAGTCCAAAAAATAATTAACATATTGTTGAAATTCCGGATTGAAAAGGCCTTTACTAGTGGTTCTCCTTGTGTACATCCATTCTCGATTGGACCACATTATCTACGCACACATACATATACAAATAAATACATATATACATACATATACATAGTGGTTCTCCGTGTGTACATCTATTCTTGATTACTACACGGAAACCTAACTAGAAGAGCTTCGACCCCAATCAACATCACTGTGAGTTCTAATATGTTAAGTTAACACAATACAACAGAATTATGGCAATCTTTAAACTTAACAGAAAAGAAACAAATATACTGTAATATAGTTGGTAACAGGAGAAAGCCTCTGGGAACTACATACATAACAGTACATATCGATCAGTGAACTATTGTAATGTAATGAATATGTAACCAAAATATCAGTGAGCCAATGTAATGAATATTGGGCAGTTTAGCAAAAAAATCTCATGAACACAATGGCTAAACCTTCAATAATAAGCATAAACAATAATGATAACGAATAAGTAACTAAACATGACTGATCAGAGAAAATATAAATTAAAGATGAAATTTCCTTAAAATTTGCAAGGTAAAAAACTAAAGAAAGCAACTCTGATGTAAAAAATTAAAGAAAGCAACTCTATTGTAAAATTAAAGAAATTTCCCTAAAATTTCCTTAAATTTGCAATGTAAAAAGCACATAAGCGTGGAAGACATGAGTATCAATTTGGGAGCTTTTCAAACCCTAAGTTGATGAAGAAATCGAACCTACGGCTGAGTCGAATTGAACCTGAGTTGATTGTTGGCTTTTCAAACCCTGATGCGTCGTGGTGGATAGCGCTGGCGAGGGTTGCGTTTTAGGCGCTGGACGTGATGGACGATGGCTGCGAGTCTACATGGTGGTGATGGTGGCGATGGCTGCGTAAAAAGGGAGAGGGGCTGCTGCAATTTAGGGCAAAAGAGAATGAAGGGTTTGTTGCTCTGCGATTTTTGTTTTATGTAAATAAGTCATAATGCTTTGACTTTCCTTCATATTTTATAAATACACTAAGTATTTTAACAAATATAGTGGCTAAGGTATCACTCGAGTTCGAATCTTATTGCCTGCATTTTATTTCTCACTATTTATTTTTGGTGATAACTTTTATTATCATGTTCATTTGCAACACCTTTGCTACATAAATGAAATATTTTTTCCCATAAGACTCAAATGTGTCGTAAACATATTTTAAATAACTTAATTAAGTTTTATTATTATTTTCCATTTGCTACACCGTTGCAACATAACTAAAAAGTTCTCGGTTTGCGACACAGTTGCTACACAAGTCATCTCATTTGACTCAAATGTGTTGCAAACATAATTTAAATAATTAAAGTTATTCACCATTTGCGACAAGGTTGCTATAGATCTCAATTTTATTTCTCAGTTGACTCAAATATGTCGCATACATATTTTAAATAATAAAAGTATTTCTAGTTTTGCGACAGAGTTGCTACAATTCATAATTCCTCTTGCGACACATTTGCAACAAACGGCTTTTTTTGAGTGAAAGTTGTCGCTAACTATACTAGGTAGACGATAAAGTGTATGAAATCTGTAACAAATTGCTACACGTTTGCTACAAAAACCAATAATCAAATAATTCTTTTCCCTTTTTTCAAGACCTAAAGGTTGTTTTTTTGTTCCGTCATGCATATAACTTCGTTATACATGGAATACTTTGATTTAGAAGTCTTTAATCATTCCGAACTATTACGTACGTACACGTCCACCTTTAAACTTTTATTTCTAAATACAAGACTGTTACATGTAATGACTTATAACGGTGTACCTAAAAGTAGATAAGTGTGCGACTTGTATAAGATTGTTAAATGAAACTTTTTAAGGTATAATGAAGCTACACAAAATATGTAATGAAAACTATAACGTTTGAATATAGAACAACAAAAAACAAATTAGACTTGTTACTAGACTGTAGCAACTTTGTTGCAAACTTCAAAGGTTACGTCCCATTTGAGACGGATGTGGATGATAAACATCTAATATGTGTAGCAAAGCTGTTGCAGTAAAGAAATATAATAGGAGCAAAAGTTATCGTTTGCGACACAGTTGCAACTCATAGAATTTTTTTTCTTAATTTGACCGAAAAGTGTCGCAAACTATACAAGGTCGACGATAAAGTGTAGGAAATCTGTAACAAGTTGCTACACATTTGCTACAACAACCAACAATCAAATTCCGTTTTTACCTTTTTTCGCGGCTTAAAGGTTCTTTTTTTTCCATATCATGCACATAACTTCATTATACATGGAATACTTTAATTTAGAAGTTATTCCGGACAATTACGTACGTACATGTCCACATTTAAACTTATACTTCAATATATAAGACTGTTATATGTTATTACTTATAACGGTGCATCTAAACGTAGATAAATGTACTACATGTATAAGATTGTGAAATGAAACTTATTAAGGTATAGTAAGTTGCACAAACTATATAATGAAAAATAGAATGTTTGAATGTTGAACAACAAAAAAATAAATTGGAGTTGTTACTAGACTGTAGCAACTTTGTTGCAAACTTCAGTAGATTGCGTCCCAATTCACACAGATGTGGATAAATAACGATATGTGTAGCAAAGGTGTTGCAGTAACGAAATAAGGAATACATTTTGCGACATATTTGCTACAACATTTAAAAACTTTACACCCTCCTATTGCAAAGTTGTCATAACGGTTCGCTTTAATTATGTTTGCCACATATTTGCGACAGGTTGAAAATTTTTAAAATAAATTTGTTAATATTTTTATCAAACATGTTATAATAAAAGAATAAACTTAAAATAAAAGTTATAACTTGCGTCTAATTTGCTACGAAACTGGACTAATAAAAATAATTTAGGTATACTTGTTGCAAAGGTGTGGCAATAAAGAACTAAATAAAGAATCTTATTTTTATTTGTTTCATAACTCTGACGGTTAGGGATTTATAAAAACAATTTAGTATGTAATCCTTAATATCATACTTAACAATGTTTTACAAATATAAAAATAGTTGTTTGCGTCACATTTGCTACGGAATTAGAATGTTAAATATTAATTATGTAGCCAATGTGTTGCAATAGATTACTAATAAGTCTAACATCTGATTTAATTAACAAAAAGTTGTATTTTACGACAATGTTGAGACGGATTTGTGAGAAACTATTTTTGTGGTTGCTCTTTTGACGCAAATGTGCGAGGGAATTTTTTTTTTTTAACTGTGTGTTAAATTTGTTGCAAATGTGTATGTATTTTGCGACACAATACATTGTGTCGCAAATTTTGGTAGCAAATTTCTTTTTTTCTAGTAGTGGAAGTTATCACAACACATGTTGATACGCGATGAAACATTTTCTCAATATAGTTAACGCATATATAAAGAGGTTGAATATAGCTACCCATCTTGAGGGTTCTCTGTCGGCACGCTATATATTGTACTTGTTTTTAACGCAATGACAGTAATAGGAAGCAAAGAAGCCATTTTATAAAACTTAACCATGTTTTAGCTACTTCAAACATATGTAACCCGAGGTAGGGTTACATGCGAAAAAGCTGCAAGTTTAAAGCCGGTTACAAAATGATACCTACCATTTTTACAGGGCTTGGTATTTACAACTACCTTTCTAAGTAGTGATTCAGTTTTTAGATATGGCTTCTTATCGGCTTCATTGGGACATCCTACTCTTTGTTTTTTTACGGGATTACCTCCTTCACCTGCATGGTTTAAACCATTGTAAATGTTTCCTTTAGAAATAATGTGATTAGATAATAATGAAGCATATGCAGGGGTGATGTTTTCTAACCAACTTAGGAATGAAATGAAACTGGAAACAAAAGAGTGAATGTCTTCATTGTAACTATGTTTCATTGGATCTGTGTTGCTGATACCTCATAGATTAGGAGTTTAGGACATAACTTTTACAACAACAAAAAAAAACTTTATGTTATATAAATTTTAAAGTATAAGATTATTTGTCTTAAAACTTAAAATTTTATAGGTATTGGAACAATCTGTAATTTTATAGAAAGTAAACTCGGATTGGTACTAGAGTTGGTTGAAAACGACCCGACCCGTTATGGATCTGATGTTAGTCCAAAGTGTCATGCATTATTGTTATTAATTCTCTATTTTTATTAACACTATTGGTTGGATTACATTACATTTTCACTGTTTTCTGTTTTAAGGTACTCAGAGCTAAACGTGCTGGAATATGGGCTTTTATCAAGAAGACTGGAGCCGATCGGTATCAAGTTGAGAGTTGATCGAGAAACGGGTGAAGACTTAGAGAAAATGCCGAAAAGTTCCTGAGCAGAAGACCTGGGCGGTACGCCCTGAACATGTGGGAAATCACCCAAAATCAGAATTTCGGGCGGTACACGCCAAATGGAAATATTTTAGGCGGTACGCCTTAAACTGGTCGACAGAAGATTAAACTAGGGTTTAGTATATAAACTTGGAGATTAAGCTTTGTTCCATAACTTTTCACTTTTGCGAACTAGAGCTCTTTGGAGACAATTATTAAGAGTATTTTCTAGAGTTTCTATGTTTTCGGATCATTCGTTTGTTAAGGTAACTTTAGTTGAATGCAATCTTTGTTTGAAATCATGTTTACTTTATTAGCCATGTCTGGCTAATCACCCCATAACTATTTTTGGTGATTGGTTGGTGGATTCGTTTTGTTCCTAATCGTTAGTCATTAATTGTTCCGGTTTTCCTTGCAACCTCAAGCACCCGCATGCTGAGCTTTTTTAACTAACTAATAAATTAGGGTTTTAGTGGTCCCATGTCGTGTTCTAGCATTTTCTTGCGACAAGAACTAAGCAGCCCATTACGAACTTAAGTTATTAGGTCAACTAAGCAATTGGGGATCATGTCTATGTGTTATTAATGATTAATTAGGTTTTGCCCAGATCGGTAGCCAACCAGGATCCGAAAGTAGTTAGCTTTTCCTCATTAGTAAACAGTTTCGTAATTTTAGTAATCAAGTCTTTAGCTTTACTAATTCCTTTAGCTTTTAAGTTAGTTATTTTTTAGTTAATCAACCTAATTCACTCAAAACAGCCAAAGAGGCAGACTAGGTAATTTTAGATTAATCAGTAGTTGATAGTTAATTTCGGTCGATTAATCAATTTCCACATATTCCCTTGGTTCGATAACCCTAAATTACCATTACTGAAAATCAAATTCAGTTGGGGATTTGTAACGGTCTCGACAACCGTTATCAAATTGGCACCTTTGCCGGGGAATTAGTGCGCCTTTTGATTAGTTGATTTGTTAGTTAATTTACATTTTATTTAATCTTTAAAAAAATCCAAAAAACCCAAAAATAATGTCTTTTATTTCCATTGTTAATTTCTGCAACTAACTAAAAAAAATTAATTCTGTTGAATTTCCATTTGAGGCGGTGCGCCTAAGATTGCAAAATCCTGGGCGGTACGCCTTGAGCTGTTTTCCACAGAAAGTTTTTCAATATTTGACCTTCCAAGTTTCATTTTTTCTGTTCTAATACTTATTTACACCCCCTGGAACAGTGCTACGTGATTGGTTTGCTTGTTTGTGACCAATTTTGCAGGTTTTAGGTGAAATTGCATGCATACACGGCATTCCCGCAAGACATCGCCTTTGATCTACAACCCAGAGATTGAAAGAGCAGCTCGGCGGAACCGAGCAGAGCAGAGAAACAGAAGACCAATGGAGGGGCAAAACCAGAACATCAAAAAAATCCCAAATCCAAACCCAAACCAGAACCAAGACCAAAACAACCCGCAAAACCAACCCCACAATGAGCCGGTGAACCCAAACATTCCACAAGCTCAAAACCCCAACATCCCACAAAACATGCCACCAGCTCAAAACCCAAACATTCCTCCACTACAAACCCCACCATTTCGTGTCTATGGCCACAACTCGCTACCCTCCTTGTCCCCCTAATCATCACAACATGATGCGGGAGATTTCCATTATCAAGGAAGATACCCGATTCCACCACAACCTTTTCAAAATGCAAACGCCCGCCAGTTTCGACAAAATCTGTTGTCGAGCAACAAGATTGGCAGAGACAAGAAGAGTAGTGGGGTCAAGAATAGTACGATCCAAACGAAGAGGATGATGGGTACGGTTATAGAGTGGAGCCGTAGAATGAAGCTCCAAGGTACCGAGCACGAGCTCAACCCCAAAATGTGACTCCTAATGTTCAAAGACATCCACCACCAAGTGGGGTTCCACAATTTAACCAACCCGAAAATGGAGGAGCTCAAATTCAAATGGAGGGAGGAGTTCCTAGATGTGTAGTGAATGCACCGGTTCAAGGCGTGGCGAGTCATTTCAAACCGGTGGTAGTTCCAAGTTCATCAGCAGTAGTCACCCAGATGGGAACTAACATAAGAGCTTTCGAGGTCCGACCTCAATATCTGGGGCATTTGCCAGAGTTCTACGGGAAGAGAACGGAGGAACCATATCATCATATACATTCTTTTGAGTCGATCTACATTACTATTGGAGCATCAGGTTTCACAGCTGAGGATGTTAAGTTAATGTTATTCCAATATACTCTAAAAGACCGGGCAAGGAGATGGTTCGAAAGTTTGCCCGCCGGTAGCATTTACACTTGGGAGCAAACGCAAGAAGCCTTCCTTGAAGAATACTATCCCATGAGCAAGACGAGCGAGGTTAAAGAAGAGATCTGATCGTTTCAGCAACACACAGGAGAACCATTCCATGAAGCTTTTAACTGGTTCAAAGATTTGTTGAGAAAGTGTCCACATCATAGGATACAAACATGAGATCTAATCAAGTCTTTCTATGATGGTCTCCTGCCGGAATACATATGAGACTTGAACTCCATCAGCAATGGTACCTTCCTAACTAACACGAAAGCTGTGGATTGGGGGTCGACACATGGAGCAAATTAGTGCCACTTCCAAGATACTTGCTCAAAACGGAAGACGATCGAGATCCGCATCGGTTAAATCCATTGACTATGAGGGGGAAGAAATAATTGAGAAGCTCCGCCAACAAACACTTATCTTGGAAAAACAGGTAGCTTAGATGAAGTTGGGTGGAGCACCCGAAGAGGTGAAAGCAAGTGCACAGATTCTAGTGTGCACTAGTTGTGGCGAGTTGGGCTATCTTGTCGATTTCTGTCCAACCGTAGCAAAGCAGAGTGAAGATGTCACTTATGTGCAAGGGAATATGAACTCCAACACTTACTATCCCAGCCTTCGAAATCATCCAGTTTTCAGGTATGGTAACGCTAACAATCAATTGAATCCTGACTTTCAAGGTTCTAATGTGCAGGGTGGAGCTCAAACGCAATATCAAGGCCGACAAGCCGAGTACAATCACGGGGGCTACCAATGGAACACATACAACCAAGGTGGAAATCAGCAAAAAAGAAGTTACCAATAAGGGAAACCGAAGCAGGAGGATGGCATGCAGGCTCAGATGGCCACACTATTGGAAAAACTAAACTCGTTAGTCGATGGTCAAAAGTAGCTGACCGATAAGGTTCAAGGGTTCGATAGAAAGTTCGAGCTCCAACACAAGACAATGGGAGCTATGCAGAAACAATTGGGTCAATTGGCGACCGAATCAGCAAAGAGAGACCCTGGAAAGTTTTCAAGTGACACCACCATCAACCCACAACATCAGCCTTCCAGCTCAAAGAATACGAGACATGTGCCAATCAACCAGATCACCACTTTACGCTCGGGTAAGTCCATAGATAATAAGGTGGGGACACCTCCACCGCAAGTTAATGGGGTGGTGGAGGATTGGGTAAGTGGTAGTGAGAGTGAGCCAGATAATGACCAAACAACCCCAAAGTCAGTTGAAACCGAGTCTAGTAGCCCTAGGAAACTAAAAAGGTAACTTTTAATGAATATGGAAATAGGGTAATAGACAAAGAGTCGGTTGAACCAAAAGAAAAGTCGGTACCTTTCCCAAAAGCTTTAATTGAACCTAATCAGAAAGTACCATCTAAACGGGGCTCACAATAAGATGAGATGTGGGATATTTTTAAACAAGTTAAAATAAACATTTCCTTTATAGATTCCATTAAGCAAATTCCGGCTTACGCAAAGTATTTGAAAGACATGTGCACTAAAAAACGAAACTACAAAATTCCAAACAACTTGATGCAACTGCAGACGTGAGTTCCATTATTTCAGGGATTTTGCCTAAAAAACTTCAAGATCCGTGTAACAACCCGTAGGTTTCCAAGCACTTATACCGATAATATATACTTATATGTTAACTGTGTTACGTAACTATTTACTTGCAACATGCCAATTTTATCATAATTACATTATTTACAATATGAATATAGCCTTGACGTAGCCTTAAATCATGTTGAAAACAATAATTGAACATGATGATTTCTTTGCACGGAATGGTCGCTGGAACTTCAATAATAATAAAGTGACTAACCGAATTCGTTTACTAAATTTACCAAACTATGTGGTAAAATATCATACATGATCCCGTCATCTTGGGATTAATCATTATTATCATTATCATTTAAAGTACATTTTAAATCATAAACATTTGATCAACCTTTTATCATTTTATGATTCACATATTTCACGTATGACTTTTATAAACAATTTCGTAGTAAATAACAATGTGTTTAAACAACGACAACAAAATGAGACTTGTGATCCAATCCCTACGTTAACATCAATTTATTTTACGTCCAAAATATTTTATTAAACTTTACTAACGTTCACGACGAATATATTTCATATACATGCAATATATATATATATATATATAATACATGCAACGTAAATTCTCAATGATATTAACCTTCGAGTATTTTGTTCCAAACCAAGTCATTTTTAATCTTTTCTATCGTCGTGGATACATGTTTTTATAAAAATATCCAAGCTCGATCCAATCTAATTATTTTCTTTTCCTTTTTCGTTCCTCCTCTTTTCTTCCTTTCAAACCGGCCTTCACCCGAGATCGAACCCGCGACCCCCGTCCCTTCTTCTTGCCGGTTACGAGAACCAAACCACCACCATTTCCATTACTTGGTTAGTTACTTGACATGTACTTGTTTGACCTCCTATATCCCCTTCACATCAAAGTTAGACAAAAGCCTTGCACCGTATAACTTCTTTGGAAACTAAGACCCATTGGTCCTTAGTTTCCCTCCACTTTCCACACTCCTTTTCCCTCTAATGTTGCAGCCATATACCACAAGAAACACACCATATCACAAGTGTTTGAACCCCCTTGAACCTCCTTTGGTGAGCCCTTGGACCGACCAAGCCCAAGGCTCGAACCCGAGCCCCTTTTTTCTTCTCTTTCGGTCCAAATCTAACCCACACACACAAACACTTAAACTTTTTGTTTAGCAAAACTACTTACAAGATTTTCACCAATTTAAACACTCCCAAACACCCTCACATTCTTCCTCTCTCTCTCTCTCTTAAACCCGTCTCTCTCTCTCGTTGGTTTTGTTTAAACCAAAAAACACACACACACACCCAACCAAACACTCCCCTTTTCTCATTTACTTTCATACATAACCACCTTTTAGAAAACCCTAGCCTCATTTACATCTTCTTTTCATCAAGAATACTTCTCTCATCTCTCTCCCTTCCAAGATCCGTAAGTCCCCCTCTCTCTCTCTACTCTCTCTCTAAATTTCTTACTCAACCATCTAAGTTCTTGGTGATTTATGATGCTAGGAAGCAAGAAAACTCAAGTTCCATCCTCGTCATCTCTATTTTCGGACCACATCTCCTTCTAGTATGGTTTCATCTTCACTTTTCTTAGTGAAATCATGTTCTAGCAAGTATTCTTAGTTTTTATTTCATGACTAGAACACTCCAATAGGCAATAGCAAGTCTTGACCTACATTGTTGTCTAAACACCATTTTGAACCATAAAAGCTTACTTACTTGTATTTATCTTTATGTTTCACCATGTATTTACCTAATAGAAACTCATGATAGTATTTACTTGCAATATTATGTTCAAAACTTAGTTTGGTTGGACTTTTACACAAGTATTTGTTTAGTTTGCATTTTGAGATATCAACTTCGTATATATTGGGTATTATGTGTTGTTCTTGTAACGTTGTACCCCATGATGCCTATGAAACGTTTTTAAACTCTTGATATAGTCAAAATATAATATCTTGGACCTTAGAAAGATTACTAGTGCTTAAACTCACCATAGCAAACTTTTACATACAAAAGTAGACCTTAAAAACCCTAGAAAATGCTTTTCACTATAGATCCGTTTTGACCAGAAATTTTAGACCTTTAAACAGTAGTTTTTGATGGTTTAAATGAATTTAGAACATGGCTAAAAGAACCCTTAACAAATTACTTAAAATTGGGCACAAATCGGGACTAAAACCGACACCCGACGGGCCCGGAAACACCATTATTGTAATAGAACCCAAATCTGGTCCAAATGAACTCATAGGTTTATTTTAATGGTAAAAACATGTTTACAAATACATATGGTGAATTTAGGAACCTAGCGGTGTCATTAAACGGGCAAACGGGACCAAAACGGCAAAACCGACACAAAATCCACAAAACCGGCAAACTAATGGGAACCGACACTAGAAATAATTATCTACTATTTTGGACAGAGAATAATTCATATTATATTGAACTTGATTGATTTCTAACTTAAACGGATAAATATCGTGTAATCAGCGGTTACCGCGAAATCGCCCGGTTTTCGACTAACTAGTCAAAATAATCTATTTCTTATATGAAGACCCTCATTTTGACTCAATATTTATTTCTATAAATATTTACCATCTCTAAACATTATTTGGGAATTTTTGAATATTTTATTTAATTAAAAATATATAATTTACATTTTTCCAAATAAATACATAACCGGATACTTTTACTTTGACCTTTCAAATCATTTAACCCTAAGGCTACTATGACGTCAAGACTTGACCTACCCAATTGGAGTGACACTAATGTCAAACAAATTACTTATTATAATTGCATGTCTTATAATTATCTAGGCTTGCACTTTCCGTTGATCATATTACTGACTACAGTTTCTGAATCATGTGAGTTTTTCACGGCCCATTTTTCCTTTTACTATTTTATCTTTGGGGGAGAATTCGTACATATATTTTTCCATGTTAGACAATTAGACCTTGTTATCATATCTGTTACATGTGCTTTTTCATTGTCTAAACTTGTTATCTCATGTTCATTCATGCTATAACCCAAACCCCACTATCAACTGAATCCGATTAATTATCATTTGCAAATGGTAACGTTTGAATAGATCTATTGGGTTAACGCCCCTGCTCTGACTGGTAGCTCCAATCGTGACTCCGTCTTTTAGTCAAAGAGTACAAATTGTTATGTCATATCTATGCGGTACCAACCGGACAAAGGTACCAAGAGTGGGTAAACAGTCAGTTTCGATATTTAGGGTACATGGTAACATTATCAACTAGTCTTATCTGATATTGTCAATTATTAACATGAACTGTTTCAAATTACTATTTTCATTCAATCTTTAACTGCTAGCACTTTAAACCTGTGAAACTCATCAACAATTATTTTTTGACCGTTTTCTCGTATGAATTCTCAGGTACTTGAACTTAATTGTTCTGCATGCATCGGACCTGCTTGCTTGTTTCCTGTCATTGCATTTTAGGACTTGCATTCGCTTTTCTGGAGTATGGTTTAACCTTTGCAGATTTTCCTGACATAACACTTAACGGTGTCATGTCCTAAAAATATTTTGAAACTTATGTGTTGTAAACTTAAAACAATTTACTTTTCTCATTACAATTAATCTGTTGCGTAATGATATTGGAAAAACTCCTATTTACTCCAACAATTAAACAATTTCCAAAACGGCTCTAGTTGTTGAACCATCCAGAGTACGTTCGTAACCTTGACTGTGATAACCTTTTTCGCATCCCGACACAAATCTTACAGGGTGTGACAATCCGGGGGCACCAATGATTTCAATTCAAATTGGTGACTTTCAAGTAACGCGTGCCCTTTTGAATCTTGGAGCGAGTGTGAGTATCTTACCGGGGAGCTTGTACGATCAGTACGACTTTTGACCTTTGAAAAAATCCGACACTACGGTGATTTTGGCTGATTTAACCCTAAAGCTTCCCCGAGGAATTTTGTCGGATGTGATCGTTAAAGTAAATGAATTATTTTATCTGGTCGATTTTTTAGTTCTTTATTATGTGTCAGTTGAAAAAACCGCTCAACCAACGGTAATTTTGGGTCGACCTTTTCTAGCTACGAGTCATTCACAAATTGATTGTAGGTCGGGTACCGTTGACATGACTTTTGGGAACCCTAAAATGCGGTTGAGTGTTTTTGGGAATGTGACTAAC
The DNA here is from genome assembly GCA_039602395.1 of Deinandra increscens subsp. villosa. Lineage (NCBI taxonomy): Eukaryota > Viridiplantae > Streptophyta > Magnoliopsida > Asterales > Asteraceae > Deinandra > Deinandra increscens. The sequence goes on from JBCNJP010000003.1 coordinate 11,644,523, forward strand.
CCTCGGGATGACGATGAATGCTTTCGGGCTGAAATTATCGATGGTCTTGTACCTCCATTTTTTCCTTTTAATGAGGAGGATGGGACCCCCCGAGGAGTGTGTTTTGTTTGGCAGGGGATATGCGGATATGGTCAAGGAGATGGAAGCCGAAGATGAGAGCCATGAGTTGATGGCAGTGAGAGATCAGAGACCACCATGGTCCATTCAAGTGGAGAGCTTATCGGAGCACACAGATACACTATTGAAGCCGTCACTTGAATCACCACTGGTGTGCTGTGGTGTATATATAAAATATAGCATTATTCTGTGACACCTTTTTAGCACTTGAAGCTTTTAAATTTATAAAACTTGATTTACCTACAACTGCTATTTCACCACATTCACGGGCAAGTGCACCCATCATGGGCAGTATGGTAGTGGTAAGTTGAATCGGGGTCGATCAAAGACACAACGGAAAAGGAGGGCTTTTGATACTTTATCATTGTTGACGTCTAACCTGAACATTCTTCAAGTGAAGATGTTAGTAAAATATGTAAAATAGTAAAATAAAATATCTATTCTAAAAAGGCGTGTCTTGATCAACTCGGTCACAGATAATATCATTTGGGAGACTTATCAGTGGTCGTATTGGTGCCCTGGATTTTATATCTTTTCCTTAAGATTGATTACTGGCAGAAAGTCGACCGCCTTTCGGCCCACCTGGTCAACCACCATCCAACTACTAATCGCCTGCGAGGAGTACGAATGCCGATGGAAGGTGTTGTTAGTGATCAAATGAAGTGGTCTAGTGCCACTTAGTCGTAGGGCCCCTTGGTCAGGCAACCGTTACGCTAGACACGCCGTCATGAACCAGCAGGGGAACAACCTTGCATGCCGGATTGTTTTATTATAAAAATGACATTTTTAAGGGACTAAGGCCCGTTTCTTCCGTACACCTCTTTCGTATATGTACGTCCGGCGTGACCCAGAGCCAAGTTCACAAACGCGTACCTTTCGACTTCCGTGAAGTGACAAAATATTACCAACCCTCATTCCCAACCAAATACTTTCATCCCGCACTTGCGTGGTCAGCCGAGTTTGCTTACATAGACATAAGGACCTCGAACGTATCATGTAGCATGGGGCGCGAGTCACCTTTTGGATCATGCATCGTCCCCCGACCGGGTATCACAAGTCCGGCCTTTGGGATTTCGACCCCCCAAATGGTCTGTGATACGTGAAGCACGCTTGGTTCAGAAAATCAGTAATACACTTTCAATAAAAAAGGTTTTTATAAAGTCACTGGACACACCTTAAAGAAAGTTTATAAAAATAGTTTACCAACCCACCAGAGATCCGTTTATTCCCAAACGAGTGTAAGAATTTGACTAACACTTGAACGATTGAGGCTGACAAGTGTTAGTCTAAAGATATGCTTAATGAACAATGAAAGATTCATAGACAAATAACAATTCATTATCACCATAAGTTAAAGTTCTTACTGTTAGATTAAGTGTCTAAGTGCATAACTATAATTGATAGCAGCATAGTCCTTTTGGGTTGCCCTCAAGACTCGATAAAAGTAGAATTAATAAATAAGGGAAAAGGAAATAATAGTTTATTAATTATTATGGTTAATATTTAAATGAAACTATTTAGGAGGCTAGTTAACGGTTTGGTTAATAGAATGATTGAATAACAATTAATCAATAGTTGATTAGTTGGGAAAAAATCTATCCTACATTGGAAATTACGAAATCCTCCTTTTTTCCAAGGGAATTTCGAAATTCTCTATCCCACATTGGTGGGATAACTAAACTAAGGAGAATATCCAAGGCTACAAATAAGGGCCTTGGTGGTTCATTCCAATTCGCTCATTGGGCTTGAGTATTCGCCTCCTTCTTTCTCCCTCCTTGTGGAAGAACTCCTTATAGTTCATTAGTACGTAGGATTTGGATATATAAAAATGTGGTCAAGTTTTAAATGGTACTCACCAAGATACCAAACTACACACCAGGGTAGTGAACCCGTCGTATGCAGTGTAGTATTGGTAAGAACCGGATATCAATCCGTGGACGCGATGACAGTCTCCCGATACAGAATCGTTGCTACTATCTAACCGAAGAAAGTGATTTGGTGAACAAATAATGAAAACTAAGCTAAATAACTAAAACCAACAAAAACAGCTAAAAACCGGATAGAATGATGGAAAATCAGAAGAAGGGATGCATCACCTAGACTCGCTCGGACCCTCGGATGACTAATACCATGAATACTATCTACTATTGTGGAAAACTAGACTACCTAGGACTATAGCCACATCCCAAATAATCCGACAATCCTAAATGAAGCATGGATAGCAAAACTGTGAAAACTGGCTAACGGACTAGCCACTTCGGTCAAAGTGAACCAATCCTACATGAAATAGATAACTATGCAAGAGGTCTCTCATATAGCACCTATAACATGCAACGATGATGGTATCAAACGCTTATCACCTAGAAACCGCTAAACATGAAAAAGTATGATAGAATCTTATGTTCACAAGTAATATGTCCTATTAAACGATGTAAAACAAGCTTCTAGCCTATGAAATGATTTGGTCAACCCTATCTCATAAAGGTATACACTAAACAGCCCCAGTTCATCAATGAAACATCAAGAAGGAAGTCTCCTAGCAAGCATTAAACCTTTGACTAATAAAAGTCAAACGGGTCAACAATGGATAAAGCAAATAACAAAGGTCACCCGAAACGGGTCGAAACGGGTCCAAATTCGTCTAATCTAGGCGAAGCAATATAAAATCAGCCAAGCATGATCATGTAACACAATAAAAATACAATCTTGACGCAAAACATGATGAAAAATAACAAAGCAAACGGATCAAAACGAAGAACCTATGCAAAAACACAACCCGGAGAGGCTTGGATCTTCAATCTCGAGTCCAAAAGCTTGAATCTTGGCTCCCAAATCTTCTTCTAAAGTTCCAGAACTATTTTTATGTGTTTTAGGGTTTATTCGGGGTTAAGGAATGGATAACGGCGGCTCAAACGAATTTATATGAGATTTTTTAGGCTCTGATGGCGTTCAGGTGGGGTTTCTGGAAAACCGGGTTGTGCTGATAAAAGGTTATAAAATAACCGAACCAGAAATAAAACTCCACCTGCAGCTCTCATGGTGGTAAGTATCTCGCTGAAGGAAGTAAAGGTCACAGGTTTGATTCGTGTGACCTCCGAATCTTTTTTCTTTCTTTCCGCTGGGTTGCTCCTGCTGGGCTCCTGTCTGGGCCTGCTGGTGGGCTGCTGATGACAATCAGGACTGGGCCTGGATCGGGAATGTGGATTGGGCTGGGCTGCAATTGCTGATCTTGTTTATTTATTTATTATTTCTTCTTTAATCCATATCTTCTACGTTCGAGCTCCGATTTCGCTCCCGTTTTTTTCAGTATTCTTCTAAATTCATCACGAACACACCAACCACCTAAAAATCACATTTAAAATCAATAAATACCAATTTTATAATTTTTCAATTAAAGACCAATTAAAATAAGAAATTTAGATATTAATCAAATATTCTCCCCAAAGAGCTCATTTTTCACATTTAAAACAATTAAACACTGAATTTAATATATTTATATTTAAAAATATGTTTAAATGCGGGTTATTATTTATTTAATTTATGTATAAGATGCTACGCATCAATCAACCCCAACGAACCTTGTTCCAATAGATGCCCAAATCTCGTTGGCTAATGTGAGATTTTTTATTTGAAGAATCAAATCTTCGGGGAGAGCTTGATACAAATATGCAACGGCAGCATTATTCTTCTTTGCATCCACCACTGCTCCTTCTGCCGGCTCAATTACTTCCCAAAGACCATGGACATTAAGAATCACCTTCATTTTTACTGCCCAAATCGAGTAGTTTGACTGATTAAGCATCGGACACTATAGATGAATTGTGGTGAACGTTTCTTTGACTCGTCGTTCACCATTATCGCCATCCGCCATTATTGTCAGAGCTCTCCGAGGTGAAGATCGCGACGAAGAAACACGTGAAGGTCGCAACGGCGATACCAATAATCGTCGAAACTTGACAGGAAACAAGGAGATCCTCGATCCCCTTTTCAATCTAATAGATCGACAATGATCAGGAGCGATGAAACCTCGCTCTGATACCAAATGAAGATTCAATTGTGATATACAAACTATGAATTTACAGGATACTAGAGGAGAATTTTATTGAATGAATATGAATGAATACAAAACTGATTAAGAACAAAACAATCTTATACACGAGAGATTAACAACTAACAACAAATTTCCACTTAGGCTCCTCATGTATTTGGAATTACCAATTAGACCCAGAACTTTATGTTAACGGGTCATTAACACACTAGAATTTCTAACACTATACAGGTTAGAAGTGTGAAACCTGTTTAGACACAATTTTAATCGTGTCATAAACATGTCGACATGTTTAAGACACGAAACATGTTTAACTTAAACCCAAACCTGTTTAACTCCGTGTCGTATCGTGCCGTGTTAACAGGTCCGTGTCAGAAATTGCCAGCCCTACGGGAGTGCTAGGAGATATTTCAAGTTGTCTCTTGCCACTGTTAACTCGATTGAAAATACGGTTCGCGAGAAACCTTAAATTCCCATTTACATCTTTGGTTGCATTGTTAAGTTGAAAAACCTTTGGTTGACCCTTAACCACCTCAATAGGTTTGGGTATTTTCATGGGGTCGTTGTTCTTGTGTAGTGTCATCATGTCGCTGCACGACACACCAAGTAGCGCTGCAAGTGGCTGGTCAAATATTGTGACGGAGATGGTTCCCGAGTCGTCTGAGATATCGTCCTTTACACAGTACCTGTTTTAGTTTACAAACTTGTGTAAATTAGTTGTATCCGTGAGTAGTTGTATGGAACTCTAAAAAATGAAGAAAGAACTTTTGGAAAAGAAAAAGCCAATAATTTTTTTTCTTTTGGAAAACAACTGTCCAAATAAAAAAACATGTTAACAATATCAGACGGTTTGTTTTTAAATCTTTCAAAGTTTGCAAGTGTATATATACATGTTCCAACACCTGTTGCCTTTCGGGGTCCATGGTGCCCTTGCATACCGACCTCAATCCTATTTTTCTAAGATGGCCTATCCTCTACCTGTATTTTCTAAGATGCTATGTTTGTTGGGTCCTCCACTGGATGCTTGGTGAGGTACCTGTAGGCGCAAGAGATGTTAGGTGTTTTTTTTAGTGGTGTGAGTGCCTAAAGTTTCCTTACATGACACACATGGTTTTTGCTAGTGGCTTTGTTGAATAGCTGTGAACATAATAAGAAATTAAACAATAAGAACTTACTTGTAGAATGAGATATTTGATGATGGTGATGTCATGATCTTTATGTTCTTTACTTCCTTTCGTATTTTCAAAGATTAATAGTGATTGTGATTGAGAGTAATTTTTTTTTGGGTGTTGTTACTCGTTTATATTAGTTCCACGACACAATCAAGTAATTAATGTGGAATATGTATATTAATTTGGATTATTCTAGAATATTGTAGTTAGCATAATTAGCTTTCCTTCCTAGATTAGCTCCTTATTTCTCTCCATGTATTGTTATATATTCCCTGTACATCCTTGTGATATTCAATGAGAATCATTATACTCTAAAACCTTTATATGGTAATCAGATCCCCAAGCACTCAAACGAGTCTTTGATCCTACCCTTGCCCCATCGCCATTCTCATCCCCTTCATCGTTACCTTTCTTTCTTCCATGGCCACCGAAACAACCATTGTTTCTGTTACCGCCCCTACCCACTTCCCCATTCGACTTACCCCTCAAAATTTTCCCGTCTGGAGCCGCCAGATCCACTCCACTTTGATTGGCCTTGGTCTCGATGATTACCTCCTAGGCACCAACACCGCTCCTCCAAAAACTGTCACTGGCGCCGATAAAACCGTGTCCACAAACCCGGCGTACACCACCTGGTTCCGTCAAGACCAGGTAATATTTAGCGCTCTCCTTGGCTCTTGCAACGACGAGATCCAACCCATTATTGCCTCTGCCGCCACTGCTCATGAAGCATGGACCCGTCTCCAAGCGAGTTATGCGAGCACATGTCGATCGCGCATAGTTTCGCTCAAAATTAACTTGCTAAAAATCCGAAAGGAGATCGCTCTGTCACCGCTTTCTTAAACGACATGCGATCAATAGCGGATGCCTTGGCCCTCTCTCAAAGTCCCGTCCCAGACGAGGATCTCATGGTGTACATTCTCACCCAACTAGGTGATGAATACAACCCCATCACCGCCGCCCTAAAGGTCCGGGAAACACCGATTACCTACCCGGAATTATTTGATAAACTTGTTGATTTTGAGAGATCCTTGAAGGAGGTTGACGTCGGTACCCCTGTCCCTGCCACAGCCAACGTCGCTCAGCGACAGTCCATGCGAAATCGCCCTGCTCAGCCCAACAGGCCCACTCGCACTCAAACTGGGCCTGCCCATTCTTCTACCAACCAGCGGCCCACCTATTCTCCTTCTGCTCAGCCCAAGCGCAACTTCTCTGGCCCAAATTCAGGTCCGAATGTTTCAATCAGAACTCAATCTATGTTTTGCAATTTTTGCTCTATTGCAGGACATGACACGAAAGACTGTCGTAAATTGAGGAAATTTATCCTTGATAATCAAGTTCCTCTTGCTCCTACTGATGCCTATCCCGTTGCTAATGCTGCTACTACTGGACCCTCACGCAACATGTGGATGCTCGACAGTGGGGCATCTCACCATCTCACCCCGACACACACTAACCTCTCGTCTGTCTCGGACTACGGTGGCCCGGACGAGATCGTCTTGGGTGATGGTAAGGGTCTTTCTATATCTCATATTGGTAGCACTCAATATTCCACGTCCTCAAAATCCTTGCATGCAACTAATATTCTATGTGTTCCACACATTAAATCCAATTTACTCTCCGTTGCTAAATTATGCAAAACTAATGATGTTTCCGTTGAATTTTTTCCATCTTATTTTCATGTGAAGGATCTAATAACGGGGGCGCCAATACTTCGTGGAGAGAATATTGAGGATGTTTACTACCTCAACACTTCATCATCGCTTCCGCAAGTCAACACTACCACTGTCTCACCTCTCCAATGGCATCATAGGCTTGGACATCCTAGTTTACGTATTTTTCAACTTCTTTGTAAAGACCTTGGTGTCTCTTTTTCTTCCAAAACTTTGCATTGTCAATCATGTGCTTTGAATAAATGTCACAAGCTGCCATTTGGTCCAAACACTTTTGTTGCCAATAAACCCTTGCAACTTCTTTATTCTGACGTATGGGGTCCGGTTCAACAATCTGTTGACGGCTTTAAATACTATGTTGTGTTTGTGGATTATTATTCGAAATATGTTTGGCTTTATCCCTTAAAGCAAAAGTCTGATGTTGCTAAACTTTTTCCGCAATTTAAATTACTTGTTGAAAAGTTTTTTCAATGTTCCATAATCTCACTGTTTACGGACAATGGGGGGGAGTACATCGGCCTAGCTCCGTTTCTTAAGTCCGTCGGGATCTCTCACTATACCACTCCCCCTCACACTCCGGAGCAAAATGGCGTCGCCGAACGTCGCCATCGCCACATTGTCGAGACTGGTTTGGCTCTTCTTCATTACGCAGGACTACCACTTCGTTTTTGGTCCCATGCGTTTCAAACCGCAGTATATCTCATCAATCGCCTTCCAACTCCCATCCTTGACTCGAAATCCCCATACCACCTTCTCTATCGTGCTAACCCGAACTACAAAAAATTAAAGACATTCGGTTGCCTCTGTTACCCGTGGTTAAGGCCATACACCACATCCAAACTTGATCCTCGTTCCCAACCATGCATTTTCCTTGGTTAGTCTACTTCGAAATCTGCATATAAGTGTCTTGACCCGAATACCAATCGGTTATATCACTCTCGGCATGTCACCTTTGTAGAAACCATATTTCCGTCTAAAGACAATGATTCTTCGCCCCAAAATCTCCCACAGTGGACTCCTTCCTTCACATTTCTCCTACCCATCTCCATAATGTTCCAGACCCTCCCTCGGTTCCTTCTTCTAACCCACCACCATCCGACCCGCCAACCACGCCAACCCCGCCAACCCCGCCTCCTACCCCTCCGTCGTCCTCCTCAAATAACTTCACTGACTCCGACTCGTCTCCCGCATCCGCCACCCCTTCCGTCACTCCTCCAACCACCCCTACCTCCTCCGAAAATATCATTGCCCCTCTCCCCACCGACCCTCCTCCTACGGCTCGCACCAGAAAACCAAACTCAAAATACTTCAATTCACAATTTGTCAACACTGCTACGGTTCATCCGGTTCCTCCTCCCATCGAACCAAACACCTATCTTCAAGCCTCCAAAGACCCTCTATGGCGCCAGGCTATGGACGACGAGTACAATGCATTACTTCGCAACCATACATGGGAGCTTGTTCCACCGACCACGCAAAAACCCATCGGATGTAAATGGATTTTTCGTGTCAAACGTCATCCCGACGGCACTATAGACAAATACAAAGCTCGTCTCGTTGCGAAGGGTTTTCTTCAAGAGTATGGCAAAGACTACTTTGACACTTTTAGCCCTGTTACGAAGCCGGTTGACGGTTGCACCGTTAACTAGTGATTAGAAGTGATAAATGTGTTTATTTTATGCTTAGTTGGGTTTAATTTCATGATATTGAATGACTACGAGAAGTTGATGCTTTGCAGGTAAACCACGGAGATTGGTCATGCTTTGGAGAGAGATTTAATGAAGTGTAAGTGAAAGCATTGGATGTTAGCATGATAGAGGATGAAAATACGAGAACATGGGCGAAAACGGCGATGGAAACGGAGTTGAAACGAGAAAGTTATGAAGAAAACAGTGATGTTTGGGCAGAATTTGAGATTCGTAGGATGACTGAATTTCGTAGCCTACGAATCTGTCAGGTCTGAAAAGATGATTTTTGGGCAGAAAATTCAATTCGTAAGCTGACACAGATTCGTAGCTTACGAATCTGTCAGCGCTGAAATCGTAAATAAGGGTTTCTTGGGGACTTTTGAGATACCAGTCAGTTGGAAACTCCTAGGAGACGAAGGGGGACGAACTAGGGTTCCTTGGGGACGATTTTTTGAGAGAAAAACAAGGGAGAAGATCAATTTTAACATCATAATCATCAAGGAATCATTGAAGAATCATCCATGGAGCATCAAATCATCAAGTTTGCAATCAACTTCACCATGAGAGGCTAAATTTCCTTGTGATTCCTTCTAGACGTAGGGTTTGTTTCTTGACATTATACTTTTGGTTTTCTTTATTTTTGGGATAGCAATCTAAGCGTTCGACGCTTTTTGCTATGATGTGTGTTTGAATGATTGTAACAATTCGGTATTTGCTTTAATCTTTATCTTGAACCATCAGTTCTTGGTGCCGTTGGCAATCGAGATTTATTGGGTAGGGATTTGGGTTGGTTTGTATTGAATGATCATCGAGTGACGACCTCGCATTCTAGTTATCCGAGTTCTTAGTCCTCTTTTATCACTTCCATTCAATTACACATGAACCATGTCTATGTGGTTCTTCCCAATTGAAAACCATAATGTAATGTTAGTTTAAAACCCGAAATCTAGAAGGATCACGTCTTCTCATACTTGTTATTACAAAGTAATTTAATTTCTAATTAATCTCAAATCGGTGTTTAGAATTATTAATCCACGAATTCCATCATCTATAGTGCAATTTCTACATTTTTACTTTTATCGTTTTGCTTAGATATAATTGCTACAAACAACACATGTTCCACATTCTCCCTGTGATCGACACCCGCTTACCACTATCTAATTAGTGTAATTGGGTTTATCTTTGAGTGGGACTTCGACCTCACGTCAAATTTTGGCGCCGTTGCCGGGGAGACGTGCGCTACGTGTGTTTCTTGGTAGCAATTTTGTCTTTGTCAGTTTTACACTGGGTTGTGTTAGTGTGCAGGTACTCACAGGTGCATGCGTACTAGGAGCTCACGTTCATCATCTCCATTATTGTTTGATCCAGAAATCGAAAGGACAATCAGTCAGAACCGAATCTTACATCGAGAAAACAAGGTTGTTGGATCACCGAGTACGCAAAGCAAGAGAATGGAACCACAAAGTGAGCCGAGAAAGCAACCGGTGGACACATCAGTCTCACCTTCGGATCAATATATACCACCACCTACTTCAATCCCTTCTCCATCCACTATACCCACATCTAGTACCACCACTTCAACAAGTTTGCCTGAATCACACCCATCCAGTTTTGCATCTTATTCGGGCATTCCATCCTTTGCCCAATTTTACCCATCTTATGGGCAATCATCTCAACAAAATCAACAACCATTATTTCAGCAAACCCCACCTATAACCCATACCACCTCAACCCTTCCACCAGTTTTTACAACTCCGGGACCCCAACAACAAGGTCAACTAAGATTTCAGCAACATACACATATACCATTGGAGGGACAATATGGGGGATATGGTGATGGTTATGAAGGTAGGTATGAAGATTATGAAGAAGGATATGAAGTAGAGGGCAATGTAAGTCAAGGATTTACTCAAGAAGAATTTGCATTTCAACAAAGACCACCGGTTAATCAATTTCAACAAAGGTATATGAGACCCCCGGTTATGCCAAGACAGCAGCCACCTCCAGTCCAAAGGCAAGCACCTCAACAAAGGGCACCACCACAGAATCATCAAGGTCCTCCACAAGGCCCACCGCCACCGCAAGGAGTACCAATTGCAGTTCCAAGAAGGCATAACCGTGATGCGGATAGAGGAATTGAATCACATTTCAGACCCATCATAACAAACAACCCATCACCGGTGGTAATTCCTCAAAATCGGGAAGGTCGAACATTTGAGGTAAGGACCAACTCATTACAAAGTCTACCCAAGTTTCATGGGGTGGCAACGGAGGAGCCTTACTTTCACCTTGAGGCATATGATTCTATATGCAACACCATTGGAGGGCAAGGTTTTTCGACCGACGCAGTCAAGTTGGTGTTGTTTCAATTTTCACTTGAGGATAAAGCCAAGAGATGGTTTCACACATTGCCATCCGCATCCATTTATACATGGGCTGCAATGCAACAAAGGTTTTTGGATGAGTTCTACACAAATCAGAAGACAAGCGATGCTAGAAGGAACTTGAGAAATTTCCAACAACAACAAGGTTGTAATGAGTTGGGGCATTCAGCTAATCAATGTCAAGGTTTTCAAGAGCAATTTGAAGAAGTCAAGCAAGTTCAAGGTCAAGGAGGGTGTGGTAGGAACTATAATATGAACTCAAACACCTATCACCCGGGGTTAAGGAATCATCCAAATTTTCGCTATGGTAATCCTGCCAATCAGGCCAACCCTAATTTTCAAGGATCTAATCAGCAACCATATCAACCTCGACAACAACAATTTGCGAATTCAAGTGGTAGTGAAGTTATGTATATGCTCAAGATGATGCAACAAGAGATGCACAAGAGAAACCAGATGGATGATGCACGTATACAACAAGATGAGGTAAGAGATAAGGCAATTCAGTCATTGACCACCCAAATGGGTCAACTTGCTACCGAGGTGGCTGATTTGAAGAAAAACAAGGGCCAACTCCCAAGTGACACAGTGGTGAATCCGAAAAATACAAAGCAAGTGCATATTAACATGGTAAGTGTCGTTCCTAATATTAAATTTAATGAAACATGTCTAACCTCTCCTTGTCAAGTTGTTGCAGGTATAGGTGAGACTATCAAAGAAAAAAGAGACGAGGAGTCAGGAGCACCAATTGTGCCAATTCGAGTTGGAAAGCTGAAAATTCCTCGAGCCTTATTGGATTATGGAGCAACTATGAGTGTGTTACCAGGTAGTCTGTATGATCTATATGACTTCGGTCCTTTGCATGTGATAGATAGTGTGGTGAGTTTAGCAGATGAGACTTGGAAGAAGCCACGCGGAGTGGTCAAGGATGTTATGATTCAATTGGGCGAATTCCAATATCTGGTGGACTTTTTAGTGCTGGATTATGCTTCCACAAAGGCTCCAGCACAACATAAAGTGATTCTAGGTCGCCCGTTCCTACACACGGCCAACGCTCAAATCAATTGTCGGGACGATATCATCACAATGACCCTAGAGAATCGTAAGCTATTTTTCAATGCCTGGACCAAATCTATCACCTATGAGTCTGCTGCAAGGGTTGGTGAATCATGTGTTTTTGATACGGGTGTTCTTCCACACATTATGGGTGTATGTGAGGGTGTATGGTATGATGAGGCTACTGCGAGTGCAACAGAAGGTAAACCACCAGATCTTCGAAGCTCCGGGAGTAATGTACTCAATGTTGATCCCCATGGGTATAAAAATTACACACATTTCAGTACATACAACAAGTTTGCACCCCACCAAATGAAAAAGCACACTGGAGAAGATGGCAGGGGCTACATTTTCAAACCACCATAACTGAGAGTTGGCATGGTCTGGCTGAAGACTAGTAAACTTAGCGCTGCCCGGGAGGCAACCCGAGGGCCGTTGTAACACTTAAGTGTGGGGAGGATGTGGCAGAAAGTTGGAGAATCAAGAGCATCATATGTCTCCAAGCGCTAATCAGGTCCATGTATTTATTTTCCATGTTTCTTAGTTTTATTTTAGTAGTTATATATTTATAAAAAATAAAAAATAAAAAGAAAGAAACAAAAGAGTTTTAGTTAGCACCGTGCATCCTTGCAAAACCTCTAAAGCCATACATTGGGGGCAATGTATCCCAAGTGTGGGGATGGGGGAAATTTTTGAAAATTTTTGTGTTACGTGTTCCTGACCCCGGTGATTGAAACAAGTGCAAGTTGGTTAGAGGCCCGATTGGTGGGAGTTGAAAGTGTTGGTTCCTTGACATGGTCATAATTCCCTTTATTTGCTCAATAATGCCTAGCAAGTTTGATAGAAGTTTTTAATCAAAGGTAGCATGCTTTCGGTATAATAATTCATGCAACAAACCGGTAACCCATTTTCCACAACTAGTGAGTTTTGTGCCTTACACTCTTGCTTATCATATATATATTTATTCATTGAGTGTGGCTATGTGTTTATTACTTTAGAACTTGTGCAACTGATGCGTTCCGAGATCTTAGCTTAAGCATGCATGTGAAAATGATTTAGGCATTTAGGTGAAGCCTCGTCTGGATGTGTGCGAGTGTGGGATTCGGGGGTTGGGACCTCATACATTACATATATGAGCTTGGTAAAAGTGAGGGGCGGGGGTTTGGGTCCATTAGAAGCCATGTTGTGCTTATTGCCTATTGATTTATCACCCGAGCCTTCTCCACTCATCTTACTACCCCTAGTGGTCGATTCGGTTTATAGTTGTTTGCTGTTTGTAGATAGAAGTTGAATAAGGTAGTTTGGTGAAGCTGCGATATTTTGTTATGTAATCTAAGCGTTAGACGCTTTTTACATCTCTGTTTAAAAAAAAAAGAGAAAAATGAAAAAAAAAAGAGAGAAAAAAAAAAAAATTGCAAAATATGAGATCAGTGATTGAAGTATTGAGCAACCAAAAAGAATGTGAAGTTATTGTTTAGCATAGTGTATAACTATTAGCGTTTGTTCTTATGTAATAAAAAAGCCGGATCGAATCACTTGAGCCACTTCAAATATTCCCATTCCACACCCTACGCCTAGCCCCGTTACAACCCATTATAAGACCTTTTGATTTGCATGCATGCTATAGCAATTTAGATGGAGGTTCGAGAGTTGTACAAGCTTATGATAGTAAAACAACACATTAGCTAATTGAGTGCTTACTAGCTCATTACGCTAGCCTTCAAATCTTAACCGAGAGGAGTGTTCATTGTGAGGGGTTTGTTGTGTGCATAAAAGACCGAGAGCATGTTAGGTTTGGTTAAAATTCTTGTAGTTTGATTGTTGCATTTTGCTTAACTAGTGCATTGATACATTTTGGGAATGGGGTATGACTTGGAACCTTAACTGAAAACTGGGTTTGACTGGATTGATTGGATGATTGACAACGAAATGATGTTGAGTTGCTTGGGGTCAAGCAACGGGTAAGTGTGGGGATGTGACGGTTGCACCGTTAACTAGTGATTAGAAGTGATAAATGTGTTTATTTTATGCTTAGTTGGGTTTAATTTCATGATATTGAATGACTACGAGAAGTTGATGCTTTGCAGGTAAACCACGGAGATTGGTCATGCTTTGGAGAGAGATTTAATGAAGTGTAAGTGAAAGCATTGGATGTTAGCATGATAGAGGATGAAAATACGAGAACATGGGCGAAAACGGCGATGGAAACGGAGTTGAAACGAGAAAGTTATGAAGAAAACAGTGATGTTTGGGCAGAATTTGAGATTCGTAGGATGACTGAATTTCGTAGCCTACGAATCTGTCAGGTCTGAAAAGATGATTTTTGGGCAGAAAATTCAATTCGTAAGCTGACACAGATTCGTAGCTTACGAATCTGTCAGCGCTGAAATCGTAAATAAGGGTTTCTTGGGGACTTTTGAGATACCAGTCAGTTGGAAACTCCTAGGAGACGAAGGGGGACGAACTAGGGTTCCTTGGGGACGATTTTTTGAGAGAAAAACAAGGGAGAAGATCAATTTTAACATCATAATCATCAAGGAATCATTGAAGAATCATCCATGGAGCATCAAATCATCAAGTTTGCAATCAACTTCACCATGAGAGGCTAAATTTCCTTGTGATTCCTTCTAGACGTAGGGTTTGTTTCTTGACATTATACTTTTGGTTTTCTTTATTTTTGGGATAGCAATCTAAGCGTTCGACGCTTTTTGCTATGATGTGTGTTTGAATGATTGTAACAATTCGGTATTTGCTTTAATCTTTATCTTGAACCATCAGTTCTTGGTGCCGTTGGCAATCGAGATTTATTGGGTAGGGATTTGGGTTGGTTTGTATTGAATGATCATCGAGTGACGACCTCGCATTCTAGTTATCCGAGTTCTTAGTCCTCTTTTATCACTTCCATTCAATTACACATGAACCATGTCTATGTGGTTCTTCCCAATTGAAAACCATAATGTAATGTTAGTTTAAAACCCGAAATCTAGAAGGATCACGTCTTCTCATACTTGTTATTACAAAGTAATTTAATTTCTAATTAATCTCAAATCGGTGTTTAGAATTATTAATCCACGAATTCCATCATCTATAGTGCAATTTCTACATTTTTACTTTTATCGTTTTGCTTAGATATAATTGCTACAAACAACACATGTTCCACATTCTCCCTGTGATCGACACCCGCTTACCACTATCTAATTAGTGTAATTGGGTTTATCTTTGAGTGGGACTTCGACCTCACGTCACCGGTAACCATTCGTACCATTCTTTCGATTGCATTGTCTCGTGGGTGGTCCTTACGGCAACTAGATGTTAATAATGCCTTCCTCCATGGAACACTTCACGAGGAGGTTTATATGGAACAACCACCGGGTTACACACATCCCACTCTATCTTCTTATGTGTGCAGGCTGAAACGCTCGTTATACGGGCTGAAACAGGCTCCTCGAGCCTCGTATTTAGAACTAACATCTTTTTTGCTTGAATCAGGTTTTACTAAATCTCTTGCAGATGCGTCGCTGTTTGTCTACAAGCATGGAGATGTCATGTGTTACTTTATGGTCTATGTGGACGACATAATACTCACCGGCAACAATCCAGTGTTCAATGACAGTTTTGCTAAGAGTCTCGCAACTCGTTTTTCGGTAAAAGATTTGGGGTACCCGAGCCATTTTTTAGGGGTTGAACTCATCCCTACGTCCACCGGCTTGTTTTTGTCTCAGCATCGACACATCGCGGATCTTCTGGTGGCACATCGAATGGATGGTGCTAAACCTGTCATGACCCCGTTATGTTCCTCGCAGGTTCTTACCCTCGACGATGGTACACCGAATGTGGATCCTACACCTTACAGGAAACTTGTCGGATCACTTCAATATTTGGCTTTTACACGTCCTGATATTGCGTTTGCTGTCAACAAGTTATCTCAGTTCATGCACAAACCGACGCAAACTCATTGGCAAGCTCTCAAGAGACTCCTTCGGTATCTCAAAGGAACAATCTATCATGGCTTATTTCTGAATCGTCGGTCTTCCCTTACTTTGACTGCGTTTTCAGACTCCGACTGGGGAGGTGTCGCTACTGCCGGTCGATCTACTACTGCTTATGTGCTTTATCTTGGTAACAATATTATTTCGTGGAAGTCTGCTCGCCAGAAATCGGTGTCAAGGTCCTCTACTGAAGCCGAGTACAAAGCAATTGCAAATGCTGCTGCGGAACTAGCTTGGGTGGAAAATTTACTTACGGAACTTGGTGTGTCGCTATCCCGAGCTCCGGTCCTTTATTGCGACAATACCGGGGCGACATATGCTTGTGCTAATCCTGTCTATCACTCTCGCATGAAACACGTTGCTTTGGATTATCATTTTGTTCGTGAGAAAGTTTCTAGTGGCTCTCTGACGGTTTGTCACGTTAATTCTGCTGATCAACTTGCTGATGCTCTTACCAAACCTTTGTCAAGAGCTCCCTTTCTGCGGCTTCGGTCCAAGATCGGTGTCTCCGATGGAGCCTCCGTCTTGCGGGGGCGTATTAGTCCCACGACACAATCAAGTAATTAATGTGGAATATGTATATTAATTTGGATTATTCTAGAATATTGTAGTTAGCATAATTAGCTTTCCTTCCTAGATTAGCTCCTTATTTCTCTCCATGTATTGTTATATATTCCATGTACATCCTTGTGATATTCAATGAGAATCATTATACTCTAAAACCTTTATAGTTTATATAGACATCAAAGGACAAGTCTTTTCTCATTCATATAGTTAATATTGAATCATTTGATCAATCTTAGTAAATGATTATAAAGGATGTAATTCTCATACTGAATCATTTGGTCAAATTAAGGAAAGATTCTAAAGGTCATATTAATAAAGGTGTAATGGAGTTATAGTTAGGTAATTTTAACATATGTATGTAATGATATACAAATTGTAGAGAAAGGATTATGCTGTAGAACCTTATTATAATGAAAAACTGTATACATGACTTTGCTTGTTTGTATAAACGGTTTACGTTGACAGTGACAGATCTTAAAAAATCCATGTAGACATTTATATTTATATAAAAATAATAGATTGAGGGATTTGCGGTTTGTTGATGTTGCAAAGAAACTCGGAATTCTGACATGAGTTTTTCTTTGTGATATTTATAAAGTAACATGAATATTAAGAAAAAAAAGTAGAAATATGGGAAATATATATTTAATTAATCAACTATATAGAAAATAATGTTATTTTATTAATCAATTAAATAAAAGAGTAATCAACAATCCAAGTAGATTCTTGTGAGATGAAGTATAGATGCATATTGAGACAAAACTTGTCCTTGAGCGAAATTATTATTATTATTATATTAGTTATTATTATTATTATTATTATTATATTATATTTTTATTTTTATTTTTATTATATATTTATTTACTCAATTTGCCTACCTCTTTGTCCCTTGTGAAAGATTAGGTATTTGTTAAATTATGTAAGAAAACCTTGCATAATTTATTATGAATTAGTTTCTCTTATCTAACTAAGAATCTTAATAAAAAAATGGAATTTTAAACGTATAAGTTGTATCTTGTCGTCCCACCTAGTGATCTCTATCAATTCATGTTGATAAATTTTACACTCAATCTCCTATACCAATTTAAACCCAATCTACTCTTGTATATTATTGGTTATTATTCAATTAAACAGGAATATAAAGACAGTTAACAATCGTATTTAAGTTTTTACTGTCACGTCGAGGAGGTGTCTCATCACATCATTTCATTGCTGATAGTTACTTCATTAATTTACGAACTTAATTTTCTTAGGGTCCTGCTATTAAAACATCCCAAAACTCTGCGTTTTGGCCAAAACTCTGCGTTTTGGCCTTAATTAATGCTATCAGACATTCTAACGCTGCGTTTTATCCAAAACAAGACATTCTAACGCTGCGTTTTATCCAAAACGCTGCGTAGTTAACGACATAATCACGACATAATCATTGATCAATCAGTAATTAGGGTTGTACATTTGTCGGTATTTATCTCAAAACGCAGCGTTTTGGCCAAAACTCTGCGTTTTGAGATGTAAAAAGTATTTTGTCTTTTCTGCCTGTACAATTCTTCAAATAGATATAGGATGATTTTATATTTCTATGATGCAATTCTTCAAATAAATTGATTTTATTTATATGTTAAATAAAGGTAGTTGATTTTATAGGCAATAGTATGAATATAAAATGTGTAGTTGATCAATCGATAATATCATAGTCACGGGTCCATATAATTTATTAAGTTAATAATAAAAATAATTATTATTTTGAAAAAACAAGTTGTCACTTGCTCGTAAATATTAATTTCAGAAATAAAAAGCCAGAATAAAATATAAAAATAGATTTGCAAAAAAGGACATTAATTTGTCCGCATATGTCAATTTGGATGAACTGTCTCGTTTTTTTGTGGGCTTTTAAGTCATTGATCGACTATTTGCACTTACTGACATTATATATGTCGTCTTCAACACATTTAACAAAATGTATTTTTATGAAATTAGGTAAGACTTGTGTAAAAAGATCCTAAATTTAGATTATATAGGGTCCGTTCTAGGATTAAGTGTTTTTTTTTTTAACACAAAAGATATAGAAAGTAATAAGAATATGCGATGGTTACGATAGCAGCTCTACAAATGCGTGTTGCTTGTGCAAATTTATGTGTTTAAAAATAGCAAAACTGAACCCTTAAAAATTAAAATGAATCATTATATATAAACGGTTTGATTTACGAATTAGAGGGTGATAATCAATGGATAATTTGATATTTGATAAGTGTTTGTACCATAAGAAATAGTCAATGAAATAACTAATCTTGCAACAAGAACCAAATACACGCTTTCAGACACAAGAACACAAATGATATATCCAAAAGCATTCATAAACTAATAAATAGATTCAATATCAAGTAAGTTAATCGACTTAGTCCACTTATATTTTTATTAAACCTAATATAAAATATAAATAATCAAACATATATAAGATAAAATATTTAAAAAGGTTAAAAATACTAATATCTTACCATTGGATACGATTTGATTTTATACCATTTGAAATTTGAAAAATGTAAACCAAAGCCTTTGTTACCGTCTCAAACTTTTAAACTTATCGACTGAAATTCAATAAAAAAAACCCCGACCATGAAATCAAACTCATAACCGGTTTGAATGGTTTCACAATTTTAAATTGAGTGTGAACATCCCTACTCAATATACGTCATAGAATTTAGTTGACTCTAACATCCCCTTCTTAGCTAATTATAGCTAAATTATGTAACCTTATGATAAAAGAACACAAAAAATAAACCTAACCTAATGAATTTCGAAAAAAGTATTGTCTAAGGCATGATAGTCAAACCCTAACAGTTGTGGGGTTCGTGTGACATTCTGAATCAAAATTTTTCTATTTTTCTCTCATATTAGAATACAAACTCGCTATCCTATTAAATAGTAATAATTTTAAATATATAAATTATATAATTAAATATCAAAAATATAAATATTTTTATTCTAATAACTTTTAAAACTTAATAAATTATAATAAGATTTTCATTATATCTTATCTTAAAATATCTTCTTAAATATTTATTATTTTTATTTATAATTTTAAATATTAATTATATCTTTCATGGTTATATCCTTAATCTTTTTTATTATTTCTTATACATGTTTTACACTTATGATTAAAATATATAATCACAATTATATTCAAAGTTATTAGTTATATTATTCTTAACACGTTTCCTATAATACACAGGTTATTATAACTATATATGTTTTGTTATTTGAGGTCTTTTATTATAATTATGATACCTGTAAATCAATAGTAAGTCGATAGACACCCGACGCGTATACCCGAAACTCGCGGGTATGTCCGATACCCGATGGGTATATGTACCTGCTAGATACCCGACAGGTTTTCGACCGGTTATGAAACAAACTTTTATAACCAGGTATGAAGTTGGGATTACTCAAACCCGGCCTATTATCATCCCTAATAAGATGTCAATATTAAGTAAGTTACACGTATAGAGAGAAAAAAAACATATTTAATTTATAAAAAAAACAAAGAGGTCGATATCTCTGAATTTAAATAATTAAATGGAAAAACCATTCATACTTTCCTTCCTGGTGTGTTCATAACAGAAAATAACAAGCAAACCCCAGACTATCAAGCATTAGAATTTGGACTTTTCCTCTTCCATTCTTCTCTCTCTCTCTTTCTGCCATAAATCTCTTCCCTTCTTTTTAGCCTTACCCTCAGCAACAGGCTCCTCTTTACTCTTCTATCACCCTCATCTTCAATTCTTCTTCATCATATATCACCATTTATGAACACAACACCCCAATTCTTCATTTACAACTAGCAAGTCAGAAGCTTTTAGTTAAGTCAACCTTAACCATGAGTCATTGAATTCCACTCAAGTTTATAGTTTCTTGAATTCTAAGTTGTAACCATAATTCTGTTTTTTATCATCAATGGCAAGAAAATCTCTTAAATGCCCTCCAACAGTTGAACCCAATCAAACTGGTTGTGTGTGGAATTTTAGTGATATGTTTGACCACCACCACCACCACCACCACCGAAGCCATGGCGGCTCTAACCGGAAACTGCTGTCAGATGAGAGCCATAGAAGCAAAACTCTTCCAGGTGAGTTCACTTTATGTTCAAATCTTATAGTAATGGTGAAGTTAAATTGTCAGTTTTTTTTGTTTTGGCTATTGAAGTCAAACTGATAGATTTAGAATCTTAAATTTACAAGAGTAAGTAGGTTTTTTGGGGAAAAATATTGATAGCCCAGATGAAGACTTTTCAGATAGCTCCAAATAGGACAAGTTTGTACCCAATTTGTATAGAAATTCTTGAAAAAATTTGAACTTGGGAAATCTTATGTTGACCTCAAAAGTCAAACTGTATGTTGTGATTTACATGATTTACAGTTTACTGATTGATCCTCCTTCCTTCAGGAGCAGAACATGGGATGAAACAAGTACGAATGCTGACTTTCGATGAACAGATTAGAAGCATCAATGTAAGTATAATAATATTCCTATTTAATCTGTAAGATAACGAATTCGATACTAAAAAGGAGTGTTCTTGTTGCTTAGAATGAGTCAAAGGCGAAAACCAAGAATGCTAACCAATCGAATCACACAAGAGAGATGAACACAATGGAGAGATCTTTTTGGAAAAAGATAAAATCCCGATGTGAGACCGCGCACAAGAAAAAGGAAAGCACTAAGATTTTAGATACAATTGTGATTTTGAAGCCTAGTCGACGAGTTATAGACCGCCCAGTTGATGTAGGATGCCGATGCTCGAATCTGCATACTCATCACAGCTCAACAAGTAAGCAACAGATAGTCAAACTGAAAAGTTCAAAGAAGTTGAAGAACATTAGAAAGATGAAATCTTTGAGTGAAGTTGAAGGAAATGGTTCTAAAACTGAAAAGTTAACATTGGTACCATTTTCAAAGAAACAAGAACCAGAAGTCTTTGTGGAAGCAAGAAGACACCTAGCCGCCCGGTTAAGGCTAGTGGCTCAGGGTGCGGGTTTGGTTGAGCCTTTGGGTTCTTCAAGTAAACGAATGTCGAGAACTTTGGAGAGGGTACTACTGTCATCTCCTAAACATGAGTCAATGGCTAGTTTTGGGCATGAACCAGAAGGAACCCATGGTGCGCAAAGTTTGCAGAAGACTTGGACTTGCTCGAGCCCGTTGAACCTGGACTCAAGCCCACTAGGATCTCAACTGGTAAACTTAACACTAAATTTTCATGGATGTAAACTATGGACTGCCCTTAATCTTTATAACATTATGGACATATTTTGCTGCAGGAATTTTCATTAGATGTTTCTTCACCGAAAGCCGATTGTAAATTAAACCACGATCAATTCAGAGAGAACCCGAGCCCTGTGTCTGTTCTTGACTCATTTTTCGCAGACAATATCTGCAGCCCAACAAGCACTATTGAATCTGGTAAGCATACATATACAAATCCTAAACTTTTACTCACTTTTGCAAGCAAATCTTTAACATTTTCCGTCTATTCATCGCCAGTCGAGCTTCAAATTCAACCTCATCGTCTAGATTTCGAAGAACACTCATCACAAACTCCATCTCCACCGCGAAAAACCAGTTTAAGCTCGCCTGCAGAGGATCCAATATTCATTTCTTCATATGTTAGTGATATCTACCAACTTTCTCATTCAAATTGGGACGAGTTTTTAGCAACCGATTACCCATTGGAACCATCGTGTGACGAAAACAAACTCTTCCATGATTATGTCAAGGAAGTGTTGGTCACTTTACATTCACAGGTAACATTCATCAGCCCAAAGATTCGGCATTTTTCATCGGAAACGGATGTGGTCAACGAGGTCATAGCACACGTTGACTGGCATAACGGTCAACCCGCGGGCCCACGGACGCTAGATCATCTCATGAGGAAAGATATAGCAAAATGTGGAAAGTGGGTTGACAGTTTATCAGATCAAGATAATGTTGTGTTTGAAGTTGTGGATGAAACTCTACTAGAATTGATCATGGAAGCCATTGAGGACATTTATGTTTGAAGGCGTGTTGAC
Organism: Deinandra increscens subsp. villosa; assembly: GCA_039602395.1. Taxonomy (NCBI): domain Eukaryota; kingdom Viridiplantae; phylum Streptophyta; class Magnoliopsida; order Asterales; family Asteraceae; genus Deinandra; species Deinandra increscens. The sequence continues at coordinate 11,667,276 of JBCNJP010000003.1, forward strand.
TTTTGGTTTGACTTTTGTTTATGTGATAGTATTATAGAGAGAGGTTGTAGTTATTATAGTCTCTTGAGATATAACTTATAAAACATGTATGTATAAATGAGATGATAGGATGGCAATATTCTTTAAATAAGGAAATAACTATTTTTGAACATTAGCATTTCGTTTGCCTGTTCCACAGATATTATACCATTATACCAAAAAGATGATCGCATTTAAATAAAATTACAACAATTTTGACAAAAGAAAGAAAAACATACAAGAGAAAAGAAAATAAAATATCAATTGTGGTAGTGAGCACAAAAGATTGAACCTAGGATCCGAGAGATACGCTAAAAAGATTACTAACATTTTTTATTGGATTGTTTGCGTCTACACATAGTCACACATGTGTATGTAGAAAGCTTTTTTTTGGAAAAACAACCAGAACTATAATGGAGACGTAATAGGTGACCTCAAGATTATAATTTCGTATAACTGATCTTATTTTTTTATTTTTTTATGTTTAATACAATTTCGTTTTTTCTTTATAACCTTTTATATCTAATGTTTTATTATAAAGTTACTAATATAACGGTCGATTTAAAATTCATAAGTGTATGATTTAAAAATTAATTGTTCGTTTTGGTTGAGGATTCACTTCAACTATTTAAAACCCGAATCCGAATACGTTATATGAATTTGGGTTTGTTTGAATTTGTAGGTTTTTGAGTAATTTGAGTCTAATTTGATTTAGGTTGACTTTTGATCATGTTTTTAGCTGTTTGACCATGTTATATGAACAAGCTGAATGTGTGTATGTTTACAGATACAAAGAAAAAAGAATGTGTGATGGGAACATCCGAAGGAGATCTACATCTTCCCGTCACATATTGATGCTTCGGTGCAGTTTCTTAGCGAACCAAAAGACGTTACAGATCTTGAGCAAAAAAGGGAAATCCTCGGGAAGGAGTTTATAGCGGTTGTTGATGTATTTTCTCAAACCCGGCATATTTGATTCAAGGAACATTGTATCCACAGATGTAACTGAATCTTGCCCGCCACCCGCAAGTGGTACAACCCATTCTCACACGATTAAAAGGCATCATAATGTTGGCAGGCTTCCTAAAGATATGAAGTTGAAGCTCATTGAACCGTTAAGCTTCTATTCAAGGACGAGGTTCGTGAGCGTGAGAGGATTTTAGATGTCCCGGTGGCGTTTTTGAAGCGACATCCGTTCCCGGGGTCTGGGACTTGCTCCTAGTGATGTAATTTAACTCAAGAAAATGCTGTTGTAATGATTTTGCAAGATTTCTAGTTTGTTGAACATTAATTCAAGCGATAAGAGATGCTGGGATTTATGATTAAATATGACAGGTCTGCTGTAACTTTACCCATAAGTCAAGACGACAAGACCATTTGCAAAAGGACTTTGCTAGCTAAGCTAATGTTGTTGCACTTAGATTTGTCACAAGTCAAGACGACAAGACCGCTGACTGGTTTGTGCATTTGCTCCTTTCCCGACTCAATCGGTTTTAATAAATTTTTTAGGCTTAACTACTTGTATGCCACAGTACTGGAAAATTAAATGCGAATTTGTAAACAAAATGATAACAATACTACTTTTATTGAATCAGAATAAATATTACAATACTACATAAAAGGGTAGAAGCAAAATAACAAAATAAATACTAAAACCGAAAAATAAATAACAAAAGACGAAGCCAGAGCTCGTGTTGAACACGATTTCTTTAAAACAAATTTCCATCTAATTATTATATCTACATATAGATAATTAGCTCCAAAGTTAGGAAAAATTACATTTTTTTTTCCTATATTTTTCCAACACTACCAACCATAGTTTTGAAAAACAACGGACTGGGTCAGATCGGGTTGGGCTGGGCTTGGGTGGATGGTGGATCGGCCGAAATGGCTGGTTTAGTGGTTGGTTTAAACTGACTTTTTATCTTCCAGAACAGTTACTTTGTATAGAAGTCTTTAATGTAGCAAGGATGGTTGTATTCCAAAAATGAAAGGGGTCAAACAGCCGGTTCAGTTTACACGTCCGGTTCAAATTCCAAATCATCTACCAGACCTTTAAAGTTTAAACTATCAAAATCATCAAATAGTAGTCAGCTAAACCATTCTAGTTTTGACTGTTTTGCTTGTTACAGAAGTTATTAACACCACCCCTACCTGCACTTAGATAAGGGTAGTGTATACACATGCTTTAATGTATGTTTGAGTTTTTGAGTAGGAATGACTAAAGTTACCTTTAAAACCCCATTCTTCAAATTTCAATGAATTTTAGTCCAAAGTGTCACAACTTACAAGCATCAATTTTGAACATGTTGACTTCTGACATATACCATGTTTCTTCAACATTTTGAATTTTCAGGTAGTATTTTGCATCTCAAGGGTTTGATTCCCAAGGTTTTTCCTTGAATATGAACACAAAACAAGAAACATAATGTTGTACCAAAACTGGTTAAGAAAATCAACTATTGACTATTGAGATGATAAATGTACTGAAGTATGCAAGAACAAATAGTACTATGATTCCGTCATAAGACCAAACCATTTTTCTGTTGTTTTAAACAGATAGATCAATACAACATTTACCTAATGCATTTCCCAAGTGAACATCAATGAAGACGGACAACGCTATTCACAGCCGTATCCAAAGCATCCACGTTTCTGCGCAAAACTTTTCTATGCAAGGGTCAAGAAAAGTTCATATAGCATTCACTTAAGACACAGGAACTTAATACAAAAAGGATAAGATTAAAAAAAATAAAGGATACAGTTGCATGGCTAAGGTGTCAATGCCTCTCATTTCCTCATTCAATCTGCAACATACAAGTTTGGGTCAAAAAGTCAAATCAAACAGCTATATGAAGGAATGATTAACTATTAAAACCGTCATACTTGGCTTTTTGTTTCTTACAACACTTTGCAAGTATTTGTATCAACTATCAAGGACTCAATTGTCAAATGTTTTTTAAACTTGCATTTCTACATTTGTCCAAAATCACACATTGTTACAAAAATGTGTTGTTCTTTTTCTTTGTTTTCTGCAAATATCATGATTTGTTTGCAATTAGAAAACCAAGTATGATGGCTCATGAACTTATTCATTACTGAATAATATGACAGAATCATGAAAAAATGGAAAACATACCTGAGACACGAGTTTATGTACAGATTCCCCTTCGTCGCAGAATCCAATGCTGCAAGGTATGGTGATATAGTGATCGACAGTAATCATGAGTCATGAATAGTGATAAGGTAATGAACATGATTCAAAAGTAATCTCTAAAGATTAGTCGCAACCCACAGAACCAGGTGAAAAGGGTTCCCTTTAAATTGTGATCAAAATCCTTACTAAATTTTATTGATGAGATAAAAAGACATAAAATCGTCAATGAAGTTGTAAGAGAAGCAAAAGGACTCCATAGATGCATAAAGAAGTTCAAGTTTCAATAGTATTGGTGTTTGCTTTGATCATTTTCCGCATTCAAAAAAAAATGCAAAACAACCCTCTTCATATATATACACATAATCAATAACAAAGGCTGCCAACAGTTAAGAAAAATCAAGATAATAAAACCATTGTTTTCTGGCAAAATCCACATCAGAAAACTACCCAAAACAAAGGATATTTTCAAGTGACTTAAGTAATCTCTTATCAAGGTTTGTCTCGACCTTTACTTAGATGACACTCATGACAGATTGTACATATCGAATTGAAAGCAAGATTCTGTCATTTACCAGACTCTTGAAGACGACCAGCAGCATCATTAAAGCACTGTACATGATCAACCGAACTGCTGGTAACCTACAACAAGCACGGACAATCTCAATATGTATCCTGTGAGCTAGGGGTGTTGATCAGGTTTTGTCTTTGGGTTTCGGGTTACATCACATGGATAGGGTTTTTTCTTTTTTGGTTGGAATCTAACCCATAACATGAACCTAATTAGCTCTGGGTTGTTCAGGTTTTGGGTTAGTTAGGTTCTGGTTATTTGGGTTATGGGTTAGATACAAGGTGTCATTAGAAAGCATTAAAATACTTTCCAATTGTTGCAATTTTTAGAAGATAACATTAAGTGGATCTATTTGTGTCTGTGGCAACTTTTAGAAGATGAATACAAGTTCAAAACAACACCAATTGTTGCCATCATCAAGAAAAATAATCACAATCCGTGTTAAAAATATAAACTTGATATTCCCACAAGTTTTTAACACTAACTAGAGACCACCATAAACCTGAAAAAAGTATGCTCAGAAAAACTAATTTTACACATTGATTCTTCCAATCATAACATAATAGTCTCTTCTTCCATCCAACATGTTCATATAAACACACCTTGCACCAAACAACATCAAACTATTGGATAAAGTCCATTAGAGCATTCACAGCCCATTCCCTATCATTATCCCTCTAATTTATACATTTATCATTATTTTTTCTCTCTCTTCCACCCACAATCACGATTAAATAATATTTTTTTATACTTTTATAATTACCTTTTCTCTCTCTACAAACCTCAAATATTAGGGATTGAATAGTAACTTTTTCTCTCTCCTCTACTTACAACTACTCACAACTAAATCAGATTTTAGGGTTTACACTCACATAAGGAATGGGCTGTGAATACTCTTAGGATTTAAGAAACTTATCTTATTCTATAATATATTGTGTAATACATGGAATGGATACATAATAATCAAGTATGAATTTGAAAATTGAAATACCACGTAAGGATTTGAAATCACATAAGAGTAGTCGGATAATTTGGGTTAACCCGAAATACCCTAAACATAACTTGGGTTCAAATGTCTAAGTGTAATTTGGGTTCGCGTAATTCGGATTTGCAAAAATTCGGTTCGGGTTTGGGTTAGGATCGGTAATTGGGTTTCGGGTAAAAACAACACCTCTACTGTGAGCAAGCTAATGAATTTACCAACACTGCAGAGTCCCTCAGTTTTCATCATTTATACATATAACAACTAGTAAACCACAACTTAAAGCCCACAATTAGCCCCAACTTGAGGTAAAACATCTTTTCTTTCCACTTGTAGATCATTCAAAATTTAACAGATTGGGATTACAGTCTACTTAATATATTGAATTATTGATAGATTGGAACTACGATATACACGGGTTTTGTATAATAAATCTCAATCTCATAATGCTAAAATCAAATAAACTTAGGGTTTGTATGAAGCTTCGGGTGAATTTAAATACAAAATCGGCGTACCTCGGAGAGCGCCACACGGAGGGATGCGAATAGAGATGAAAAGCTTTCGGAAATGGCGACGGAGTTCCTCTCAACCACCTCCACAGCTTTCAAAATCTCCTCTTGACTGATGGATGAAGACGACGATGATAACAACGAACTCTCTGTTTTTGTATTACTTGGATCGCTGTTAGCTTCATTGGATTGATGATCTTCTTCTTCATGGGAATTTTGATGATTGTGATCTAGGGTTTCTGAATTCGTTGCTTCTTTTGATTCCATTGTGTCTGTGTTTTCGTTTGATGTCTGCTTGTGTTGCCTGTGTGGAAAACAGAAATAATCTTAACTTTT
>JBCNJP010000003.1:11673345-11743762 GCA_039602395.1 Deinandra increscens subsp. villosa
CAGAATATAGAATACAGGATAACTATATTCTTCATTGGCGCCCACCGATTACGCTACACCCCTCACCAAATTCACCTGATGACGTCACCAGCTCATCAGGAGGATGGGCACTTCACCGATGTAGAGGATGAGGAGCAAAACGAGGGCTTCCCACCGGGATACACTCTCAGTGATCAGCGCACTCCTGTTCACCAACCCAACGAGACGGCGCTTGCTCCGCCTGCTGTGCCAACCCTTGGGTCCCAGCCGGCAGGCACAGTCCTGACATCTGCAAATCGAACCACGGCTCGCACCCGTCGTTCTGTGGCTGATGATCGCCAAACATCACTCCCACATCCCAACTCAAACCCAGTTGAGCCGAATACAAACCATGTTTCAACAACAAACACCGCACCTCCGGTGGAATCCCTTCCGGTCACCAGTGGGGGACTTATTGCCCAGCCGCCATATCAGCTCGTGGTTCCCCCACCACACGGAGCGGGGTTCATGCCGCCGATGTATCCTTATTCAAGGTACCAGGGCATGCCACACTTGCTCCCACCGTTCCCAGCAATCTGCGGCAATGAGTGGTGGACAGAACAACAGCGAAGCGTCCGCGCGTATGAACAGTTCATGAGAGACATGCGAATGGCCGAATTGCAGATGCAGCTTGGATCCCCACCATCTTTTATTCCCCCACCGGTTGCGCCACGGCCCGTCGCCAATCCTTCGCAATCCTATGAAACTCCACGAACTTCTGATGAAACAGGGCCCTTAAGCCTAACAGCTCCATATCGCCCGGATATCCTAGTCAAGCAATCCAAATTTATACCAGCGATTGCTTCGGCTGCTTTCCCTCAGAAACTTAAAATGCCCTCTATCATCTCGAAATATGATGGAACGGCTGATCCGGATGACCATGTGAAGATCTTTACGAGTGCTGGGGGTATGGAACAATGGTCCATTCCCGTCTGGTGCCACATGTTCGTACAAACGCTAGTGGGACCCGCGCGATTATGGTATGAAAGCCTCCCGACGGGACAAATCACTGGTTTCGAGGACCTACAGTCAAAGTTTTTACTACATTTTAGCCAACAGCGACGTCATGTCAGGGATCGAAACGAGATACTACACATTCGAAGGCGCGACCATGAGTCCGTGGAAGATTTCATCACGCGGTATAACCTGGAAAGTTTGCAAATCGCCGGGGCGGGAGAGGATTTGCGCGTGGCGGGGTTCATTAATGGGGTCCGCTGTGAAGACCTCATTCGCCGCATTCATGGGACGGACGGCCCACCTCAAACGATGACTGACCTTATGAACGCGGCAAAGGCATTTGTGCGGGCAGAGAAATCCGTTCGCGTTCATAGAGATCTTGAGAAAAAAGACAATAAACAAGATAGGGATCAGCAGTCTTTCGCGACGAGCAAACGACACAAAGGCTCCCGTTGGCAGAAGGACAAAGGGGAGCCAGCCATTGTCCAAACGATACCGGCCGCAAAGGCGATAGACTCGTCAGCTCAGCCATCACAAGGAGATTTTGGAAGACGCCGGGAGCGCCCGCCGCGTCCGGCATGGGTCAATAAGCTGACCAAAACCCCTAGCGAGGTTTTAGCTTCAGAAAAATTGGATTTGGCTCCTCCCCCGCCGCTACGCTCAAGACTCCGTAAGGACCCAAGTAAGTTCTGTGAATACCACAAAGATGTGGGACATGTCACGGACGATTGCTGGCAGTTACAACAGCAGATAGATAAAGCGCTACAAACAGGGAAGTTGGCCCACCTATTGAAAGACCTTCAGAGTGGACAACCTCCCGCGGCTGCACCAAAAAAGCAAGTCAAAGTGGTCAACATGGTCACCGCATTCAAACAGGAACGGAAGCGAGGGGGCGCGCGTCAGGAGCCTTGGATGTGCCGACCGGTTGTTTTTCCACCATTAACGGGTCCGGCACGAGAAGCACCTGTCATAATCCGCGCTATGGTTGGCACCTACGACATCCGTAGAATACTGGTTGATAGCGGCGCGGGCACGGATGTTATGTACGAAGGATGCTTCCGGCAACTCGACCCAGAGGACCAAGCGCAGTTGGAAGATACAGATATCGTCTTGATAGGATTCTCTGGTGAGACGGCACGACCTTTGGGGCAACTCTGGTTACCGGTTACGTTATCCCAGGGGGAGCGCGTCCGAACTGTGTTAGTGCGGTTCATAGTAGTATCTGCTAGCTCGCGACATAATTTGATATTGGGAAGGCCCGGCCTCGCCTCTTTCGGTGCCGCGGTATCAACCGCACACGGGGCAGTGGCATTCCCAACGTCTAGAGGACCGGCTCTGGTGCGCACTAGCGAAGAATGCCTCCATACACTAGTTGATGAATCCGCCCCGGCGAACCCGCCGCGTACCGAATCTACTCAATCGAACCGGGAAGAAGAGCGGTGGGTCATAAATAATGAATACCCAGAACAAACGATCACCGTCGGACCAACGCTGTCAGGGAGAGTCAAGGCGTACCTCAGGAAACTCTTGACGGAGCACATGGATGTGTTTGCATGGTCTCCGGCAGACATGACCGGGGTTCCCAGGCACTTGGCGGAACACTCGTTGAATGTAAAAGAGTCATCGCATCCCTATGCACAGCCGCGACGCCACATGGGGGGAAATAAAGCACAGTCCATCAAAGAACAAGTGGGAGAGTTGGTAAGGGCTGGTATCTTAAGGCCAGAGAGATACCCCTCGTGGCTAGCTAATCCTGTAATGGTAAGAAAGGGAAATGGCACATGGCGGATGTGCGTCGACTACACAAATCTTAACAAAGCTTGTCCCAAAGATCCGTACCCGCTACCCGACATCGACGCCAAAATCGACGCATTAACACCGTACAGGTACAAATGCTTTCTTGACGCTTATAAAGGATATCATCAAATCCCGATGGCCGCGAAGGATGAAGCTAAAACAGCATTCTACACGCGTGAAGGGATTTATTGTTACACAAAGATGCCATTTGGTTTGAAGAATGCCGGGGCCACCTACCAGAGGTTGATGGACAAAGTGTTTGCGGATCAGATCGGCCGCAATGTGGAGGTATATGTCGACGATTTGGTAATCAAGAGTCGTGCGGAGGCCGTCATGCTAGCAGATATTCAAGAAACAATCCTAACCCTTAAGTCTGCCAACATAAAGTTGAACCCAGCCAAATGTTCCTTCGGAATGGAGGAAGGTCGCTTCCTGGGCGTCGTTGTCACAAAGGACGGTTTTCGGGTGGGGCCAGAGAAGGTGCGGGCGGTCTTACAAATGAGTTCACCCAAGAATTTGAAGGAAGTCCAGGTGCTCAATGGTCGTTTAGTGGCCATTAGTCGTTTCCTGGCTAAACACGCAGAGAGGGCTCTACCTTTTATTCGCACTCTTAAAAACTGCCCAACCAGGGGTGAATTCGTATGGACTGATGACGCGGAGCAAGCTTTCCAAGAAATGAAAACATATCTAGCGCGGTTGCCCACATTAACGACACCACACCCGGGAGAAATCTTGAGCCTGTATTTGTCCGCCTCAACCGCCGCTGTGAGTTCGGTGTTACTTGTTGAAAGGGCAGGGGTGCAAACACCTCTGCATTATGTTAGTCGCGTCCTAACACCTGTGGAGGGGCGATATAGCATGTTAGAAAAATTGGTGCTCGCCTTGGTTCACACTACCAGGCGCCTGGTTAGATACTTTCAAGATCACACAGTGGAAGTTTTAAGCACATTTCCCCTACAGCAATTGTTACGGCGACCAGAACTACCCGGAAGACTAGTCAAATGGGCAATCGAAATTAGTGCCCACGACATCATATTCAAACCACGAGCAGCACTTAAGGGCCAGGTTCTCGCCGATTTCATATCCGAAGTACCCGGAGGCAGCGAAGGGGAAGTACGGAGAGCACTGCTAAACCCTCAAGCAACTCGGGATTACTCAGAATCATATTGGATTCTCCACACTGATGGAGCCTCAAATGATAACGGAAGCGGAGCGGGGCTCATACTTGAAGACCCTTCCGGGGTGGAGCTGACCTATGCCGTCCGTCTGGATTTCCGCAGCACCAACAATGAGGCAGAATATGAAGCCTTGATCGCGGGGCTCCGCCTCGCGAAAAACATGGGGGCGCCCAAGATCCGGGCTTATGTGGATTCATTGCTGGTTGTGAACCAGATCAATAACATATACGAAGCTAAAGACGTCACCATGGGAAAATATTTGGACCTCGCGACGAAACTCCTTGCCGAATTCCAGTCTTACACCATTGAGCACATTCCCCGCAGCAGAAACAAGAAGGCCGAGGCCTTAAGCAGACTGGCGTCTGTGCAGTTCAGTCACCTTGCCAAAGAAGTGCGTGTAGAAACACTTAGCCAGCCATCGGTACTACAGATTGAGGTACAAAGCTCTTTTGCGCAAGGCTACACTTGGATGACGCCAATTTATGACTATTTGTCTAAAAAGCAATTACCGGAAGACCCAGCGGAGGCGCGGAAGGTCCAACTGCGGGCGCTCCAATATGTAATAGAAAACAACCAATTGTATCGAAAAACATTCACTGGCCCTCTCCTACGATGTGTTGACCTCAGGGAAGCTGACAGCTTGGTTCATGAAGTCCACGAGGGAACCTGCGGGATCCATGCGGGACCTCACCTCATTGTATCCAAACTCCAAGCTCTAGGGGTATATTGGCCAGGAATGTATCCAATGACAGCCGAAATTGTGAAAAAATGCATGGGTTGCCAAAAGCACGCACCCAAAACCATGCGGCCCAAGAACGAGCTCGTACCTGTCACTTCCGCGTGGCCGTTCCAGAAATGGGGCGTCGACATAGTTGGCCCGTTTCCCGAATCGCCGGGTAGAATTAAATTTTTGTTCGTCGCGGTGGATTATTTCACTAAATGGGTGGAAGCCAAACCCGTCAGTTCTATTACTGCCGCACAAACTAAGCGATTCCTATGGGAAAATATTGTGTGCCGATTTGGGCTCCCACTCTACTTTGTCACCGACAATGGTACTCAGTTTGCCGATAAAACAATACAAGCGTGGTGCGACGACATGGGAATTAAGCAAATTTTTACCTCGGTAGCGCACCCACAAGGAAACGGACAAGTGGAGCGAATAAACCGTAGTCTGGTGGATGGAATCAAAGCGCGAATAGCTAACGGAGATGCCTCATGGGTAGACGCGTTGCCACACGTGCTGTGGGCACACCGGACCATGCCAAAGACCAGCAATGGGGAAACACCGTTCACGCTAACCTACGGGCATGAGGCAGTCATCCCCGCGGAATTTATCTTACCGACAGACAGAGTACGGAACGCGCCTACTAATGACAACGATGGCATGTTGAGGAAGAACCTGGACATCCTGGAAGAACGAAGGGTGCAGGCCGCACTTAAAGAAGCTCGATACAAACAACAGTTGTCAAAATATTACAACAAAAGGGTCAAGGGACAAGAATTCAAACCTGGGGACTATGTACTACGAGATAACAATGCTAGCCGCGCGGAACCCGCGGGAAAACTCGCAGTCACCTGGGAAGGCCCATACGTAATCTCCGAATCACTAGGGAAGGGGGCTTACTCCCTACAAAGGCTCGACGGATCCGCAATCCCACGTACGTGGAACGCCGCACAACTCAGACGTTGTTACTTTTAAGTAGTCATAGAAACACTCTCCTCTTGTAATGCCGTACGCGGCGGCCACCTATTACTTTATAATCAATGTAAGACGCAATAGCCGCATTAAGTATAAGGTGTGCTTCACAATTTATCTCAACAAAGACCACATATATTCAATTGGTTTAACGAAATTCAAAGTAACCATGGAACATTGGCACCATAAGACAAGTTGGTAAAATGACACAAAAATGCCGGGTGACGACTCGACAATGGCGATGGATGTCGCGTCATTTTTTAACCTATAATAACTTGCATTCAAAACGAAAAACCAAAATATTTCATATAACAGATAAAATCTGGTACAGGGAATTACAAAAAGCCACTTAGGGCTATTACACAAACAAGGAAAAAGATGCAAGTACGCCAGTTAAAATCAAGGGTTTGCTCCGTCATCACCACCTAGTAGCTTGTCATCTTGGCCCGAGGAAGCAGGGTCTTCAATGGCGTATTCCAGCAAGGTTTCTTTCAGTTCTTGGAAACGTTCCGGGTCGGCTTTGGCAATAAGATCATCAATAACAGGGAACCGCATCAATTCAAACTTTCTTTGGGCCTCACGAAGCCCCCCGACGGCTCCCATATCAATACCCTCACACTGATCCAAAGACATTCCGGCCTCAGACGCCGCATAACCCTCAGATATTCCTTCGCTTCTCCCGGCCACCTCAGCAAAAGCATTAAGGGTCAGAATCCCATCAACAAACTCGTCGCTGCTCCGCACCGCTTCCACAACTAAGGGGAACCCCTCCTTCACCAACCATGAACAATTTCCCCTCCATAAATCCGCTCCAGCTTCAGCCAAACTAACCCTACCCTCAAGAAAGGACTTATCCTTTTCCGAGTTGGCTAAACGGCCCCGCACCTCAACCAACTCGTCCGAACGATTTTTCAAAGCATCAGTTTGGGCCACCACCTCCTCCCGGGCTTTAGCGACCTCTTCCTTCAACGAGCGGGCGATCTGTTCCTTCGTCTCCTCAGACTTAGCCAGTTGGGCTTTCAGATTAGCAATAGTCCGGGACTGCTCTTCCAGAGTCAGGTTCACCCGGCGGCATCCATCTTCCCACCGCTTTACCGCCTCAGTATGCATGTCTACATGCTCCTTGTTTACCCGGCGCAATCGGGCACACTCTGCTTCGGCGTCTCGCAGTTTTGACACAGCCTCTTGACCAGCCGCCAATTGATATTCGTTCACCGACCATTGACGTGCGACCTCCACAGAGCAGCTAACCATGGTGGCCAAATGCACGGCCATTTCATCGTTCAAAGAAGAACGAGAAGACCGCATACGGAACTCTCTCTCTGTCGGAGGAAGACAATTAGCCAGAAAATGCCGGCATGATTCCGGATCAGTCAGACGGGTACCGCGGGTAATATTCCACTCGGGCACAAAACGAGCATCATGGTTAGACGATCCCCTAAGTTCGGAAGAGGCACGAACCGGCATCCTGCCCTTTACCGTTGACACAGCATCATCTTCACCACCGGCACCCTGATAAACGGGTGGTGTGGGCGGGCGTGCATTGTCTCCTTCAGCTTCTTCATTATGGTCAAACACTGGAGGAGAAGTTGTTGGAGGGGGAGATACCGCCTGACCAAGAGAGGTTACCGGAGTAGGAAGAACTGTCTGAATAGGAGAACTCTCGGGGAGAGAAGTTCCCGTAGCTTCTGAAACCTGGAGGATTGGCGATGAGACGGTGGACGGGGTCGAACCACCAGATGGACCACCACGTCCTCTCCCTCGACCACTAAAGACGGGGACTGCAAAACAAGCCACAGTACATCATTAGTGGCAACAAAACAGAAATTGCAACAAGATACAGAGAAACAAACAATACCTGATATCCGTCCTCCAGAACTACCGGAAATTATGCGTTTCTTCACACTATCATATCGCTCTGTCATTTGCTTCCTCTTCCCGCGAGGAGACGTCAGCGGCGATGCCCCCGCACCAGTATTGGCACCCGAAGCGCCGCCAAGGTTGAGCGCAGTCACCCGGGTGGACAAACCAGTACTGGTGTCCGTGCTTGTGGTGGGGGGAGGACCGGCTATAGGCGGAGACGCCGTCGGGCCGGAACTAGGAGCATGGGCGGGACCAGAAGAAGTAGTTCCAGTAGCACTAAAAAGAACACCAACAGGGATGGAGCCACCCAGGCCGGAGATCGCACTAGACGCCCCCGTGGCAGCAAGAACCCCACTTGAACCATGCGCCGCACTAGAAGCAGAAACAATATTTGGGGCCACACTGGAACTGGCCGCGGCAGAAGAAGTGCTGGCTTCAGAGTCCGATAATGTAATTGAAGCCCCAAAACCTGAAAGAGGAGGAGAAAGAGATTCCGTACCGCTTGTCCGCAGGGAGCTGGCAACGGGAGCACTAGTCGAAGTGCCAGAAGAAGGAAGAGGAAGGTAAAAGTTCTCCTGGAATCGAAGAAAAAGGTCCGGGCTGCCAGATACGACCGCAGAAGTCACCGGGCGAAAACCAGCTGGAGTTGGAGCAATCAAAACAAGGAACGGGCTTGCCTCTGCAAGAACAAAAAGAAAAGACAATTAAAAACAAATACTAAAATCACAGCACAAGGAAAGATGGGGAATGCAGAACTTACTCTTATCCCCTTGAGCATACATAGGAATACGATGAGGTTGGTCCCATATGCGGCTCATCCCCACACTCAGAAGGGCATGCTCCGGAATGACCTGGTAGGTCACTACATTCTGACTCAAAGCATTAAAGGACGGGTCCTCGGTAGGAAGCAAAACCGGTGGTGGGTTATCCACCAGAGGAGTCTTTACCGACCTCATGACCAGGTCGTCCGGAACAATACGCACAGAAAGATAGAAAAAATGGCCTTTCCATCCTTTGAAACCTTTAGATGGCTCAATGGCATGGACACTCCCTCCCCTGCGCTGAGCAAACGAATACCAGGAATCCCGGATGGCAGCACAAAAGAAGGTGTTGAACAAAGCCACAGAGGGCTCTATATCCAGGGCCCGGGAGCAAAATTCAAAAAAAAACAATTCTCTGCATTCCAATAGCATGAAGTTGGGAAAGGTGAAAGCCATAGTATTTCAGAAGCTTTATGGTAAATGAGGTTACCGGAACCCGAAAACCGCATTGGGTAAACCATTCCGCGTATACAGTTATCATCCCCGACGGGGGAGACGCTGCCGTCTGACCCACGGAAGGAAGAATAGGGCTCCATTGGCGAAGGCGGTAGGTGGTAACCACGTCAGTGTAGATTCTTGACGATAACGAACAGGGAATCCGGGCCCAATCAGTCCCATCTAGGGCGAGGGTTCTGGTTGAAGGGTTCGAAGCAGAAGCCATGGTAGAAAAAGCGAAAGGTTTAAAGGTCAAAGTGAAAGAAGAGGAAGGATGAAAGTAAGGAAGAAACCAAGAGATTATATAGGGAAAGAAGGGGAACCTGAATAGATGAAGATGACGTCAAGCTGACACCGTCAGCGCTGTTTCCGGTCCCCCAGGAAAAAGCAACCGTCCCATCTCCAAAAAGCACGATCAAATCACGCCGCCTATAAATCCGCTGCCACACACTCGACAAGGGCGCGTGTGCACACGGACTCGGGGGACATGAAGAGGAGCGATATGCGGAATCGGCCCAGGCCCGAATCCGCCTGTTCCGGGTTTCTCAGATCCGCAGCCCAAGTGCTAAATAAGACTAAGATAAAAACCTCCTGAGGAATTGGTGCGGCGGGTTGCCACGTGTCCCAGAGGGACCACGGATTCCAGAACCGCCAATAAGGGCCCATTGGGCCCCACGATACCGTTAGGGTTGTTATACATTGTACTATAAATAGATTAAGTACGAACTGACAAGGGACACACTTTTTGTACTGTTACATTCAGAATATAGAATACAGGATAACTATATTCTTCAAGATACATTATTTTATCTATGTTTAGAATATAAAACCCTGACTTTACTGAACTTTTTCAATAAATTAATGGGTAAACTAAATTCATTATTTAAATTTTAAACTCCCACTAAAACAAACCCATTTTGAATTTTGAACCCCACAGATTAGGGTTTCATGTTTTGGTTATCAAGGTGATTGATAGATTCATTTTGTAACCCCCAAGCTCATCTTTGTTGTATCTGTTCCACCAAGTAGCCATAGATATATAAATTACAAAAAATACACTACAATCTCTGAAAAAAAAATAAAAATTCATATCACTAATTTCCCCCCAAAATGAACCAACAATATAAACAAGTGTTGTTTTCCCCCTCTTGAATTGAACCTAGAAAACTAAAACCATCTGATTTCTCTTCATCCTGACCTTCCAAATCTTGCAGCAAAGATTTGACTTTTTGATCAACTATCTTTGACTTTCAATGGTAAATTAAACTGCATTTCTTGTGAAAACTACTAGAAAGAATACCATAGGTTGGAAGAATGAGCAATGTTGAACAAGTTACAGAACTGTAAACCAAAAGGTGTAGTTCCTCCTCTTCTGCACTTACACAAGAACCATGGTTTCTTTGCTACAAAAAGTCAAACTCAACGGTCTGAAAAGTCAACCTCCTACTCTATGGAATCACCAAAGAACAAAGGGGTTAAGGGGATCCATTTTCAAGCACCCATTTGGCCATTTTGAGGGTTCAATGATTCATGCTCGTGACATCGGAGAAAACGGTGGGTTAACTACAAAAGTAGGCGGGATTTCATCAAGATTCTTACTTGATTTTATTTTCTCACCCTCGGCCACAGCCTCAATCAAGTGCTTGACTTCATCTTCGATGAAAACTCTCAACGAATCACATTGCAACACTTGTCTATTCACATCACCGCCAATGGCAATCGAGGCTTCCGTACCATGCAATATAGCAACACATATGGAAAAGGCTTGTAGTGAACTTAGTTTTGCATGGAAGTCAACCACATACTGTCCCTCCTCGGTCAACTTCATGGTCAACGCTGGTGTATCTTCTTTAGTTCCCTGTGTAACATTAACATCAATCAAGAATCAACAATAGTTTAGTTTTCTCATGAGTCTAACACTTTAACTGTTTTTATTTAAGTATAAAATTTACCTTCAAGAAAATTTCCACATGGTGGTTCTTGTTAAAGGATCCATCTCTTTTCGAGCCGGAATTGCCAAAAACAACAAGCGGACAACCCATATCCCACCCGCCACAATCACAACCGCCGCCTAACCTCCACCTCTCGAGCAATGGCTTGACGCTTTGACTTTCGTCACTTGGCAACCCGTGGTTCCCTGAAGGGATCACAATGCTAACTTCAGTTGGGGTCAAGTAACCAGAGCTAGTTTTGCTTTCCTGCAAGACAATGGCTGCAGATTCAAGGTCCGGATGCAAATCTGCTGCAGGCCACGGATTTGAAGTGGGGGCATTACTTTGGACATTGACTTTTGCTTGTTCAACAACCTTGTTTGACTCTTCTTTCGGATTCAAATCATCAGGGGTTTGTGAAACGGATTGTCTTTGACGTGCAAGATCGTATAACACAAACTCCGTGAGCATAGAGTTGTTGAAAGCTTCTGAATTTATAATTTCTGTACATAAATAACAAGAAACTTGCATTTGGGCCAACATTGAAAACTCTTTACTTCTATGATCTTTAGATCCTCGACCAGAAACGTTACTTTTTCTTCTATTTTGAGCCATGTGAAACGTGTACACCCAATTGAAACCGTCTCCCGTGTTCCATTTCTTTGCCACCCAAACATCAAGTGGATTTTTAACCGAAAATTCAAAATATGGTACCCCATTTTTGTTCCTCAGTTTAAGGGACCCACTTAGGTGAGCAGGCGAAGAAGATGACGAGCTGCATGAATCTTTCTTTAGAGACTGATAATCGCCCTCGGTGTTGGAGAAATCGTTTAACAATGATTTTCTTAAAGTAATATTCCTTGCGTTAACTGAAGTTGCTTCATTAGGTTCTTCTATGGCAGAGCCCAGAGGACTTTTTTGAGACTTTGACTTTGTGAACGGGTCAAACATCTTTCTAAAAGGACTAAAACGAGTTTTGGGACTTGTAGTTTTGGAGGATTCGCTTTCAGTTTTGGTTGGTGAATGAGGCATTTCTAATTTAGAAGATAAAGATTTGTTCAAAGGGATTCTACTTGAAAGATTCACCTTCTTGATTGAACTTGTAAATGAGACTAATGGGGTATTATCTTCATCTGAACTACATAACGAATCAACCATTTCAAACGAAAATGGAGCTGGTTTTTTCCTTGAAAGCGCAATCTTTTTCCTACCTTCTGATACCTTTTCTTCAATCCTGCTCATTCTACCTAATTCTTTCGAGCTTTGATACACAGAACCCCTTCTTGGTGCTTCATTAGCTTCTAACTTAATCGATGGAACAGATCGACACGATGCACTACGGTGGTAACGATTGAAGCTCATTTCTGTAAATTCATCATTTTGACTCAAGAACACTTCGTTTCGCGACTTGGGTTTCTTTCTAACCTTTTTCGTTTCGATATTTGAATGCCGGGGAGATAGAAGCACAGTTTTAGGGCTTCCATCTACAACACAATACTTCTCAAATTCCAGTTTCAAATCTTGACCCATCTACAGATCTGCAATCTTTAATAAATATATAAATAAAACACAAGTCAAGTTTCTGCTAAATAAAGCAATCCACAACAATAGAAGACAACAGTCATGCAAAAGATTTACCCATATTTTACAAATCTGATAAAATTACAGAGAATAGTCTTTTGATACTTAGCAAGAGGCCAAATTGTAACAATGCATGAAGCTCCGGATGTTGAAAATGAAACAAATTGAAAGAAAATTTGAACCCTAGTTTTCAATTTCAGCAAAGATCTCAGTGAGGCATAGTATCAAACAGGTGGTAGACATAATGATAATAAATGATAATAAAGAAACAAAATGATTAAAAAGTAATATGATTTCTTTCAAACATACTCTTGCATTTGAAGCTAAACCAAGCACCAATGATTGTTGGGAGATCTGGCATACCCTACCACCCACCAGATCTTAAAGAGTAAATCCTAAGTCTCCCAAAAACACACACATTTTCACTCAGTCCAGTAAGTAAGATCTTGATGAGCAATCAAAATGTAGGCAAATTAGGAGTGGGTGTGATGAAAAGGGGGAAACACAATGAACACTAATCAAACAAATAATAAAAGCATAAAAAGTGAAATGTGTGTGAGAGAGAGAAAGAGAGAGAGAGGGGGAATGCTATTTGCCTTGTTGCTTCTGCTACTGTTGTTGAAGTGATGATAGGGTTTTCTGTGTCTCTACTCCCTGTATCTATATTATTTTCTGTGAAGTATGTATGTATAGTTAGTTGTATATGATGATCTCATAGATTCATAATAAGACACAGAGTGAGAGACATGAAGCTGCCATGGTTTGAGGTTATGTCTGCTAAAAGCATCTTCTTTCTTTTTGACTCATTTTGCAAATTATTTTTGGTTTGGACTAAATTTTACTTAATTGGCCCCCGTAGATTGGTAATGTTGCAAATTAACCCTTATTCATCACTTTAATATTTCACCACTTTAATGATTAAATAGATTTTACTAGTTGTCTTTTGCTGCCCAGACGATAACGCGGTATACAAAACATTTATATAACTAAAATACAACGTAAAGAAAACGAAATGAAATAAGATAGAGCAAAGATAATAAAATTAGAAAAATAGTTAAATATAACATTACAAACAATTAAAAAAATTATACAAGTTATAAATCATGTTAGTATGTTAAATGATGGAGATGGTGAGAGGGCAAGACTAATACCATTTGCGATTAAAAACTTATATAGTGGGGTGCCAGCACGTTGCAACGAGGAACACAACACGTTAATATAAACACTGGTAAACGGTTAAACGATTATTTCAGAATACATTATACGACAATTAGCATGGTCCTTATATACATATAAACGAGAATAACTAATTTAGAGTGTATTTTAGTCATAGATTCCTCTTAACAAAATATTTATAACTTTATTAATAAACTAAGTTAGTAACCCGTGTATTACACGGGCTTAATTTAGGTTCATAATATCAAATAAATATAAAAAAATGATTGAGAGATTTAAAAATTATGATTGACATAAAATCATTATAAAACAATAAATGAAGATTTAATAAATTAAAAAAAATTGTAATTGACTAATTGTTGATTATTATTATTTTTAAAACGACTCAAATTATTGAGTAAATTTATCAAATCTACATTAATCTTGTCATTTATTTTAAATAAAAAATTTATTTGGACAAAATTGGTAATTAGTCTTAATTGATGATTTTACTAAATTTGTAATTGATTGTGAGTTTGACATCTGCATTGATGATGTGGACCCTCTAAAATGAAAACATGTGGCAAAGGATTAAGATAAGATTTATTACTTCCACATATGAAATATATTTTTTTTGAACGGCAAATTTGGATCTTTAGTGGGGACATTACACCACTCACCAGATCATCTCCAATGCTCATCGGGAGGAAACTCACCATTAGTGAAAAAACCTTCTGGCCCAACTTTAACCCCCATTTTCCACATATGAATAATTAATGTGATGATTGTAATTAACATATATATACCCTCTGAAAACTCTTAAGGTGGCGTTTGGTTCACGGAATGTAATGTAATTGGAATTGTAATGTTATCCTTTTAAAGTTGTGCTTAAGTTGGGTAAGGAGGAGGTTTGAAATACAATGAATTCCTTTAATCAATGGAATTTGGGGTCATGTAACTTTCCTTCGTTAAAGTGAAGGATTTCTAAATTCCATTGATTAAAGGAATTCATTGTATTTCAAACTCATTCTTTACTTAACTTAAGCACAACTTTAAAAGGAAAACTTTATAATTCCAATTACATTACATTCCGTGAACCAAACGCCACCTTAATTTTAAGTAAAAAACATTTTTTACCTCTTATATCTATACTTCTTAATAAATGTTATAAAAATAGACAAGTCTCACAATCAAATTTCACTTCATAAATTTTTCCTGCCCAAACTCTTTTACCTCAAAACATTTAATTATTATTTCTATAATTACTTTTAAAACAAAAAAATTAGGATTTGATTTCCATCCCTCATCTATATATATAGTATTCATTAAATAATTCATATCAATATATCATTCAATAATAAAAACATAAACAATAAAAACTTATCTAATTACTTAATGTAATATAATAAGTAATTATAATAATATCAATAATATGAAGAGTATAAGTAAATTATTAAATATTTTTTAACGTTTAATCCGTGTAATACACGGGTTCTATCCTAGTGTATTATAATATATAGTATATATATAATATGTTTAAAAGACTATTAAAAAATTTCATCTAAAAACAAATATCAAGGACACACAAAGTGAGTATCGCTCGCCCCGTCTCTCCCATTCTGATGACCACAAAATGGTGTTTAAGGGTGTCACTGCCATTATCTCCCTTCTTCTTTGTTGCTTTTCGGAGTTCTTGAATTAGGCTCCTAATACTAATTTTGTAGCTTATAGAATGTATTTTTTTTAAACGGCTCGTTACCTACAAAGTTTGAACTCTTACAATGAATAAAAAAGAGTAACTTTTATCCAACACTATAATACAGTAACGTCAAAGATTTTTATTATATAGAATATAACTTATACGTATAAAATTGCACCAGTAAGTAAGGGCGTAAATGGACAATCTTCAAAACTTGGAGAGTTGGAGGAGGGACAGGGCCCTATGAATATCTTTACATAGCCAATGTGGATTTCAGAAATAATAAATTGTAAATGCTAATTGATGTAAGACACGTGTGACCTTTTTTTTATAACGGCATTTGAAACTACACCCCAAATCTCCAATACTCGAGTGAGTCTTCCTGAGACAGGATTGCAACCGTTCATATTGATTTTGACACTCCAGGCTTAGCTCACCCAGGAACACCATCAAGAAGGAAACTCACCATTTGAAAAAAAACCCCTTGAGTCAGGTTTGAACTTAAAACATCAACGTCCTCAAACTCTAACTTCCATCCCCTACCATTGGAACAAATATCCCTTGATACGTGTGACCTTCCTTAGTAGCATAATTCTAGAATAATAAATTTTAATATGGGTAGGATCCATTTATACATAGCATGAAAACGAATTTCTTTTAGTTTACTAATATGTCGGTATGCATTTGAAACTCCAAAATAGTGAAATTAATTTATAAATTTGGATCTAATTTATTTATTTGGAATAAGGAGATATTTTTGCATTTTGAATACATATTCCTCTCCCTTGCCTTATCTATTACTTAAGTTTTAAAGATTCAATTAGCGGCCCGGATCTTGCTTTCGGCCGGTCGAACTGTAAAAATCAAAGGGTTAAAAGTTAGTTCGGAACCGAGCACACCCGAACCGGCTTAGCCTCCGATAATTATGTCACATCTATTTTTAACAGGCTAATGAATGAATAATAAATTTGGCTACGTTCATCTTCGTAACATCATTCATGATATCTTTTTATCGTGTTACAACTTCGATGTTCTAATATTAATTGTTGAAATAATTTTCTATTATTATTATTATTATTATTATTATTATTATTATTATATTATGTTTCCTTAGTTATGTGAGAAATCTCTTGTTTTTAACTTTTTCCTTATTGAACGAAAAATCCATCATACTTTTACTCTAAAGTCTAAACTACTTATCATGATAAATTAATTCATGTATGGGCTTTAACCGGAAATTCTCAATTAAGAAGCAAGTGAATATATCAAATAAACTGGTCTCATAGCATTTACTTATTAAATACACATATCTTAATAAATATATCTATTACTATATATAATACATATTGCCCTAAAGGGCATTTTCGTCATAAAAAATGCTTAATCCTTAAGACGCGTACAAAAGTTTATGCATCATGTACAAGTGTGTTAAGCATGAAAAAGAAACCCTAAATCATTACCAACTTCTTATCGTTCAAAAAAGGAGGATATTCTTGACATTAACCAACAATCCCCATAGTTCCATACCTTCAAAAGCAGCCTTCGATCAACACGCCGTGCAGCTCTCCTCGATCTTTTCCATAGCCACCTTCGATTAACCCGCTTCTCTACCCTCTCTCCCTTCCATTGGCCAACAGGATTCTCCAGTTCCTTACTCTTCATCTTCAGACTTCGTTAAAGTGTCCATAGCCACCTTTATCTCTGCATTTACTCCTCCAAACACGCCTTCATCGAACAACCAGGAGCCGACTTCGTTATCCCCCCTTTTTCACCCTCTCTCTCCTTCGATTGGGCAACGCTTCGTTACTCTCCTTCTCATTCTTCAACCACGCTTGCTTTTGTATTGAGGATTCAAAGTGGAGGACTCTATAAACGCAGCTCTCTCACAAATCGATTTTGTTTGATGTGTTCTTCCATGAGGTTTTGGACTCATGTTTGCAGATTCATCGATCTCAAATCTGTATTCCTCATCTTCCATCTCTTTCATATCTCAAATCTGGTTTCAATCGGACGGTTTGAAATCTGGTTTCAATCGGACGTTCTAAAAAGGTACTCCTCTTTCTTTTCCGTCTCCCTCAAATCTGGTTTCTGTAGTCGATTTTGATAGTTAGGGTTCAATTTTCTGTGGCGGTTTAGGTCTTGATAAGGAATATCAGAGGTGCAAGTATCTGAAACCAACCCCTGCGGTATTTGGGTCGAATTGGAGGTTAGGGAAAGGGAAGCTCAATTCGGCCGAATTGGAGAAGAAACCTTGCTATTGGATACAATTCGTGAGGTTCGATTCTATTACGGTAAATTTCGTCTTCTTCTTTATTTTTTCTTCCCTGTTTACACGTGAGTTTTGGTTGAATTCATCCATTTCTACTTTTGGTTACTTTCATCTCATGTATGTAAGGCACTAGGAAATTAGCATGTTTTTACACAAATACTATAGACTTTGGTATAATCTGTATCCCCTTTTTATAATTGCAGAGGTAACATGCCAACTTTTTGTTGAAGACACCCTGTAAAGTAGAAAAGGGACAAGAACTTCAAAAATTGTTCCATCGATCCATGATCAGGTAAGCACCCATGGTTGATTTTCTTACACCATATCACCATATCAATCATTTAGTATATGATACTAATATAAACTGGATACATAGTTACTGCAATGCACATGAAGTATACAATGGAAGGCTGGGCTCTAAAGTGAACAACTCAGTTTTAACTTTTAAAGCACTGTCTTATAATCCATTATTTAGAGTCAAGGTATGTTTGTTTACTTTTCTTTTACTTTTATACTTTGTATGCATGATTAGTGTAGTTTACATTTATACTTTGTATTGCTTTGCGAGCGACTAACGAAATTTACGCAACCATACAATCCATTACACACATGTGAAAGCTCTTGAAAAGAGCTTTGAGTTGGGAAACTCATTAATATCATATATGAATATTTACTAAAAAGGAGCCTTGATCACTAAAGATCCCTGTTTGTTTGATTTTCAGTGATTTTGTATTGCAGATTATTGCCGGTTTGGGTTTTTTTTAATCAACTTGACGTAGCTGAACAATCACCAGGTATGCTTTCTGGTTTATCCTTCTTCCTTTCAGCTACGTAATACACACTAAACATTATCTCTTTTAATAAGACAATGAACTAATCTTATCATATACATCAGTCCCATTTTTTATACAATCTTTCTGTTTGCAGCTAATATTAGGGTTGGGGACCCTGTAAGGGAGTTTGGAAGCACAGGATTAGGAAGCCTTGCTTGAAAATAGGTTCCCTTTATAAAGAAGTATAACATAAATCCAAAACTCCAATGGAATTTCTCCCCAAAAAATTGACTACCACAAAGATAAAATTCTTTATATACCATGACTTTATTAGAAATGGAATTTGTGAGTAACTGATATCACCAATAATTCTCATGGTGATTTTATTAACTTGCTAAAATTAAAAGAGATGAACTTGAGGATTCTAGAATCATGGTAACTAAATTTATGAAATGGATTATGTTTCTATAAAAAAACACACCCTTATGGGAAAATAAGGTTGTTCAATTATCTGTGTCCACATATGTTTGGATTTTTTCCCAATATATGATGCATCTTTCTGTTAGATTGTCTGCATTCACGGATCTATAGTGGTAATTTTGTAGCCTGCTGTCTCCAGTTTGGGATTTATATGTCTGTTTATGCTATGATGTTTCCTCTTTGGTCATTACAAGTGGGAACTTTTATCAGTTGTTTTACAAACATAACTTTAAATCGGGTCGTCATACTCAAAGGTTGTTTATGATATGCTAACTTCTAATGCATGTCACTTCATTTTATTTATTCTAACTGTTCATAAAAGTTGACATTGGTCTTGCTAAAGTACGGTATTCATTTGTGCAGGTTTATTTTGCACCAGTTAAAAAATGAACTTAAAAGATGGTTTACTTCTGTTGGATTTATTGCAGGCAGAAATCACTCGGCCATCGCACGCATTGCATCAAATGCAACCTGGTTCTGGGCCAGTTTTATGGAGATTGTATATGAGGTATGCCATATACAACTAAACGACCCTTCTATAAACTGAGATTGACACTTACACTTACACACTTACACTTACACTTATGCATTGATATCTTATACATTGTTTTTCGGATAATTTTCTTGATCAAAGTTTAATGAGCAGTTCACTTCCCAACTTTAATGCATATACATCTACAACTAATAAAAGTTATTTTGAATCTTTATATGAACTATGAACATATAAGTGACCCCCCTTTGAAAATAAGTAAAAATTCACTTGCAGGCAACAAACAGAAGAGTAACAACAGCTAAACTAAGACCTAAAACAGAAAAAGTACATAAACTAAAGAAAGAAAGAAAAAAGAGTAATAATGCTATATGGAGTGAAAGACTTCTTTGTGTAAAAATGGTGTAGACAGTGCTTTTCTTGCTTCTGTTATGGCTTAATATATAAAACAGATTTGTTGAACTTGGCACAATATTGATCACTAAACATAAAGTAAATAATTTTTTTTCTCTTAAAGGTCATATGATGCATATGATCTTTTGGTTGTAGTGCTTCATTCCTTAACTCTTGAATTGTTTATCTGCCTCTTGGATCCTATAACCATTTGGCATAACAAAACACATATGATCTTTTTTGTGATGCATTGGTTTTAATAATTTTTTTTTTATCAATTTCTTGATGTGAAGGGCGTATGTGTAAATCATCAAAGCTACACCAAAACTAATATTTTAGCACCAGTGAGTAGAGATAAAAAGTTGATTTTGAAATTTTTAAGAAATAAACATTAGAGTTAAATTTAGAAAATACTGTGTTGACTTTGACTTTTAATTTTTGACTTAGTAGGTACATTTTTTGTAGCTTGACATTAATGTGGGTTCATCCACTGTGACACAAGGCTCATCTTGTTCTTGGTTACTTGAACAATTTGATTGTAGAAATGACCTAATACAAGTAATCTTCATGTTCCTTTACTAGAACATTGAGTACTGTACTTTTGAATATTGTAACTCATCATGAATTTACAATTGTTTTCAGGCTAACATTAAAGACGAGCTACCCAAATCCTTTCTCAGTACATGCCAAAATGATGATTCCAGATTGGAGAATTTTCGGGTGATTTTTTAAGTGTGTGCACATGTTGTATTTTTTAAAACAATCTGCATTAGTTGATTTTTTTTTTTTGAAATTTTATTTGATTCTTCCTGATTGGTTGCATAATAAAGATTTGTTTGGGGTTTGATAGGAGGCTGCAGATCCATTTTGGAATTTTATTTGATTGTTCCTGATTGGGGTTTGATTGGAGTATATTTATATTGTGGTTTATTATACACAGGGTTACAAATTTAGGCACTTTATTTATTTATTTTTTCTGATTGTTATTTTTTAGTAATATTTATTGTTAGGTTGTATTATTTTGTTTCACTTATTTGGAATTGATGGATCAACCCCTCCGCTTCAACTCAACGTGACATAAAGATCATATAGTATTTATTAACATATTGTTTTGTTATTACAGCAAAGATGCGGTACTTCAAGTCGAATAATGTAAAGAGTACAAAGTATATAAAAATTCAGTAAATTCAATAAAGAAACAAATGATTGTAAGCAGTATTTTTATAAGGTATTTTTAAAACTACCCAGAACATAAAGTTAGAAACTTAAAAGAAGAGGAACAAATATCATAAAAAAATTAATCACCGTCACTCACGAACGCCGCTTTTAGGGTCGGATAAAAATAATAATTAGTTATAAAAGCAAGTAATAATAAAAATAAAGTACTATGAATTTTAGTAAATTTATTTCAAATTGTTTGGCAACATTGGAAGGAGAATTGTGTTCCCTACCAAATTAAATCGTTATTATCTATTTGACCATCTATAAGAAAACACACATAGGAAATCATGATCGACATGCGTCATGATCTCATCATACATGATTGTAGTTCGTCGCCGCCACAACGTGCGAGTTGCACCCTTATCATGAGTCTTGTAAATTATTGCCGCCGCTGAACGCGTATGTGCATGTACCGCATTATAAATTATTGTCGCCCCGCATTGCACTAACAGAAACGAATATCGGGTTGTAAATTGTCGCCGCCGCCGAGCCCGTGAACAAACGACATAACACGCTATAAACTGTCGCCCGTCGCAACGCGCGGGTACCCTACTAGTATATATATATAGTGAAAAGTTCATTGTAGACACCCTCATAAGTGTAGACATGTAGACACCCTATTTCACCATTAGATCTCTTGATCTAGTGGTTGTGATAATTTCATTTTTTCCTTTTTTTCTTTTTTCTAATTGTTCAGAGCATTTCACATGTGAAAAAGAGCTATTTCACATGTGAAAGTGTCTACAATGAACCTCACCATATATATATATATATATATATATTGGTACGGGGTAAAATAACAGTGTATACAGGGACATATTTGCCCTCCGTATACGGACTACCCATGTTTAAATCTGGGGGCGTTTTGGAGAAATTTAAGAATTAACACACCATACACATCCCGATAAATTATTTAAAAAATACTTAAGTGTCCATTACCAATATCTATTGTTATTATATATTTATATTTATTGGGAATTGCAAGTAATTAAAATATATACTGATTTATATAAAAACATTTGAGCACTTAATGTGCTGCTCAAACTTTGAGATTCTATATGCAGTACATGGTGCATGCAACATATGAAATTGAGTTACCTTAACCGAGACTTTCGTTTTAAGATATATTTATTCACTGATTTTAATTATATATATATACAATAGAAATTAAGGATGAATAGTGATGTTTTCGTTTCTCATAGTTTGGCCACATGACTTTGGTGCTTTGACGCTTTCTACCCCTAAACTTTTATAATTTGTTTTTTTAATGAAATATCAAACTTTCGGTTTTCATAGTTTGGCCACATATGTTTCATAATTTTACGTTTTCTACCCTCAAACTTTTAAAGTTTTTTTTTTTGCTTTTGTTTTAAGTTTTGTTGTCTTCTACTTTGGCCACAAAACTTTTAACTTTTCTACTTTCGTTTTTAGTATACTTTTATATTTTATACTTTCATCACGAGAATTTTACGTTTTATACCCCTTAACTTTTTAACTTTCGTTTTTTATTCGACTAATTTCATTTTTAGTATACTTTTAGAGTTTTTTACTTTGACGATGACTTTTTTCATAGTTTTATACTTCGTCAAAGTTTTTTTTTGTTTTAAGTTTTGTTATATTTTACTTTGGCCACGAAACTTTTAACATTTTATTTTTGTTTTTAGTATACTTATACCACAAGACTTTTAAACTTTTACGTTTTATACCCTTTAACTTTTTAATTCTCTAACTTTTAAAACTTTTTTTTTTGTTTTAAGTTTTGTTGTGTTCTTCTTTGACCACGAAACTTTTAACTTTTCTACTTTCGCTTTTAGTATACTTTTATAGTTTATACTTTCATCACGAGACTTTTAGACTTTTACGTTTTATACCCCTAACTTTTTAACTTTCGTTGAGCATATAAATTCAACGCCGTGCACCACGAGACTTTTAGACTTTTACGTTTTATACCCCTTAACTTTTTAACTTTCGTTATAGTTTTATACTTTCACCACGAGACTTTTAGACTTTTACGTTTTATACCACTTATTTTTTTTACTTTCGTTCATTATACAAATTAAACCCCGCAGCAACGCGCGGGGTGGTAACCATCTCGTTACAACATGAAAAAAAATTTGCATATAATTTAGGGGCAATTGCATATATCCCCCTATAAACATGGTAAATTGCATATATATCCAACTCTAAATTTAAATTGCATATATCCCCTTCTTTGTTGAAAATATTACAAATTTACCCATTTTAATTTATTTTTATTAAAAATAAATGATAGATTGACTCTTTTACCCTTATTTATCCAAACTTTAGAAATTACATATATACCCTTTTATAAAAAACCTTATCAATTGATATATACTCATTTATCTCTTTCCCTCTTTTACAAAGAAAAAAAAAACTTTATTTTCTTTACATTAAGATAATAAATAGGTTTGTGATTTTTAATAGCTAAAATATTGTTCCCTAAAACTTCATCAGGTTCAAAACCTGGATGCAATTTCAATATATTTATTCTATTAAACCGAAAAAACTTTATCCATCGTACATGTTGATTAAAATATAAATCAATCTTTATAATAAAAATTGTTTCAGGAGATTTTGACTATTAATACGTGTTATATATATTACATGTTGATTGTCTTAACATGAAACAAATATCAGAGAATGATAATAAAGTTTTCTAATCTTAATTCATAGCTTGAAAGTCTTGATTCAATACTGTGAATGACATATGCACTTGTACGTTTTTTGTTCTTGAGAGCCTTTAGGATTGTCGATCTAGTTAACTTTTATACTTAATATTATCGCAACTTTCAAAAATACCAATGAACTAACCCTATAATTTATTAATTTACTTTTAAATTTATGATGATTTTACCATGAAATATGTGTTTCTTTATCATGATCGATTTTGGTCGGGGTGATAGAATTTAATCCGGAGCTAAACGATTTGTTTGGAGAAGAGGAAAGAGTGAGCTATATAATTTAATTAAAATTGGTTTAGGGGTATAATTGGTATTAAGTTAAAATTCATTAAAGATGGGTAAATATGCAATTGATTTTTTGAGTTGGATAAATATGCAATTAAGATTCAAAATAGGGGGATATATACAATTTTCCCTATAATTTAAATCTTGGGGTATGTTTTTAACTACAATTTCTAGATTTTTTAAGATAAATTTCATCACATATACACGTTACAAGAATTAAACCTATCTTTTTTTTTATATGGTATACATTTGTGCTTAAATATTAATTTTGGGTTAGATAGTATTGGTAAAAGGCCACTTGGACTTTAGCCCAATGATAAGAAGAAATATCTATTGGTGTAGAGACTAATGTTTAACATGTATAATTTAGAAAGAAAAAAAAAGTGTAGTTTATGAGTAGTGTAGATGGATGTGTGTGTGTGTGTTAGCCGCTCAAACAAAAATATAGTGTACGTGAGTGAATGGTGTAATGTGAGTGCTATCACATAGTCATCGTGTAAGGAGATGAGACACTCACATTTCACTTAAGGAGTGGTATGAGCGGGTGGTGAGATCTGAGTTATACATGTTTTTAACTATTTATTAATTATTTTAAATGTGTTGTGATGTTTTGATGTTCTAATCCGTTTGAACCCACTTTCAACCTCATGCAATGATGATCTAAGTTTGCCGTAGTGATTGTGGTGATCATTAAGCTCCTAGAAAGCTTAGTAATCGTTACGCATGTTGGTTTTGGTCAGTTATTAGGTGAATTAGGGTTTAGATCACTATTGTGCAGGTTAGTAACTATTCATCTTGAAGACTTTTAAAGGCCCTATCGATGAAAAAAGAAAACGCTTCAAAAAGCTCTAAGAATCGACAAGAAAGGACATTGAGTGTACCTTTGACACCGTATTTAAAAAAATGGCATTAAGTGAAAAATCTTTGTCGATTATGGACGCTTGATAAAATGAAAGATTGTATGAGTGCTATCATCATCATCCACAATATGGTGAAGGAGGACAAGGGGAAAGCGATTTGTTCATTGTATGACCCCAACACCAGGAGTACCTACCGTATGCAACCATGGAGTAACGTCTAGAAAATTTGAGGAACACGTGGTCTAGAGAATAACATAACGTACTAATGGTGGATTTGGTGGAGCATACATGGGCAAATCGTCCACTTCAGAATGTCGGCCAAGATGGTGATGCGGACGATGACGAAGATGAGGACGATGATGATGATGAGGAGGAGGAGGAGGCGTACGATGACGTTACATACGATGACTAGTTTTTTTATTTTTAATGTGATAGGTTCAAAGAATTGAATATAGTTTTTTATTTTGTTGAATACAAGTGGGTCGACCCGCGCTTCGCCGCGGAATCGGACTATTTTAGAAAGTCGTTTAGCAAAACAATTAAAGATTCAACCACCTAAAAAAGATCAAGCTCACTATCAACATTGAAGAAACATATAAAATCTGATGATTTGAATATAAAACATTATAAAGCAGAACATAAAATGAAATAACCTTAATTATATTTCTGGGTTCAACCTTATTGATGACATAGCTGAGAATCATCCCATCTCTCAAACCAAGCTTAAATTCTTCCTAGGACCAACAACTCTAATCATTTTTTTTTTCTCATAGTAATTACCTGCCTATGACCAACAAAAAATCCAGATAAGCAACTGAATTTTCCTCCAGATCAGTTCCGATCATGATCAATAATTGTAATACAACCTAAAAGAAAAATGTTGAAAGCAAGAAAAATAATTTCAACAAATGGGTCAATTAGATTATATAATAATGCATAAAATTAAAAGGGAAAGCATACTCGCTTTCATCAAAATCATTCAGGCTAAACATCACCAATCGACTGGCCAATAAGCTTAAACCCATGTTTCTTCTCTGAAGAAGAAGACAAATGAGACCCACTTGAGAAAAATGTTGCTTCAAAATCCATCTCAGAGCTGAGGACAACAGCTTCAAATCCATCTGCATAGCTGAGAATCAGCAACCCAAGACCCCACCCAAAACTCACACGCATAAAAAAAACACACACACAACACAAACTGAAAGCCCCACTCAAAGTGTGATGTTGTGAATAAACATAGATATAATGTCACACAATGATACATGATAAATTTACCTTCAAACAACGATGGCAGCAATCTTTGAAATGGGATAAATCCAGTGGGTAATATCCATAAACCTGAACCCGTTTATTAAATCTCAATATTGAAAACATATATTACCATTTAACCATGAAAAACTCAATATTGAAATTGAATAAGAGACAATAGCCATGAGCTTACCCGAAGTTCCATTCTGCAGCAACGAATGAGCCAATCCGAAGAATCAAAAGCATACCAGCATCCTGAACTATCTTCACAAATTCGGGTAGATCATACCTACCACCAAAGTAGTACTAAAAAAACCACATCAACAACAACATTATCTTGCTGTATAGTTATGTATTAGTACTTAAGTCTTAATGTGTGTTCATATCTCATGGAATCATGTAAAGCTTCCCATTTCAAGGAAAAACTTAATCTTTTTAAAGGATATGATTGATGATTCAAAAAGGCACATCAAAATCAAGAAACAAAAAAAAACTTGATTTTTTTGTGTAGTCGATTTCAAGAAAGCACATGAAATTGAAGAAACAATACAGCTTCCCTTACCATGGAAATCCAACCCAATACATAACTATAGAGATTAAAGAAACAATGCAATTGGAGATTTCAAACTAAATGCATTAACTTGCATTGTAGATCGCATCCAATGACTTTAGATATTGAAGAACTGCTTCTTGGTTTTCCCAATCTGCAACTCGGTTCGAGCACGCTTTCTAGCCAGGAAGACCTGCAAAACAATGGGCATAAGATTTAATTACTACTGAAACCAATAATCGCTTAATCAAGCACAATCAACCTTCAAAACGTTTAAATTTGAAAAAGGAATGCACGGTTAAAGTAAATAACCATACTTCACATAATTGTGTGTTTGTATGTTCAAGACGCACCCCTTCTACCAGCAATATGGTCCAAATAGCTATGAGAATCTTTCTACACAAATACACTAATTTGTGCTGATCTTTATCATGCCAACTACTAAGAAAGAGGTAACTTTTTGGTATGAAATAAATACAAACATCCACTGCAACAACTAAGTTGCCATAACTTCAAGTATTAAAACTGTAATTAATCATATATTTCGTAAGTTTAATCAATATAACATCAACATAAATAAAAGTAAATAAACATGAAATTAATGTAGATCATATGAATACACATATGAAACCCACATGTTGTAATCTTTGAAGACCCACCACATATACGAATAAACAACACACATAAAAATATTAAGCTCTAAAACCCAAAAAAAAAAAAAGTGAGCTACATAAAATGAGAATCGTACCAGAATTATGAATCACAAAGATAAGCCCCTAAATGGCCAAAAGAAATAATAGGTCAAATAAATCAAGATACGAAGGAATATGTAGCCAATTTCAATATTCCCCCTCAAGATGGAGCATGTAAATATGCATATCTTGTCAAGAAACGATCGAAGATGTTGTGAGCTGAGACCCTTGGTAAATAAATCGGCAATCTAAACTTTGCTATCGATGTACGTAGGCACAACTTCCTTGGACTCAACTCTTTCACGAACAAAATAACAATCCATTTCAACATGTTTGGTACGTTCGTGAAACACTGGATTATTTGCAATGTGACGAGCAGCTTGATTATCACAAAACAAAGGTGTGGGAGCAGTAAGAGTGATCTCCAGTTCGCTAAGAAGCAATCTGACCCACGAAAATTCACTAACTGTTGTAGCTATAGCTCTATATTCCGCCTCAGCCAAAGAACGGGAAACCACCGATTGTTTCTTGGTTTTCCAGGAGATAGGGACACCACCTAAAAGGATAAGATAACCGGTTCTGGATCGCCTGTGTAAGGGCACCCAAGCCAGTCGGAGTCACAATAGGCAGTTAAAAGACACTTCCCTTCCTTAGGAAAAAGGATCCCTTGACCCGGAGTAGCCTTCAAGTATCGTAAGACTCGATTTGCGGCTTCTAGATGACTTTGACGAGGGTCAGCAACAAACTAACTTAGAACATTTACCGCACATGCGACATCGGGTCTGGTAGCTTGTAAGTATAGCAATCTGCCAATTAGTATTCGGTACGAGTTAGTGTCAACTGGTGCCTCGTCTTTTCTTTTATCTAACTTCTGTTGGGTTAATATTGATAGTTCGGGTTAGCAAACGAGTCACGGATCGGGTTTATTAACTAGTATTTTAGTTATGTTATTTAGTTTCATTATGTGGTCTTAGTTTTTGCATGTTTTAAATAAAAGTAGTGGGTTAGAGATTGACCGAGTTTTAGGTGAAAGTGCACGTTGAGGAAGAGAGGTGGTCAATTTGTTTACCATTTCTTTAGGGTATAAGTAGATTTGATTAGCTCTAAGTGTTCCACGTTTTCCTTACTGTAGGCTATTTAAAGCCATTTGACTAATTGAATGAAGTGCAGCCTTTCATATTTTCTCCATATTCAAGTTTTCATTTTTGCTTATCCTATACAAATATATACATACATACATACATACATACATACATACATACATACATACATACATACATACATACATACATACATACATACATACATACATACATACATACATACATACATACATACATACATACATACATACATACATACATACATACATACATACATACATACATACATACATACATACATACATACATACATACATACATACATACATACATACATACATACATACATACATACATACATACATACATACATACATACATACATACATACATACATACATACATACATACATACATACATACATACATACATACATACATACATACATACATACATACATACATACATACATACATACATACATACATACATACATACATACATACATACATACATACATACATACATACATACATACATACATACATACATACATACATACATACATACATACATACATACATACATACATACATACATACATACATACATACATACATACATACATACATACATACATACATACATACATACATACATACATACATACATACATACATACATACATACATACATACATACATACATACATACATACATACATACATACATACATACATACATACATACATACATACATACATACATACATACATACATACATACATACATACATACATACATACATACATACATACATACATACATACATACATACATACATACATACATACATACATACATACATACATACATACATACATACATACATACATACATACATACATACATACATACATACATACATACATACATACATACATACATACATACATACATACATACATACATACATACATACATACATACATACATACATACATACATACATACATACATACATACATACATACATACATACATACATACATACATACATACATACATACATACATACATACATACATACATACATACATACATACATACATACATACATACATACATACATACATACATACATACATACATACATACATACATACATACATACATACATACATACATACATACATACATACATACATACATACATACATACATACATACATACATACATACATACATACATACATACATACATACATACATACATACATACATACATACATACATACATACATACAT
Source organism: Deinandra increscens subsp. villosa (assembly GCA_039602395.1). Taxonomy (NCBI): domain Eukaryota; kingdom Viridiplantae; phylum Streptophyta; class Magnoliopsida; order Asterales; family Asteraceae; genus Deinandra; species Deinandra increscens. The sequence goes on from JBCNJP010000003.1 coordinate 11,702,852, forward strand.
ACATACATACATACATACATACATACATACATACATACATACATACATACATACATACATACATACATACATACATACATACATACATACATACATACATACATACATACATACATACATACATACATACATACATACATACATACATACATACATACATACATACATACATACATACATACATACATACATACATACATACATACATACATACATACATACATACATACATACATACATACATACATACATACATACATACATACATACATACATACATACATACATACATACATACATACATACATACATACATACATACATACATACATACATACGTGAAGTTGTGTGGCAATAGTGTGAGTGATCAGGGGCCTAAACCAACACTTGGTATCAGAGCGAGGTTGAAGACGGTGTCCGCCGGTTTGAGAGTCGTTTCGGAAGAGCGACAGCAGTCCCTTGGTTGTAGGGGTAAGAACGAGAAGAAGCAACTCAATCGAATAGAGAAAGCAGCATGGATTGTTAATCAGCAAGTTGTACGTGATTGATAAGCAAGAGGGCTCGAGTAGGAGGAGGCGATTTCATGTGAATTGCAGCAAGAAGAGAAGAAGAGTAAAGAAAGACCGGTTGCTTAAAGCAGCGACAAAAGACCGTGACCGACTCCGCCGGAGAAGAAGACCGTGACCAAAGAACCGCAAGAAGAAGACCGTGGCTGGAAACTAAGTTCTAGCTGAGACCGAGAAGACCGTTAAGCAAGTAGAAACAAAGACCGTAGCAGTGATTGAGAAGCACGTGAAGCCGCAACAAAGACCGGCAGCTAACCCCTGGATTGACATCGGTGACCGGAAACCGAAGGGTCATCTGAAAGAAGACGGAGAAGGAGCTGATCGAAATAAGCAAAGAAGAACGAATACGGTGATGCGACAAAGAACAAAGAAAGAGTAGCAGGGCTGTGGAGAAAAAAGACCGAATTATAAGACCGAGAAAGTGAGGAAATCATAGCAGAAATGGTTGATCGCTAGCTCAATGGTTGGTGATTTAATGTCCAGCGGATGAATTACTTTTCTAAACTCAAAGACTAGTCTGGTTTTATATGTGGGAACAAATGAAAGCAATCAAGTCTTCCTTTGTTGTCTGGTGATGGTATAACAAAGAAAAAAGTCAACAAAAGAAAGAAAAAAAGGCAAGATGAATAGCAAGTTTTTTCCATGTATGTTATATTAACATGTTGATGAGCATGAAGAAGGAACAAGAAGCAAGAACGATCAAGACACGTGTGGTTAGATCGAATAGAAAGAAGAGAGACCGAGATCAAGATTAAGGGGGTGAATGTTGGGTTAATCTTGATAGTTCAGGTTAGCATACGGGTCACGGATCGGGTTTATTAACTAGTATTTTAGTTATGTTATTTAGTTTCATTATGGGGGTCTTAGTTTTTGCATGTTTTAAATAAAAGTAGTGGGTTAGAGATTGACCGAGTTTTAGGTGAAAGTGCACGTTGAGAAACATAGGTGGTCAATTTGTTTACCATTTCTTTAGGGTAGAAGTAGATTTGATTGACACTAAGTGTTCCACGTTTTCCCTACTGTAGGCTATTTAAAAGCCATTTGACTAACTGAATGAAGTGTAGCCTTTCATATTTTCTCCATATTCAAGTTCACATTTTTGCTTATCTTTTTTATACAAATATATACATACATACGTGAAGTTGTGTGTCAAGAGTGTGAGTGCTCAGGGGCCTGAACCAACAACTTCAAATTCTGTTCGATAGGAAATGCACTTAGTCGACATCCCAACATTCCACTATCTTTTAATATGTCTAAAGTGTACTTGCGTTGGCTAAGAACCAGACCTTCTGAAGTCTTGGACACTTCAATCCCAAGAAAATATTTCAATTGACCAAGGTCTTTGATGGTAAATTTTTCATCAAGACGTTTTTTAGTATCTTGAATTTTTGCATGATCATTTCCTACTAAAATCACACCATCCACATAAATAAGAACAACAAAGGAACCTCCCTCTTTGTATGTGAAAAGTGAGTGGCCGGCCTTTGATTGCTTGTAATCCAAACTAAAGAGAAAGGTGGTGAATTTTTTGTACCAGTTTCGTGACGCTTATTTCAAACCATAGAGCGATTTTCTAAGGCGGCAAACCTGAGCACCATTTTCTTTGGAGAATCCTTGTGGTATCTTCATATATACTTCCTCGCTCAAGCCTCCATGTAGGAATGCATTGCTCACATCAAGGTGATGGACAACCCAATCATTCTAGGCTACTACGACTAAAAGTGTTCGGACAGTTACTAATTTTGCAACATGAGCAAAGGTATCGTGGAAGTCCACACCTTCCATTTGAGTGAAACCTTTAGCCACAAGACGGGCTTTGTATCTTTCTATATCTCCGTTTAGTATTTATTTGATTTTGTAAACCTATTTGGAGTCAATAGCATGTTTGCCCTCGAGTAAAACTTCTAACGTCCACGTTTCATTTTTTTCAAGAGCCTCAATTTCCTTTTTCATAGCATTTCTCCAGCTTCATCTTGTGTTGCCTACGCATAATTTTTTGGCTCATCGTTGGAACTGATGGCCGCTAAAAAAACTTTGTGAGTCGCGGAAAAGTTATCATAAGATACAAAATTTGAAATAGGGTCCACCGATGAGGCTCCTTGATCAGGTGTGGGTTGCATATAATCGACAGAAGGTGGTAGTTCAACAACGTAGTCATTTAGTTTTTTTGGTTGAGATTTTTTCTTTTACTCATGATATCATTTTGCCCCACATTTTCTTGAGCTGTTTTACCTTCTTCGACCAAATTACTAACATCTATGCTACCATCTTGATTCAATTGATCCTCGAAATTTTGCCGAAAGGAATTGTCTTGGGAAAGTAGTTTCAAGTAATATCCCATGTTTGTTGTAAAAATCAGTCATGAGATTGGATGTGAATTGACCACCATTATCACATCGAACTCTTTTTATACTTTTTCCAAATTGCACTTCCACTAGTGAAAATCAATTAAACATTTGCTAGCATCACTTTTATGCTTAATTAGGAATACTCACACATATCATCAACTATAATAAGAAAGTAATTTGCCCGAGTATAGGAAGGCACCAGATAACCACCCCAAAATGTCACAATGAATTAAGTCAAAACATTCATTACTCTTAATCATACCAATAGGAATCAGTGTCCAGTCATGTTTAGACTTAGCACAAGAATTACAAACTTTATTATCAAGATGAACTATACTAGTTTTATTGAAATCAACTCTAGCAAGCTTCTTTTTAGAGGCATGACCCAATCATTTATGGAAAAATCACCAAAATGACCATCTTTGACTCTGAAAATCCAGAAATGACCCACCAAAAGTATCCTAACTCAAATGACCCAAGGTTTATCACCCAATGAAGACCCTCCACCTGCCAAGTTTTACCCAATTATCAACTTAAACGTGTCCTCCATCTGACAAGAAGGCTAAAGGTGGAGCCCACTCACATCTAATAACTGTTCGACACTTGGAGAAAAAGTCAGAATGTTAGGGGTGTTACCCGAACCATTCCAAGCCTCCCACATGTCCATATGAAGCCGGTAATCCTCAAGTTGATTCAAATCACACCTAAAGTAATACCAAAAGTACACCTGAAGACGGAAATTTTATTACTATGACATTAGCAACTCACTAATTTATTACAAACAAAATATCTATTATTTTTAGAATAATACTCTATATATATTAATTCTCATGCCACAATAAAAATAGGTATAGGGTAATAATGGAACCAAAAGAGGTAGGGGAGAGGTATGGGGTGTTTGGAAAACTGCAACTGTTGGTGTCGAATAGAAGTATCCCTCATAAATTTACTTTAAGTTAGGGGAGAGGTAGGGGAAAGGCAACTATAGCACTAGAATAAAATTATTCCTCAGTAATCCTCAAGCCAGTAAGTAAGCCGTTGTGGGTTGCATAATGTATCGTCGGCTTCATATGGACAGGTGGGAGGCTCGGAATGGTTCGGGTAACACCCCAACATTCTGCCTTTTTCTCCAAGTGTCGAACAATTATTGGATGTGAGTCGGCTCCACCCTTAGCCTTCTTGTCAGATGGAAGACACGTTTAAGTTGATAATTGGGTAAAACTTGACAGGTGGAGGGTCTTCATTGGGTGATAAACCTTAGGTCATTTGAGTTAGGATACTTTTGGTGGGTCGTTTCTGGATTTTTAGGGTCAAAGATGGTTATTTTGGTGATTTTCCCATCTTTTATGCCATGTATCAGCAGTACTCATCATGGCTCTTCTATTTTATTTGATCATCTCCATTCGGTACAGACCACCTTTGCATCTACGCACACCAATCGAGTTCCTCTTGTGTAACCCTTGCATGACGTACACAAAAATCAAGAAAGAAAGCTACAGAACATTGAAGGTCGTTACTTAACCAATGAACAAAAAGAAGATTGCATTTAAAATTAGAAACATAAAGAATCCCGTCAATTTTAGTTCCCCCGGGGAAGGTGAGGTTTCCTTTTCCTTTAACAGGAACGGTCTCACCATTAGGAATAACAACATGGACCTCATAATGAGTCTTTCTCTTATTTCGAAGAAGGTCACTTCGATGGGTTATATGTTCGGTACATCCAGAGTCAATGATCCACTCACCAATTTCATCCTACTTACCCGCCATATTAGCAATCGAAGTTGTCTCCTCTTTAGTTCTAGAATCTGAAAGATGCCTGATGAGAATGTCATGGACGTGTAGTTGGTTAGGATAATCTGATGGGTGAAGATAGAAAGGAGAAGTATAATCGATCGAACTATTATTGTTTTTGTTGTCTACATCAGTTTTAAACATCTTCGAAGAAGTTGATGATGGCGAGAAGAATTGTTTATTGATCGGGGTTCGTAAACCTTCTTTGATGCCATATAGAAAGCGATAGGTTCAAAGATTGAATATTGTTTTTTATTTTGTTGAACACAAAGCCATATACAAAGGATATTAAATAGAGACAAAGGAAATAAATAAGGAAACCACCTAAAAGAAATAATAGGTAAAATAAATCAAGATACGGAGGAATATGTAGCCAATTTCAATATTTTTATTTAAATAGAATTTGTTGTTTTAGTTTTATTTTAATTAAATAAATTGATTGAGTAATCATTATATTGGGGGGACAGGGGGTTATGAGTATACTACTTTTCTTATAACCGCTCCTTGATGAGTTGAAATCCACGTGACGTATAACTCTTAAAAGATGAGAGTTATGACTACACATAGCCTTAGATTTTGTGACCAGTGAATAAAGTTTCTCTATCTTATTGGAAACTATAGGTATATAAATACATGACTAACACATTTAATACATTGTTCTTTTTTTTTCCGGCATGCCTTACAATTTGATTATTAGAACTATCTTTAGGCAATTATTATATGTTATAGATAGATAATTATATTTTAAAACTTTTTCTCCTAATAGTTAATAAGATGTATACCGTTTAAGAATAAAATGAAAGTAAATTAAACATATTAATATTTACCTCAGGTTACACCAGTTTGATTTTTGGAGCCTCAATGTTCCTGTCCGTTCACAAAGATGATTATTTTTTTGAAATGAGCTTAATTGATATGTTTGAGCTAGCGATTAGGTTATTCCGGATAGCCGGCTTTTCATTGGTTTGGCGTTTCAAAAGAAAAAAAAAGAATAAATTACGGATTTAGTCCCTGTGGTTTACACGAATTTCAGGTTTAGTCCTTAGGTTTCATTTATTACGGATATGGTTCCAAGGTTTTGTCAAATCGTTTCGGGTTTAGTCCTTCCATCTAACTTCTGTTAAATATTTCTGTTAGGTTAGTATGAATAGACCATTATACCCTTATACTTAATACTTAAAATAAAGTGAAAATAAAAAGCTAACTAAAATAAAAACCCTAAATGATTGACTTCATCTTGAATCAAGCACTGGCAACCACATCGGCGCAGCTCCAACATCGACACAAAATCATCGGAATCACGAAGCGCCGTCTCCACCATATTCGCATGAAAGCTCGATCTCACACCTCTCTCTCTCTCCGATGTTGCTTCTTTTATCATATACGGTAGCCTATTGATTGGGCGGATCTCTTGCCGGAGAAGGCCAATTTCTCCAAATGGCCGTTACTTGTTCGACGGAATGTGATGAATCATAATTAATTTTCTGATAGTAAGAAATAGCGCCGACATGTTAGATCAGTTTTGTCTAAAATCCGGTTTCTGAGGAAGATTAAAAGGTTGCTCCGTCGCTGTATTTGACGTAAATTATTAAATATAACAATAAAATTTCATGGTGAATAGTATACTTTTAGTTTGTCTAAAATTTACCACAACTTTTCTTTCTTTCTTGCATATTGACCATACTTTTTTTATTTATTGACAACTTTGGTCCTTTGGTTAAATAGTATTCTTTTTGGTTTTTGAAAATGGCCACAACTCTTTGTTTTTGTTGACAATTTTAGTCATTCTTCTAGACTCTTCTTCTTGCTTTATCAATTATAAGACCTATGTCTCTCTCTCTCTACATTACTGTCATTTTCTTTCTCTCTCATATATCAGTGGTGAAGTTTCTCTCAAGCTCACCGGAAGGCTTTCGCGTTTTAATCGACTTTGCCGCCGGACTTCACAGTTACGGCGTTTCGATCGATGAACTACGACGATGCTGTTGCACCTTTCCTGTTTACGGCAACTGGCCTCCGATGCCGTTGATGCCGGACGTTGCTGCGACAACGTAGTAGTTTCGCCATCCGGTGAGTTTTATGTTCCAAATATGTGATGGTAATGTCATGTTTCTCCATTCGGTGACTTTTCTCAAACCCATTTTAGGGTTTACTCGGCGGCGCCGGTACGACTGAGCTCTGGTTTCATTTTGTTTGGTACTGCTTATGACCGATTAGATTTGTGGCCATGGCGTGGCGCTTACGCGCAGCCGTTGCCCCAATATGTGTCGGGTACCACCGCATCTGAGCCCTATGACGATGGTCACTTTGATGAGCCCTGAAGGCGATGATTTTCTCATGTGTGTAGCTTCCTGCTGCTTTAATTTGATTTCTGGTAAATGTTTTGAAATCAGGATCTTGAATGGCTATGATGATGATTGTCTGAGCCTATGTGTTATAGTTTCTTGAATTTTTTTAAACAGATCGATGATATTTTTTTTGTTCATGTGATGACGAAATCGAATATCTTTTGAGCTTGAAAGAATGGCTATGATGATAATTTCCTGAGCCAAAGTGTTGCACTTAGTTTAGTTTTTTTTCAAATTGATGGATGGTATTTTTGTTGGTTCCATAGACAAGTTCCTATAGTAAAACTGATGGATTTCTGAGCCTTAATCTTGGCTGGCTGCTTTCTGATAGTGTATATCTTTGGTTTGCTTTTTAATTGGATGGCTCCCTCTCATAGAAACGTGTATGATATGTTTCTAAGACACAATACCTATTGCTACATCTGTTTATGCTTTGTCTCGATCACACAATGCATGTCGGTTTATTGGTTTATGACTATGATGATTACACATTGTTCTTTGGCGAGGCAATAACCCTATGGTTTTTTTGCAGCCAAAGAACATAGTCTGAGCCCATTGTTCTTACATTACCTTTGTTGTTTTCGGTAGAAATCAAATTTTGATTTGTAACATTTCTTTATTTGATGGTATCTTTCTTTGGTTTGCTTCTAATTCGATGTCCCCTTCTCATAAAAATGTTCCTATTTTGTTCTCTATCAAAAGAGTTGTATGAAGAAAACTATTAATTTCTACCACCACATAGAGCTTTTTGTAAGATGTTTCAAAGAAGACTATCAACAAATTTAGAAGCAAATTCCTTTTGAGTTTATGCATTTCTTTCATATATCAATTGCTGATGTTTGGTGTTTATGGTGTAGTGGTGAAAGTGTTACTTTGTTATTCTAATAGTATATAAATAAATTTTAGAAAAAATATAGTTAAATACATAAATGATTCATATGATGAAGTAAGTAAAAAATTATCATTTTATACGAACTAAATAGAAATTCTTTCCTTAGCGAGTTATAAGAGGAATTTGAAACTTAATAGTTGCAATCTATTTATTTTGAGTTTTGAATAAGGTCACATCTTTGTTTATTAAGGCATACTTTTAAGTAAGAAATTGAAATAAAGGATAAAAGATATTTCCTTGATTTAAAATACATCACAGTCAATAAACAAATTGACATGAAGGACCTTGGCTCTTGAATACAGGTGGTACAGTACCACATATTAAAGCTTTGGATTTAACGCTTTTTGCTAAATTGTATTTAATTGATACCCATGACTAACATGACTCCATGCTTGAATAACTCATCGGTTTTTGTTTAAATTGACTTTTTTTCTTAAATATCACTAATTCTCTTTTAATTTGGATTTCAAAAGTGACTAGGAAATAACCCATCGACGGCTATTACTAAACTTTTCATCTTCTCAAAACTAAAAACATTATCATGCTTATTTTTTTGATTTTCGTCTCTTCATACTTTAAAGTCACTTCAACTTTTTCACATACGATTAGTATACGAGTTCAACCCCGCAACAACGCGCGGGGGGGGGGGGGGGGAAACCAACTTGTTTTATTATGACGATGAAATCCATCACTAATTCACTATTTAGAGGTTCTAGATCTTTGCTTTAGGTTTACGTACGTGTTTTTTGGTTGAGAGGAGACAACAAGTCAACGAGTCTCGGATGTTCTATTTATTGTGCAGTTTAAATGTTGAGGTAATGTATGCTTTTAGGTTAGATTAATAATTGTTGAAATCATTGAAAGTGGCGAAACCGAAGATGAATTTGAGTACCATGGAGGACGAATCTTCAGACCAGAATGTTCATAAGCCGGAGGAAATCGATTGGCAGATGCTCGAGAAGATGAACAGAGAAGATGAACGGAAGATGTATTTTATTGTTTTAATTAAACTTATATTAATGATTTTAAAGGGAGGGGTATAATGGTCAATTCACACTCAGTTAACAGAATTTTCTGACGACGTTAAGGCTCAGGGACTAAATCTGATACAGTTTGACAAACGTTTGGGACCATATCCGTAATAAATGAAACCTAAGGACTAAACCCGAAATTTTCGTACAAACCACAGGGACTAAATCTGTAATTTACTCAAAAAAAAAATATTTACTTCTAGAAAATTCTTGAAACAAATCAAAGTAAGGCATTTGGGAATACCCAATTATAGCCCCACCCACGCACTCCCCTAAACACATAATTTGCAGTAACAAAATGCGCATCCGGAGGTATTTAGCCACCAGCGACGACGATGAAGACGACGAGCCACCGCACCGATCGCCCAAAGAAGATGAGGAAACCAGGTCTAGTCAGCGGAAGAGAAAGCGGATGAAAATATACGAAGACGACGACGATGAAGAAGAAGTAGAAGCAGCAATCAAACAAACAACCAAAATCAAACGAGACAGTAAAAAGCTCAATGAAGACGAAGACAATGAGGCGTCCGTTCCGGAAGATGATGAGGACGAAGAAGAAGAAGCACCGGTGGAAGACGCGAAGCCAATTGGCGATGTGATTAAGGTTACCGGAAAGGGGAAATCGAGGAGAAATCATTACAAGTCGTTCGAATTTGACGGCCTTTCTTACGAGCTGGTGAGCGCCTTATTTAAGTAGCAGTTTCAGATTTATTGCCTATAATTGACTGTCAAACTTCTGAATCAATCACCTTGCAATTTTGTTGAGAATTGAGGGAGGGGCTCTAGGGGCTAGGGTTTTTTTTTTCTGCATACAAAACCAGTTTTAGCCTAAATGCATTTGGTAGTTGTTCTGTAGACATGCAAATTACAGTGTTAGTTGTCATTGTATAGTTCATGAAACTTGTGAATGATGATAATTTGCTTTGAGCTTTAGAGATATCTTACTCGGTGAGTAAGTTTTTGCTAATTGCAGTTTATTTTTTCAGTTATTTTGTCTAGATAGTAATCATAGTATTTTGAAGTTCTCTTTTTGGGATTACACAAGAATGTATACTGTATAGATTGATACTTGTGTTAATCGAAGGATACAAGTAGGTTGGATCAAATTAGGATAAGCTTAAGGAGTCATTTGTAGCGGAAAAGGTTTCCTTGACGTTAAAGAGTAACTGAGTAAGGTCTATGGGTTATGTTGATGTGGAAACTGATAGCGCTTATTATAGTTTATTGGTAGGATGTTGGGCCACCAAAATGCCAATTGTATACAAGAATGTAACAGAAGCTGGAATGTTGAAGTAGATGTGTAGCCATGGAAATGGGTATGATTGGTAATGAAGATGCAAGTAAGAAGGCTGGGAGTCGCATAAGATGGTTTCGTCACCTTTGACTAAGATCTTTTAAAGCACCAAATCACCAGTTGGAGGCCAATTTGGGAGATAGAAGTCGGCCAAGATTTACATGTAGATGTAGCAAAAAGAGTTCACCAAATTACAAAATATTTAGGTCAATTTTTACCCATGCTATTGAGTTTTTGTTATAGTTTCTCTTGTTGATGTACATATATGATTTTTTTTTTTTGGATTTATTGTTGTCGTTCTTTTGGAATAAATTTGATATCACGTTGCATTTGGTGATTCGTATGCCACCTTTTCTTAAGGCATGGTTCTATGCTATAGATGGAATGCTGATTCAACCATGTATGCCTATAATCAAACTTGATCCATCGTGACATTCTATCACAGATAGTTGTTATTTCATCACTTTGTCTTTCTTGCAATGTCATGCATACTAGTTCCATATAGTGAATACTCTTCTAATCTTATGCATATTAGTGTGCACACTTAAACAAATATAAACATCCGTGCTTTTTTTGTCCTTGATGGAATTACCATTTCAAGTAATAATTAAAGCACCAAACTGTGTTCTGTCTGTATGGGATGTGTAGGAGGATCCTGTGCTTTTAGTTCCTGATCCTGAAGGACCAAACAAGAAACCCTATGTTGCAATAATCAAGGTATTTTAATCTGTATAATGATATTATTATTCTTGCTATATTGTCTCTTATCTGTTCTGATGTGGAAATTTTATTTTATACACAGGATATCACGGAGACAAAGGACGGGAGTGTGATGGTCACTGGACAATGGTTTTATAGACCAGAAGAGGCAGAAAGAAAAGGTGGTGGAAATTGGCAATCAAACGATACAAGGGAACTTTTTTATAGTTTTCACAGAGATGAGGTCCCAGCTGAATCTGTAATGCACAAATGTGTAGTACATTTTATTCCCGCGAACAAACAGATCCCTAGTCGTAAGGTGCATCCTGGATTTATTGTTCAAAAGGTTTATGACACCATTATCAAACGCCTGTTTAAGCTAACAGACAAAGATTATGAAGATAACATGCAACATGAAATCGATCTGCTTGTCCAAAAGACATTGTCACGGTTAGGGGACCTTGATGATCTCAAAATTGATGATGATATTATTGATCCAGAAGATCAACTAAAAAGTAAAAGATCGTTGAGGAGAAAGAATATGTCACCGTTAGATGTTTCCAGAGACGACGATATAACCAACAGGTCTGGACCATTGTCAAGATCTGAAACACCTGGAAGTTGTAACAGTATTGCTTCAGAATATTATAATATTCTGGTAAAGTTTGATGCTGTCACGGGTGATCAGCATCGTGATAAATGGTTAGATAAGCTTCTGGAAACAGTGCAATCTGTATGCACCAATGTGGATGACAGTCGGAGCAATGATCTTCCTACAAACGAACCTGAGGACAAAATACCAAATGTAAGCATGGGATTCTATTATCTTAAAATAGGAGCTCATAACTTATAATTACTATTATGCAGAACGGAACTGGAACACCTCCCGTATGGCCTGATGATGCCGTTCGTGTTGTAGCTGCACTTGAGCAGGCCTCACATGACTCTTTTTCTCCAGATTTTCAAAAATACAACCAAAAGATGCGGCAGTTATTTTTTAATTTTAAGGTAAACACGTATTTATCAGGACGTGGTGAAGTGTTATGCTTAGCGACTAGCAAATGGACTTATGCTATGCATAATTCTCTACCTCGATTTAGTTGGTTCATCTGTTGGAGTTGATAGTTCTGTTATTATTGTATGTTTGAAGACCGTGTATTTACTTGCAGAAAAATGCTCAGTTAGCCCGCCGCTTTCTAAAGGGAGAATTGGAACCTTCAAAAATTCTGAACATGTCACCGACTGAGTTGAAGGTATGGGTTTTTACTATCATGTTTTGTTGAAGGAAAAAGAACCAAAATCCACCCCCTTCCCATGAAGAAACCGAAAAATAAAAATAAAAAAATAGGAGGAAGACACACACTTTCAGATAAACACCACAAGTGCTAAATTTTAGGTCATAGTTGGCCAGGTGTTTTTCAAGTGGCTGTGTGTGTGTGTGTATATATAGTGTCCGTCTTATCATCTTTCGTAAGATGGTGAATTAATTTTTACCTTTTTTAGGAGGGATTGACAGCAGAGGAGATAGCTAGTAATAAGCCTGAAGAGGATGCCCAGGTTCAGGTAATTCTATTCTAAAATCATTCTGGATGTTCTAAGCATTCTGAGTATACTTTGAATGACTATTGACACCCGCCTGTTATTCATCTGCATAAGTTCAGTCTTTTTTTTATAACTTTCTTGGTTCTATGCATATGCACATATATGCAATTTTTGTTCCATACACATCTGGGTTTGCTATTTTTAATTCTTTTATTTTTAAATATCGTTTCATATTATAAACGGGTTAAAGCGGTCAACTTCAGGTTAGCAGGTTGATCCAACCCAACCCATCTTCTTTCGTGCTGACCAGTTCTTCACCCAACTTAGTTTTATGTCGTGACAAAAATTCACAGCCTTAATATATGTGACAGATGACAGATGCTCGCTGTGAAAGATGTCTGGAGAAAAAAGTGCGTTTGGTAGAGATCAGATCAGCCGGACATGGAGATCGATACCAGGTTCTTAGACCCATCCCATGTACTAAGTTCATATAATTTTTTAAAACCCATGTTCAGGGTAACTTTGAAAATCGAAATTAAAAGCTCAAGAATCACTATTGAGATGACCAGTTGATCGTTTTATGATGGCAGCTTGAGTGTACTGCATGCGGTAACAGTTGGTATGCTTCTAGGGATGAAGCATCATCGCTTACAATAGACGGGCCCAGTTCAGCGAAGACGGTGGGAAGTGCTCCATGGGCTACTGCCAAGTTTGAAGATGTCGAAAAAAAGATGGTGAGCCCCCGTGACCGTGCCCCCGCACCCGCCAACGACTCTCTTAAAAAACAAGCTGACCTGTTAGCCACGATACCCGAGAGGCAGAAATCATTCAGCAAAACCAGGCCTGAAGAGCAAGACAACCCACCGCCACCACCACCACCACCATCAACTGATTCAGTAAACTAATTTTCATGTTTGAATCATGTTACAAAAAATGGTTACAATATTATCAACTTAACAAGAGAAAAACCACTAAATTTTCTACTAAAGTTACCTAAACGTTTTTATTTAAAGAAACAAGAGAGGTTTCATATTACCTTGTATTTTGTAGGTTTATATAGTTGATTACATTAGTTTGTTATGGGTCATTGATTGTTTGGATAAGTGAGATGAACCCAAGTCAAGCAAAGCTGAATTCAAGTCTAGCAGTTGTCATTTAAGACCCTAAACAATTTATTGATGTAAAGTTTCTTTCCTTATAAATGATAGTCATGTTGGGCACCGGTGAAGTAGCCATTTCACAGAAGAGCCAGTTACTTTCTCTTCTCAGAAGTCCGACCATCGTGAGTTGTGGAACACGACTGCTCTCCACATCGTTCCTAACTTCCTATCGACTATCAAGCACCATCCCCCGTTCGCACTTTGTAGGTCCCCTCTGATGGACACAACATCTTGCCGATCTCTGTGTTGCACTGCTCGGCCCCTAATGCATTATGGAAAAATTATGAGAATGACTCGTTGACCTACTTAATTTGATAAAATGGCGTTTAACAACCCACTTTACCTAAATGTTTGCCTAATGGGAAAACGTCGCCGGTTGTGAAAAAAAACTCGCCAAAAAAAGGATAAAAAGAATTTAAAAATTTTTGCGGGTGAAAGTAGCGAATTTTAATTTTATGACATTGCAATTTGTTTCTTTTAAAAATATAGTTATAATAGTTTAAATTTTTGTTTAGAAACGTAAAAAGTTAAAATACTTATAAAAGTATAATTTTTAAAGATGAAAAATTTATAAGTTTATAATATTATTTAGAAACAAAAACTTTTTCATAAATTTTACAACTTTAAAGACTTTAACAAGTTTAAATATTATATTCTTTTGAACCCAAATTCTTCAAAAATTTATATACTTACCTACACTTTCTTTCCAACTCCAAGACTCTATTTATTTGAACTTGTCTTTTTATAAAACTTTTAACTAATCATTTTACATATTTACTCCCGTAATTTTTTAAAAAAAAATTATAGAAAGTCGGTTACGAGACTTAGTTACTTTTTAATAAATAACTCACTTTTTAATAAAACTTAGGTCAAAATTTTTAAAAATAAATATTATAAACTACAGTGCATTTAGATTTTTTAAAAAACTTATCAAATATCAATTATTATATAAAAACAACGGTGCTTAATTAATTAAAAACGTATGAATTAAAATAATATAAATGTAAAGTACAGCATGAACCTCGTTATTGTATATATATACAATCGAAACCGTCTCCTATGATTTCGTGCCATTCTACCAAAAAAACCATTCTATATATATATTGTTGTCCATGATTTTTATATCTTAACCTGCAGTCTATGTTGCACGGGGACGCCTCCGGACCGCCGTCTCCCGTCCCGGGGACTTCATGGGGACGGGGACGGCACGGGGACGCGTCGGGGACGTTTCCGAGAATGGGGGGACGGCAAGGAAGCGGCAGTCGGACGGGGACGGTTAGCAGGGGACGCGTTGGGGACGTTTCAGTCCGTTTCCTCTGTTTTTTTTTTTTTTAATTTGGATTGATTTTAAAGTAATAAAGTAAAAATCCAGCCCAATAGCCCATTAACATTAAGTAATTATACACAGACGTAGATTCACTTTCTTCAAATTTCAATTCCCCATATTTAATTATTCACATAAACCCTACGTACTCTGGAATTTAGATCGTCATTCACCATCAATTCGATCTACACTTCATCTTCTACACAATCAGTCAATCATGGCTCAAGAATTTTGAACCGGAGCTTGAAAATGATTTGATAAATGATATTTGATTACCTTTGAATTGTCTAGAATTTTGAAGTTGAAACCAATATATATCTATTTGGGGTTTTATGTTAAACTATCTTTAATATATATTAATTTTTTATAATTTGTATTGCCGTACCCGTGCCGTACCCGTTTCCTATTTTTTTTGGTTTTGGCGTTTCCCGTACCCGTACCCGTTTCCGTACCCGTATCCGTACCCGTTCCCGTGCAACATAGCCTGCAGTTCAGCTGGTCAGACCCTATTGTTTTTAAACAATACACCCTTGTTCGATTCTGGCAGGCGATAATTTTAAAAAAAAAGTTTTATTTAACCCACCCACATCTCTTTTTTTTACAGTATATTCGTAATTTCATATACACAGATATATTCAGAGAATCATAGAGTTAGAAAATTACGATGTCAACGGGAGCGGTGATGTGTTTAACGACGGCGGAAAGGCACTGTTGACGGACTAGATTATGCTTGTGGTGTCTTCTTATGTAGTGAGCTGTATCCATTATCGATGAATTTCTTCTTAGATCTTTTGAAAATTACTACGAGATGTTGGATTTGAGCAGAAACTGAAACCCTAGGGATGATGAATGATCCAATTGGAGCCATCTCCTTCGCTTATACATCTACACAACTTCTCATACCAAACGCCGTTGTGCCTTCGCTTTCCTCTACAGATTCTGCCTAAGGTACGTTGTTTGATCTCAGCAATCGGTGATCGTCTTATTTCGTTTTTTTTTGCATTACGTGTAATTTCGAGTTGAATTTCATCCTCAATGTATGAATTTCTGTTTTGCATGCCGAAAACTTATCAATTTGGGTTTATCTGTGTTTTTCTACTGCTTCTTTGTGTTTTTCTTTAATTGATGCTTAGATTAGAGTTCTGGTTATGGTGTTCAGAGAAGAGCGATTAGTTTCTATGTGCTTTTCTACTGCTTCATTGTCTTTTTTCCCAAATTGATGTTTAGATTAAAGTTGTGGTTATGGTGGTCAGAGAAGAGCGTTGGCTCTACTTTGTAATATCAGTGCTGTTTGGGTGTATGATTTCTGTTGAAATTTATAGGCATTTGATTTCTGTTTTAAAATCAGCTTTCAAATTCATAGGTATTTGATTTCTATTGAAACCTTTAGCTTTCAAAGTGTGACTTTTGCTCAAATTGATATGCATATGAGAAATTACATGTCCAGGGAAGAATTAATAGAATGGACCAAACTGACCACCTTCAAAATTGAAACCTTAAACTTATAAACACCTTTTTTGTAAATGTGTTACTAAAATTTGGTTTTAAGACAGGGTAGAATTCTTTTGTCAAACTTTTGACTTTCAAACTAACGATGTGTTCTCCGATCTACTTAAAGAGGGAAAAGAAAAGAAATGAGATGAAAGGAAGAGAAAGGAAAAGAAAATAAAGGAAGAGATACAGAATGATTCTTTTCCTTCCAAATCGAAAGGAAAGAAAAACAAGAGAAAATGGTCTAACTTTCCCTCACTTTTCCTACTTAAATTAAACTCGGGAACACAAATTGTTTTCCCTTTCCCTCCTTAAATGAAACTTAGGGAGGGGGAGTGAGAGCGGCAACACCTTCGGCAACTTAGTTTGCCGCCGGCAAACCCACCGCCACCCAACAAGCTTCATCGGCAAATATCAACAATCTTGGATTTTCGGCAACATCTAGCCGCTACAGCAACTTTATTTGTGAGTTGGTTTGTGGGCCCATCCCCATATTAAACTAGATCATTTAAATCTTACCACTGCCACTTAAAATTCTTTAAAATTCTTCAAAATTCTTTCTTTTTCTCTTTCATGCGTGGCACCCTCCTATTGGTTACAACCCATTCTTCAAAATCCTAAAAGTTCCACCACTCCCCCTCCCTTAGAAACATAATTCTTTTTACATTTCTTTCCCTTTCTCTCCTTAAGTGAACTCGGGAACACAATGTAAATGTGGTAAAAGGAGTACTTGATTGTAGTTTGATTTTAATATTCACTGTTATTACTTTCATGTTAATTTCTTGACCCATTTACATTTTAAGATGAGATTTTGTAAGGAAATACATAAAATATAAATTTGGTTAAAAAAAAGGAAATGTGTCGTTGTTTAAATGTTCAATATTCTAATTTAAATCGGTTCCACTCCATAAATTTATTTCTCTTTAGGACCAACATATACATAACTAGAACATGAAATAAACTTTTAACATGTTCTCTTCATCAACCCATAAATATAGCTTTATAAAAATTTATCAAATGTTTCTTTGAATTGCTTGGAATTAATATTACTAATGCAGAAAAGACTTATCTTAACCAGAATTATCATCAACTACCAATTATACATGGATTATTTTCCTTTCTCCATTAACATAAATATCTTTCCTTTTTAAAATATATAACAAATTTTCACTTCTAAAGCGGAATTTTTCTCCTCTGTCAACATTATTTTGTTAGAACTTTTCATTTATGTCTTTAAATTAAAAAAGTTACCCCCCATTTTACTTTATAAAAATTATATGTTTTTCCTTTTAACCAATACACATATATTCCTTATATATTCTATTAACCGCGGCAACGCGCGATTGATCTCTAGTTTCCAACAATTTACTTACTAGTCAAAGTGGTCAAAGACTATTTTTTTAAATTCTGTTTGTTCAAATGCCATTTCGTTAAATCAGGTTGATCAAAGGACTATTTTCATATTTCTCATGCATTAGTCATGTACTCACACAAAAGCATGGTGTGTACCTGAATTTTGACCTTTATGCCATTATCAAAATTTTGAATTATTCTAAGTTGCATTTGATGATTCTATTGTTTCCAATGTAGGAAAACCGTTCGCAATTTAAATAAAATAAATACTTTTTATTTTATTACGATTACAACAAAAGAAAAAAAATCTAATGTATTACAATACAATGAAATAAACTTTACTCCTACTACAATTACAGAGAAAATCAATGATTATAATACTAAGAAATAAATGAAAATAACTAACAGTACACGATTACAAATGAAATGAAGTAAAACTTACAAGAGAAAAGACAAAAGAAAGAAATATGTAAACAATATTTAATTAAGAAATACGAACATAAAGTTTTGATAATGGTTTTGAGAAACAATATTTAAACAACTTGATAAAAGGATTTTCGAAAAAAGGTTTTAAGAAAAGATGGAAACGAAAAAGCTTTTGGCGAAGGCTTCGGGTCAAAACCCGGGTCCCTTAAAACAAATTCCGGGTCTACCGAAGATCCGTTTTGTTTCCCAGGGTACAATCGCCTAAACCGTATTGTACGGCCGGGATAACTCTAAGCTTGAAAATACCTTCGAGTTTTTGAAGTTCTTGACGAACAAGATGAAGATGGGGAGAAGAGAGAGAGAGAGCAGAGAAGAGAGGAAGAATTTTGTGTGAATTCTGGTGTCTTTAGCCTCAACTAATGAGGCTGTATATATAGTGGTGGAAGTTTTGGAGAGCACTCTAAAGTAATTCGTAGTCAAACTTTGCATTAAACGTCTTTAATGCAAATTGATTTCTAATTAACGTGGAATTACCTTAATTAGCTCAAAAACGCGTTTACCCAGCTGTCATTCTGAAAGACTCCGCGTAACAGCTGTTTTCCGGAAGAACTGATCTTCCGGTCCGTTCCAACTTCAACTACTGTTCAGGTTGAACTCGGTTCCACCCGGACCACCCAGGTCCGCTTGAACTGGTTCAGCTCGAACCTGACTTTTCCGGTTCAACTCACAGTCCGCTTGAACCTATCCGCCTGGTCTTCAAGCGGACCATCAAAGCGCCACATTGCGCCTCATACGCCCACGCCACGCGCGCGTGTGCGTGTGCGAGTGCGAGTTAGGGGTGCTTTGCACCCCTCAGGGTCCAAGGGATGTGTCCTACTAAAGGAAACAATAGTTGGTAAGGTTCTCACCTTATAAACCACTTTTGGTTTCATTCCCCAAACAATGTGGGATGAGTTAACATGCTATACTTAGCATTTTCCTCTCTAATTTTCGCAGCTTCATAAGTTGCGAGACCTCAACTTTGAGCTTCGATATCTCATTCATACGAGCTCGAATTTGGACGTGGTTTGATGCGTTAGAAAGCCCTCACAACGTACTATACAAGCCCATAAAATACAGAGGCAACAACCTATGTTATCTGTATTTTATTTTAGTCCAAAGTTGGTGAAAACTCATTTTCACATTTAGTGAAAAAACTCATTTTCCACTAGTTTTTCTCCTAAAATTCCAACACCCGAGTCGTTCAAGATTGGGTTGTTTTGCAATTTTCAAGTTCATTTTTTGTTCATGTCTCTACATGATTTTTTTGTAGGTTTAGATCTTCATTTTATGATTTATTAATATTATGTTATTTTGTTCAGCGATAAGTATTTGTAAGTTACAATAATGTCTTTGAAAATAGTCCACGGATTTTTCGGGGCATTCATTGACCGTTAAAAAAAAATATACTTCATTTTATGTTTTGTAATCACTATTATATGAAAAATGAATAATGTCATTAATTGTGGAATGATCCTTTTACCCATAACTATAGAAAACAAGTTAAACAAGGTCATTTCGTAACAATTTGTTGACCAAAGAACAACTTTACACAAAAGTATTTCCCAAAAGTAAAGAAGTGCATCAAAAATATATAAAAAACACGTTATACAACAAATATAAAAGAAATAATTGTTTGTAAGAAGCATTTTGCTTAAGCTTAGAATACTTTTTTTTTTCCGGGAAGATAACTCACTTTGCATCAGGGAAAAAAGGAAACTTTCTCTGGATAGGGTTCAATCATGAAAGTGAATGTCATTTTTTTTTTTTTAACGGCAAATTTGGATCATTGACGGGAATATTACACCACCCATCCGATCATCTCCAATTTTAATCAGGAGGAAACTCACCCTTAGATGAGAAAACCCCCTGACCCAACATGTAACCCCATTTTTATTTTTATGTTACAAGTAGGACTTGAACTCAAGACCTCTTCATTACAATGTCTTGGATACCTCCCTCTAACCAATTGAGCTAGAGATCATTGGTATGAAAGTGAATGTCATCTATTTGGTCTTTGTGATTAGCGAGTTTTGAAAGTAACGAAATTTGACAGTAGCGACTAGTGATGCAAACGGGTGCGGGTAAAAAAAATAATAAAAAATAGTGGGGACTTCATTACCCGTACCTGCACCCGCGCCCGAATTAAATCGTCATACCTATCCCCGCCCCCGCCCCGCCTAATACCCGATGGGTACAGGTAAAAAAAAACCGGCGGATACGGGGAACCCGATGGGTACCCATTTAAGAAAAAAAGTCATTTTTTTAAAATTGTTAGAAAAATATAACTATAATAAGTAAAACATTCAAGTTTCATAATTCAATCACACATTAATAATAACAATAATAATAGCAAAGAAAACAATCACAACGTTCTCAAGTTCGTTAAAAAAACTAAATATTAAAATTCACGAAGCTCGAACCCGCTTCATCGTCTTTTATAACTTCAAACTTTGCAAAATGTTTTTTTTTATTTGAATGTGCACCTAGCAATAAAAAATATATATATAAAGGACATATATAAATTATATATATTCGGGTTTTAAACGGGGCGGGTAGTGCCATACCCGTACCCGACCCGTCCCCGCTTCGGATTTTAAAATAATACCCGTCCCCGCCCCATTACCCGTTAAGACGGGTAATACCCGCCCCATTCGGGTCTGGTACCCGCTTTCGCGGGTAAGATTTGCATCCCTAGTAGCGAGTTCTTGGTCATGGATTATTTTATATTTTTATTTTTATATCATTTAATTATTTAAGCACCAAAATATGTTTTTGTTAATAATTTGTAGTTGATTACTTTAAAAGAAAAATCTAAATACACAGAACTTTATAAATTTTTTTTCTAAACATTTTAACCTAAGCTTTATTAAAAACGATAATTAAGTTTTATAACTGACTTTCTATAATGTCACACCCCGACCGATGACGAAATATGTCGGGGCATGATGATTGTCCAGATGCACACAACACTAATTAATGTTGCGATATTCTTAATCAACCTATTTCAAAAATAATTCGAGATTTATTACAATACATGACATAAATACAACAATATGAACAATTAGACTTAATTAATTTGGTCACACTAAGTCCGCATGCGATCCTATGGTGTCATCAGCAAGAAGTCATCAACTAACAACAATCCTGCAACATGTATAAAATAAAGATCAACTACGAATAGTTGGTGAGTAAACATAGGTTTAGTGTACTACATAGATTAAAAACATGCGAGTCAATGAGTTAAGAGCAATCGAGTAAGGCAAACCAGTGAATGAGATAAATAGTATGATCCAACCCTGACCTCAAGGTTTCTAATCACAAGGCGCCCAAGCCAAGGCAGGCCAAGTGGGTTTGTCAAGCTTTTTACAGTTAATGTCACACGAGGTCGTTCTAGAGGTAGTTCACAATCATAACACATAGAGCACATAAGTTCACATACCAAATCACAATTAACAACATAGAGTTCGCATGTAGTTTTCGAGTAAAGAATATCGAGTAAGGGTTTTGAATACGATACATGTTGCACCCCAAAACATTGAAATGAAAGAAGGGCTATGAATACTCACCTGATGTGGAGACACAATTTAAGGAAAACAGACCACGAATAGAGGTAAGGTAAACCCGATGATAAACTTGACGACTAGAAGAGATAGAAAAAGGAATAATTAAATAATTAATTAAATGAATAAATAATTTAATTCACGACACGACCGACTCGACGACTCAATGGTGATTCGGTGAGATGATACATACAGTAAGGGTCCAATTCCAAACTAAAGGTAAGGTCAAAGGGTCCTAATTTGATTACTAATATGAAAGTCAAACATGATCGAACATAAGTCATCATGGTCAAACATGGTCAAACAGAAGTCAACATGGTCAAACAAGATCAATGTACATCAAACTTTAACATATGAGACCAGATCTAACATACTTTACCATGGATTATATATATCTATATGAATCTAGCATGGACCTAGTCAAATCTACCATGAATTAGTCAAATCTAGCATGATAGTCAACTTTTGGTCATAAACACAAACCCTAATTAGCATGCATGGGTGAATCTAACTTTATCAACACATAAAAGTGCATAATTTGATGATCCCACATATAGATCTAACACTTCATATCAAGAATATCACAGATCTAAACATTTTATGATGTAAAAATGTCATCTTGATGATTATGACATACAAATTCTAGCCCTAGATGACACACAACTTGAGATCTAGTCATTTTAACACATAAAACTCAACCTTGATGCTCATAACACATGGATCTGGTCCTAAACAACATTCATGAGGTAGATCAAGTACATTTGAAACATAAAAATGAAATCTTGGTAAGAAAACCCCTAGATCTAACCCTAAATGACATGCTTTTCATAGATCTAGTCATTTTGACACATAAAAATCCAATCTTTATCAAAGAACACCCTAGATTTATATCATATCAATGATTCATCATGTTTTAATCTCAGATCCATAATCAAAATCACAACTTTCATGAAGATCCATACATCAAATTGCTTGAAAAACCTAGATCTATAGAGATCTCATCATGGATTCAAGTGAAATGGCAAAATCATGCAAAAATGTGAAACCTTTACTCATATAAACCCTAGATCTATCAAATACAACATGGATCCATGCCAAAAGTCATATAAAGTTCAGATCTTGATGAGGGTAGAAGAGAAGATTCAAGTTGCAACAACATAGTTTGAAGACCACATACCGAAAGGGATGATTCTAGCTTGATCCTAAGCAATAAAGCCTTGATCTTGGACCTCAAATCTTCAAAGAAAGTGTTCTCTAATGGTTCCAGCCGTTTAGGGTCGTTTGGGAGTGATTTGGGGTGAAATGGGTGACTAAGGAGGCTTAAGATGTTTAAATAAGGGGTTTTAGGGGTTTTTTTTTTCAGGAAAAAGAGGTCCAAGCGTATCGCTTGGGGGTGATGATGCTCTAAGCCATACGCTTGGAGCACACCCGAATCAAGGGTTTACCGTTTTCGCTCCAGTTTCTTCGTTTTTTGTCGTTTTTGGGTCCCTTTTTTTTCTCCATTTTTCATTTCCCATCATACAAACCACATTCAAGCCAATAACATTGAATATAAACATGCCATATATTGAATTATGATCAACAGTCAATCAAACATAATACATTTTGTGGTCGGTTTGGACGTACGCATCGATTTTGGGCAATTCACCAACGATTCGCAACTCAATCAAGTGTGTGATGACTCATAACATGATTTATATTTGTACTCTTTTACGTTAAGATAATTGTGCTGGTTTTCATTAAAAATGTATTATTTTACGTTAATATAACATTATTTGTACTCTTTTGTTTTAAGATTAAAATACTCTTACTCTTATTTCTTATTTGTGTCTATTCATTTCAAGAAAAATCAACTTCCTATTTGATTCAAACCATGTGATTATTGATATGTTTTATTTTATTATTTATTGATTTATTTAATTATTTTGTCTTAGAGTATGAGGTATACTTCACAAAACCCCACTATGGGTTCAACCCACGCCTAGTCACAACGCTAAACGCCACCACCCACCAGTGTTGGTGGGTTGCATGGCTCTTCTCCGTCAAGATTGCCACAAATGGAAATGTTGGGTTGTATGGGCTCTATCCAATCAAAACATGCCAACCCGTTTTGTATTTGTTTAAATTAATCGGATTAAAAAAGATATTCTTCACACGGTGGTGTTTTGTGCTTGGTGGCGAATCTGGAATTTACGCAACGATTCCATTTTTAATACATCCAATTCCGGTAGTATTATAGATTCTATCATGTTATTTTCCCATTCTTGATTCATGTCTAGACAAACTAAGGTAGCGATAGCTTGGAGCGATTGGTTGAAAAACCAGATGCTTTTTTTTTGTAATTGGTTCTTTTTCTTGCTCGGCTTGAGCTCTTTATAAAATTACTACCGTTTCTAAAAAAAAAAAAACTCAAATCACATAACACAACTCATACCATCATACCCGTCCTACCAAACCTACACAGGTGAGTCTAGTCACTGATTGCATGACAGACTCATACAACCAAACCACGCTAGTATACCTCATGCCCTTGTAGACTTAAACCGAAAAATCATTTCCAAAATAGATTTTTTAAGTCATAATTACTTCTATATAACATTTGTTATTCCTAATTGTTAAATAAAAAAAAAATATACTAAAATAATACAATCTATCTATACAATAAATAAAAATCTCACATGCCACATGACAACCTCTAAACCTTTCTCAAGAAACTGAAGATGAGATTTCGAAATGGGAGATGATGAAGAAATACATATTAATCATAGGTATGGGCTGGAAAAAAAGGGGTGGTGTTGCACTCGGTGGCTTGCTCGGTTTACGATGGGTAGGTGGAATCGGAGTCGCATTTATTCACGGGGTGTGCCATGGCGTCAATGTTTTGGTCGGTGATCTCCCAATGGTGTAGGATCCCCGACTTGATTGTTTTTTATGTTAGAGATTTTTTGCTCCCTGTTCCGGCTGGGTGAGCGCCTAGATCGAAGGAGACTTTTTTGGATGTGGTGGTAAAATCTGCGTTCTACGTCAATATTGTGTTTAATGGCAAAATAGATTCCCTTAAAAGAATTGTGGAGGATGTTAAAGCGTTGTGCTCTTCTTGGGTTAATAGTAGGGCGGGCAATAGGGTGGAGCGCTGAATAGAGAGATTGGTGTATGTTTAATTTCTAATATAAGTGCTATTTTCTTTTAGGCCGGGTATCGTCTTGCTTCCCGGTTCCTTGTGTTGAATGAAATCGTTGTTTTAAAAAAAGAGTAAACTTCGTTTTTGGTCCTTGACGTTTGCTTCTTTTATCTCTTTTAGTCCAAAGTTTTCAAAAATCTAATTTTGGTACCTCATATTTCATTTTTGTATCAATTTGGTCCAAAATCTAAATCCCGTTTATAAGAGCCGTTAAATAACCCCACCTGAGGGGTATTTTAGTCATTTACCTTAACTCTTGGTCCAAGTATAAAAGGATCTTCATTTTATTTTGGACTCAAATACCACTCAGGTGGGGTTAACTAACGATTCTGTTAAACGGATTTTAGATATTCGACCAAAATTGATATAAAAATGAAATGTGAGGTACCATAATAATATTTTGAGTAAACATCACTTTTGGTCCCCAAAGTTTGCACATTTTAACACTTTCAATCCAGTTTCTGAAATTATAACATTTCAAGGCCTGAGGTTTGATTATTTTATTATTTTCTCAATTTTGGTCACTTTTTAAATTTCCATCCAAATTAACGGTTGAAATCAGTCAAATAGGATATTAATAAGGGATATTTTTTGTAATTTAACCATCCCCTTTTATTTATTTGATACAAAACGCAGTAACTGACTTCCTAAAAAAACACTATGTAACTCAGCCATTTTTCAAATAAATAAAAGGGGAAATCAATTACTGCGTTTTGTATTAAATAAATAAAAGGGGATGATTAAATTATGAAAATACCCCTCATTAATATTCTATTTGACTGATTTCAACCCTTAATTTAGATGGAAATATAAAAAGTGACCAAAATTGAGAAAATAATCAAACATCAGGCCGTGAAATGTTATAATTTCATAAATTGGATGCCATGGCGTCAATGTTTTGGTCGGTGATCTCCCAATGGTGTAGGATCCCCGACTTGATTGTTTTTTATGTTAGAGATTTTTTGCTCCCTGTTCCGGCTGGGTGAGCGCCTAGATCGAAGGAGACTTTTTTGGATGTGGTGGTAAAATCTGCGTTCTACGTCAATATTGTGTTTAATGGCAAAATAGATTCCCTTAAAAGAATTGTGGAGGATGTTAAAGCGTTGTGCTCTTCTTGGGTTAATAGTAGGGCGGGCAATAGGGTGGAGCGCTGAATAGAGAGATTGGTGTATGTTTAATTTCTAATATAAGTGCTATTTTCTTTTAGGCCGGGTATCGTCTTGCTTCCCGGTTCCTTGTGTTGAATGAAATCGTTGTTTTAAAAAAAGAGTAAACTTCGTTTTTGGTCCTTGACGTTTGCTTCTTTTATCTCTTTTAGTCCAAAGTTTTCAAAAATCTAATTTTGGTACCTCATATTTCATTTTTGTATCAATTTGGTCCAAAATCTAAATCCCGTTTATAAGAGCCGTTAAATAACCCCACCTGAGGGGTATTTTAGTCATTTACCTTAACTCTTGGTCCAAGTATAAAAGGATCTTCATTTTATTTTGGACTCAAATACCACTCAGGTGGGGTTAAACTAACGATTCTGTTAAACGGATTTTAGATATTCGACCAAAATTGATATAAAAATGAAATGTGAGGTACCATAATAATATTTTGAGTAAACATCACTTTTGGTCCCCAAAGTTTGCACATTTTAACACTTTCAATCCAGTTTCTGAAATTATAACATTTCAAGGCCTGAGGTTTGATTATTTTATTATTTTCTCAATTTTGGTCACTTTTTAAATTTCCATCCAAATTAACGGTTGAAATCAGTCAAATAGGATATTAATAAGGGATATTTTTTGTAATTTAACCATCCCCTTTTATTTATTTGATACAAAACGCAGTAATTGACTTCCTAAAAAAACACTATGTAACTCAGCCATTTTTCAAATAAATAAAAGGGGAAATCAATTACTGCGTTTTGTATTAAATAAATAAAAGGGGATGATTAAATTATGAAAATACCCCTCATTAATATTCTATTTGACTGATTTCAACCCTTAATTTAGATGGAAATATAAAAAGTGACCAAAATTGAGAAAATAATCAAACATCAGGCCGTGAAATGTTATAATTTCATAAATTGGATTAAATGTGTTAAAATGTGCAAACCTTTAAGACTAAAAGTGAAGTTTACTGTAATATTTTTTAAAACTTTAAACTA
The DNA here is from genome assembly GCA_039602395.1 of Deinandra increscens subsp. villosa. Taxonomy (NCBI): domain Eukaryota; kingdom Viridiplantae; phylum Streptophyta; class Magnoliopsida; order Asterales; family Asteraceae; genus Deinandra; species Deinandra increscens. The sequence continues at coordinate 11,730,055 of JBCNJP010000003.1, forward strand.
AAAGAGATAAAAGAAGCAAACGTCAAAGATCAAAAATAAAGTTTACTCTTAAAAAATAAAAAATAGTCATAGGTCATCTTAGGTTCTGGTTCTTGATTTTCTCTCCATCAAAATGAAACATGAATTTAATTATTATCATGTTGGTTTGAATCCTAGTTGGAATGATGTGAGAGGTGGGTGCTTTAAATGTTAAGAAAATATTTATATTTTTTGTTTTGTTTACAAGTATATTTGTTAATAAAATACATTATATTATTGGATAATTCATCACAACATCAAATAAATCCTATAGTAAATTTCCACAAAAAAAAAGTCATAAAATTAGGAAGATTTTGAGATAGACAATTTTGGCAAAAAGAATGGCGTGTATGGACGAAAATACCCTCTGTACTTAAATAAAGACAAATAGGAAATCTGTATTTCTTTATAAATTTAGAATTTTTATTTGATTATATAAATACTGTTTAAATTAATGATAGGTGCAAACAAGAAAACCGACAGCTCACCTCTTGACAATGTTATTTCAACAAGAAGATGGTTCCTTGTATCTACTCATTTTCTTGTTAATTACTTATTTGCCCTCCACAGTAATCATCAATTTTATTTTGTTTATATTTCATTATTTCCCCTGTATATAAAGTTAACCAATTAATATTTAATAATTGAAAAACAAATATTTTGTTGAAAAACATATTTAATTAAAAATCCATTTAATTTGTATGACATACAAAATCCAATAAATATTTGAAATTAAATTGAAATTGTAGGATTTGTAGACTAGATATATCAAGCTGTATGTAGAAGTGTTCATTTCTAAATAGTTAAAAATATCCTCTTATAATCGATGTGAAGTTAAAAGTATGTTTAATAGGTATGATACTATGAGTTAATATTAAAACAAGAGTGTGACAACCAAGGGTAAAAGTGGTAATTTCAAATGAAGTAGGCCACATAAGATGACATTATGCACCTTGCCATCTTGGCATCTTGCTCACATGTACAACTCACAAAATCTTGATATGCTTTTTATTATTTCTTTTAAGAAAACATATACACATGCAATTATTAATTCCATTCCTCTCTAATAATTTCTATTTTAATTTTTAGTATATTAAAAAAATAAAAGTCACCATCAAAACCCCCCCTTGGCTTATGCTACAAAAACCTTTCTCAATACTTCATCTCAAACCAATTCGATCTCTCCATTAAACAATTGAAAAAAAAAATATATTTTTCAAGAAAATGAGAGAAATCCTACATATTCAAGCCGGACAATGTGGAAACCAAATCGGTGCCAAGTTTTGGGAGGTTGTTTGTGACGAACATGGTATCGATGCGACCGGAAAATACAATGGTGACACTCATGTTCAACTAGAGAGGGTGAACGTGTACTATAACGAGGCAACCGGTGGAAGATATGTCCCAAGGGCGGTTTTGGTTGATCTTGAGCCTGGCACGATGGATAGTCTTCGTGCCGGGCCCTATGGACAAATTTTCCGACCAGATAACTTCATCTTTGGCCAAAATGGCGCGGGAAACAATTGGGCTAAGGGACACTACACCGAAGGAGCTGAATTAGTTGATGCAGTTCTTGATGTTGTTCGTAAAGAAGCTGAGAATTGTGATTGCTTACAAGGTATAACTACATATATATGCATATATATATATATATATATAGAGTGTAACAAGCAATAATAATTAACTCTTTGACTTACTATTTGTTAGATGTTAGCTAAAATGTTATGGTGTTACTTGTTACAGGATTTCAAGTGTGTCATTCGCTTGGAGGGGGTACAGGATCTGGTATGGGAACCTTGCTGATATCAAAGATCCGAGAAGAATATCCGGATAGGATGATGTTGACCTTTTCGGTCTTTCCATCACCGAAAGTGTCGGATACGGTTGTCGAGCCATATAACGCCACCCTTTCCGTCCATCAATTGGTCGAAAACGCTGACGAATGTATGGTTCTTGATAACGAAGCATTGTATGATATTTGTTTCCGAACACTCAAGCTCACCAACCCAAGTTGTAAGTTACTCCAAATCCTTTCTTATATTCATCTAATTTTTCTTTAAACTTGTTAAATTCAAAATAGTGTACAATACTTCTAGTCAGAGGTGTTTATGGTTAGGTATAAAACCATGAAACTGTTCAAACCAGTTATCGGTTTGATTTATGGTTTATGCCGTATACCGGTCATATAACACAAGACCGGATGATAATATTAACATATATTTTATTTTTTAGTTATATACATAATTAATTTTATACATTCAAACTTAGCTACATGAATTTAGTTTGTGTAGTTGGAGGTCCTGCGTTCAAACCTAGACAAGGATATAACTTGGGTTAGTTTGTAGAGTAGTTTAAGAGTAGAGGTATAATATATTCACCGTCAAAAAAAAATCTAGATGAATTTTTAAGTAATTAATGTGCTAATAGAACTAATTACGAGTTTAGATGTGACCAAGGAGAACATATATAAACTTAGAGAAAGGATAAAATGAAAACCCACTTGAGTTGGAAAAACCATGAAAACTTTTCAAAAAAGGGGTAAAAAATTCGTTTTTTTTTCTAAATTTTTTTATGGTGGTTCTCTATGTTATAGAGCTCCCCTTTATTAAAAAAAAATCAAAAAAACGCCTACTCGATTTTTTTTTAAAAAATTCTCAAAAAATCGTTTTTTTGCATATACTTAGTATCTCGGCCAAAACGGGGGTAAAAAATCGTGTTTTTATTTTCATATATTTTTTATACATTCTACATCCCATTTTAATACTTTTGGTGAAAAAAATCAAAAAAGCGCCTAAGAAATATTTTTATAAAAAATAATTAGTGTTTTATTTACATACGTAAGAAGCGAAATTTACATATGTAACTGGGCTTTTTTCACATATGTAACGTGAAAAATTCCAGATTTTGGAATTTTTTTTAAAAAAAAAACCCTAGGCGGTTTTTTGATTTTTTTTACCATGGGGATCGATATAAGGCAAAGAATCACTAAAAAAATTTTGAAAAAAAAAAAACTTTTTGACCTCGTTTTTTAAGAGTTTCCATGGTTTTTCCAACTCAAGTGGGTTTTCAATATATCCTTACCCTATAAACTTAACTAAAAGAAGAAGAAAAAGCAAGCTCATTTAGCCTAATAATATATCTAGTGTCTAATTTTCTATCTTCACCATTTAGGTGTAGGTTGAAATCTCATATAGAATATGAAATTTACCAAAGAACTTTTAGCTTATCAGTATTATTTTGGTGTCGTTTAAAGTGTATTTCCTTTAAAATTTAAGGATTTAAGTCCCATAATGAAAAGTGAGAAAAATAAAGTCGTTTAGAAAAAATAGTAAAATACGAGGTAATATGAAATTTTAGTGTTGTGTTTTCTCTCTATAAAAACTAAAAAAACTAATATTAAATTTTCTGTAAGTTTGCTTTACAACAAACCCAAGGATTAATATCGTGGCACACTGGCACGTATAAAAAGAAACAAAGTGTTGATTACAAAACTTGATAAAACTATGAAAGCATATATATACCGCGTATTTATGTACATATATATATTTCACGCGTTATTAACGTGTTATTTAAGAGAATTTATAATTTTGTATGAATGTCCGGTTATTCTAAACCCTAAAACCAAACCGTTAGTAAAAGTTTTGTTTGATATAGTTTTAAGTTTCAATGATTTATTTCGATTTTCGCTTATTAAAAACGTACTGACACTAAAAAGTTGATTCACGATTTAAAATATAAACATCAAAATCGGAACGTAAAACCCCTCCTAATAGTATTCTTACTTTGGATTATTGACTTTTTTATACCTCTTAATGCAGTTGGCGACTTGAACCACTTGATATCAACCACCATGAGTGGCGTCACATGCTGCCTCCGTTTCCCCGGTCAACTCAACTCCGATCTCCGTAAGCTCGCGGTCAACCTCATCCCCTTCCCCCGCCTCCACTTCTTCATGGTCGGATTCGCCCCGCTAACCTCCCGCGGGTCCCAACAATACCGCGCCCTCACGATCCCCGAACTCACCCAACAAATGTGGGACTCCAAAAACATGATGTGTGCCGCCGACCCCCGCCACGGCCGTTATCTAACCGCCTCGGCCATGTTCCGCGGCAAAATGTCCACGAAAGAAGTGGACGAGCAGATGATGAATGTGCAGAACAAGAACTCGTCGTATTTCGTGGAGTGGATCCCGAATAATGTGAAGTCGAGCGTTTGTGACATTCCGCCGACGGGGCTGGCGATGTCGTCGACGTTTATCGGGAACTCGACGTCGATTCAGGAGATGTTCCGGAGGGTGTCGGAGCAGTTTACGGTGATGTTTAGGAGGAAGGCGTTTTTGCATTGGTATACGGGTGAAGGGATGGATGAGATGGAGTTTACGGAGGCGGAGAGTAATATGAATGATTTGGTGTCGGAGTATCAGCAGTATCAGGATGCGGTGGCGGATGACGGTGAAGAGGATACGTATGATGATGAAGAAGAAGAAAATTAATGAATGAATGTGGTATTATTATTGTTATTGTTATTGTTTAATTTTTAAGTTTTTGTTTTTGGGTTGTTTTGTTTTATAATATGTTTTACTCGTTAATGAAAAACGATATATATTTCTTTGATTTTGAATTATTGCTTAAGTTTGTTTAATTTCTCTTTATGAATAAAATAATAAGATATTGAGTGCTTGATGTTTTCTTTTCATCAATTCATCATATGTACGTAGACACATTAAGGTGGTGTTTGGTTCGTCATAAGCTAACTTATAAACTAGCTTATAAGATAGTTTTTTTACGTTATCAAACGAGGCTTTTAAAAGTGCTAGTTTTTTAAAAGTCTCGTTTGGTAATGTCAGAATGCCAGCTTATAAGCTAGCTTTTGAAAAACTAGTTGTAGTAGCGTTTCAACTAGCTTTTATAATATTTCCAGTTTTACTCTTCCCTAATATTTTATATTTAAATTTTAATTTATTTATATACATGTATTTTTTTTTGTCATTTTTATCAAAGATTATTTTTTATCAGCTAGCTTATTAGCTAGTTTATAGTTTATTAGCTAATAGCTAGCTTATCAGCTAGCAGCTAACTTATCAGCTAGTGTGCCGAACACAACCTAAATAAAGAGAAAATACATCAATGTTTTAGAACCTTTTTTGAACCGTGTCGTTCGATGGTTGAACTAGCGATCGGAGGTTAAGCCGGTTTACATTTGTCCGATTTAGTGTAATTTTGAGCTAAGTTTTGACCCGACGATTTTTTGGTTCAACCGACCAAAACCCAAAATCGGTTCGCTAATTGAAGAGGTTTGTAAAACTTAAGTCACACACTCACACTAAAAGCTAAAAAGAAATTGGGGTTATTGGCTATTCACACGCGGTGAGTTCTCTTAATCGATTCAATTCAAAATGAGTTCTCTTCATTTGTATCTTCCTACTTAGCTTTCGTTTTAAGTTTTAGTGTAAATATTTCAAATATAGTTTATTAATCTCTCTACATAAATTTTTATATATAACATCTTACATTCAAAAGACAGCATTGTTTAACTTTTCATAGTTTGGCCACGTAAGTTTGGCATTTTACCCTTAAACTTTTACATTTTTTTTGTTTTTTTAACGGAATAGTAAACTTTAGGTTTTCATAGTTTTATATTTTTCATACTTTATGCGCTTTTCTACCCTCTAACATTTAAAGTTTTTTTTGTTCGTTTTGTAATCGTAGTTAAAATTGACCAATTCGAAAAAAATTGAAAAAAAAGAAAAAAGAAGAAGAGGAAGAAGTATAATAGATTAAAGAATAAATGCTCCAAGTTATCCAATTCCATTATTCTTTGGACATTTTTGTATTCGATTTAAAGGGGGTGGGAATATCAAAAAGTTATATCTTTATTACCCTTTACTTGGACCGAGTATGATTTGGATTAGATTGAACTTGATCTTTCTAGAGTGGGACACATAGGCAGACTGAAATATATTCGGTAAAGTATAAACACCTTGGGGGCTCAAAAGTTGGTGGTTGGGTTTAATCGGATCGAAATACCGATAATCGCTACCCGAATGTAAGTAGGCTTATTGAATTGAAATTGATGAATTTGAAAATGTTGGAAGCCAATTAATCAGGTTATGATTCCATTTGCAGGTTTTTTCGGGGACGAAAAAATGTTAAGTGGGGGGATATATGATGTGTTGCAAAACACATGGGTTTTCCTTTACGTTTTCGTGTCGTTTTGTGAGTCTTTTGAGTCATTTTACGTAGGTTTTTAGTTGTTTATGAGTATAAGTGTCTCAATGTGTGTTTCACGTTAAATTTGCAGTTTTAGTGCAGTTCCCGAGAGAAAACGAGCATTGGAGAAGAATTGAAGATCAAAAAGAAGAAAAGTGCTGAAAAGTAAGTACTTGGCGTATCGCCTAGTGCTCTTGAAGATGTAAGCGATACGCGAGCTTCAAAGAGGTCAAAGGCGGTGCTCCGTGCGTTGACCCGACTATTTTGTCGCCAAGCGCCCTCAGGCGTATCGCCTGCTGCTTGAGACTCCTCCAAGCGATACGCTTGGAGGGTAAAATTCCGGGAAACCCTAGTTTTTCAATTATAAATACAACGTGAGGGTTCCAGTCGAATAGCTTGCTGGATGCCGTAACTCAGAGCTCGTGGAGACGGAATTTGAAGCTGGTGATCAATAGAGAAGCATTTAGAGAGGCTGGATTGAAGCATTCGACATCAATTCAAGTTTTCGGGTTCTTGTCTACTTTAATTTCGTTCTTGTTTTTCTAGACCATATCTGTTCATGACCCAAGTTAATGTTTTTAATTATATTCTAGACATGTTTATGCTTCTTGGCTAAGCCATTTACATTACCTAGGCTTTTTGATGAATAATTGATAATTTCGACTTGCTCGGTTTGTGAATACTTATGTACGGAATATGTGACAACCGGACCAAAAATCAGGTCAACTCTCTCTCCGTTGACTTTTGTTGACTTTTAGTTTCGTTATAATTACATGATTTACCGCTTTAAACTGCATGATTAACTGTGATTAATTAAACGATTAACTGTTACGAAATCCGCGTTGAAAAACTGTGAATTATGAATGTTACATATTATTATTAATGGAATTTTAATAATAAGAAATTAAATATAAAAATTTGACGTTTTATATTTTATCAAACCGATTCAAACTATTAAGTCATTTCATGAACTTAAAACGAATACAAAACGCTACGTTGTCAAGACTTAACCACCTTTCAAAACGTTTAGCCTATTGGGCCCGGTAAGCCCAATAAGCCCAAAAACGTCCGGATCGACCCGAAAAGTTAACCGAAGGTTCACCTCGAATAACCGAGTAACACCCCCAACCCGGAAACCCGACCCGCGGCCCGATACGCATTGGGCTGAACCGGCCCAATTCCTTTTCTTTCTTTCTCCTTCGCGGCCCGCATCCGAAAACCCGGCCCAAGCCAAAAACCCGGCCCGACCGAGAACCCGGCCCGACCAACCCGACTGGGCTTCGGCCCAGTCCTCTCCCCAAAACGAATGGGCTTCGGCCCATTCTTTCAATTAAAAACCGATTGGGCTTGGGCCCAATCTTAAACAAATTTAATTAATTGTTAAGCCCACCATGTTTTATAAATTTTATAAAACTAACACAATTCTTTAACTACTAATATTTTTTTTATAAAACTCGGGTCAACAACGTTTATAAAAATAAAAATCACCATTCAATTTGATTAATTATAATTGGGTTATATTTTAAAAAGTTGTGATTTTTATAAACTCCTAACCCCCTTTTGTTTTATAAAAGCTTCTAAACTTTTATAAAATCTATAAAACAAGTCACCTCCACTTGAGATTAGTAGGGATTAATGGGAGCTTGACAACACATAATTACACAATGGTTAATATAACCACTTTAGGTTATAAAAGGAGGATTAAGGCTCCCATGTCCCCCACACCTCCAACACCCTCCCTCTTGTCTCCCTTGGAACCAACCGGTCCCCCACCACCGAGCCACCTCCTCCGCCGGCTGCTGCCACCGTCCGCCACCCTGCTCCGCCGCCGGACCGCCACAAGCCGCCGCCCCTCTCTCTTTTTCTTGCCGGTTTTTAACTCACAACCATTGTGAGTCTCCTACCACCTTTTCCTCTATATTTTCTTCATGTTACTACCCAAGTAAAACCACCAAGTCTTGACAAATCCACTAACACTTATGAAAATCTAAATCTAAATGTTATAATCTTTTGGTTTTGGAATGCTTTGTTTGCAACAACTAACTTAAAACTCTCTTCTTAATCTCCTCTTCTTTAAAGATTCAAGATGGTGAAACACAATGGTGAATCCTTATGGATAGTAACCTTGTGCACCTAGATCTGAATGGAATCCATGAATTCTTAGTTAGTTGTTTGCAAATCAAAGCCACTTCATATTCATGTTAAATGAAAATATCTAAATGACTAACTAATACATGTTTATTATTTATGTATTTTGGTCCTAACACATGCATTAGTGTTAGTAGATTTATTTATATTTCATGTCCTAACATTTTTATGTTAGTAGATTTATTTATATTCCATGTCCTAACATTATTATGTTAGTAGATTGCATTTAAATATATATTTGGTCCTAACATATATATGCTAGTTAATTATTTATTGTTTCATGTTATTTATTAAAAATGTTAACTAACAATATAAACCATGTTATATTATGTTAACTTGCTACATGAAATAATAATGGACAAATATATGGACTTAAACTTGGAAATGAACTTTAAATCACTAAAGTAACTAGTGATTTATAAAAATGGATCAAAGTATATATTTCTTAAAATAGTCATGTAACATATTTAATGTGTTACAAATGATTGGACAAAAAGAATAAAATTTATTGCTAGATTTGATAAGAATAATATTTATGTCAAATGATTAATTTGACATAAATACTTGGATTTATTACAAGTTTTAACATTTCTTAAAACTTGCTAGAAATGGACATTTTTTTCTATAAAAGTCACATTTGAAAATTAATATTTTTATAAAAGATCTTTTTTTTTATAAAAATAAATCAAAGACAAATCATTGGCTTTAAATGTTTACATGGACTTTTAATATTACTTTGACGAAAACAAAGTATCCAAAAATGAACTAACGTTCGTTGGAGATTTTAAATAAAGTCGAGTTTTATAAAGACAACGTTATATAAATCCAAGCGTCGTTAAGATATTTTGAGAAATATATATATTTCATGAAAATGAAATATTAAACACTTTCGAAAAATAAATGATTAAATGTTAAAAGCTTTGAATGTTTTTCTGCAAAGATTTACGTTTTAAAAATAAGACAAACGTTAATAATTATTTTTGACAAATAAATATTGGCAAAAGATATAAACCATGTCTTATTCACCAAAGACTTGTTAATCATAATTATTCAACATAATTATAACTTGCAAGATTAACAAATCAAATAAGTAATTATTTAATTAAAAATAATTATTCCAACTTGTGAAAATAATAATAAACATTATTATTTCTTTTTAAACTCAATATTCAAGACTTGATTGAATTATTGAAAATGATTATTTGTTTATATTTATTGAACATAAATATAAATAACCATGAACGTATTTATTTAATAAATACAAAATTAACGGGTTTTTAACGATACAAACGGACTCAAAACGTCAAGACTTGACCGGTATCACTTGGGTGACTTATGTTACTCAAATGATCATAGACCTTATGTATATGCTTATTAAATGATTTAGGACGTTACGCGCTACCGTTCATTCACTGCTTATTTACCGCTTAGCTGCTGAATCTGTGAGTTTCACGGCCCCTTTTTCCTTTTAACTGTTTTATACTTGGGGGAGAAATCATGAAAACTGATTAAATGCTTTTTACTTAATATTATGGTTTACTTGTTAGCCGTATGACTACTTGTTCTCTTACTGATTGCCCAACTTGGTACATTATCGTTATAAACGTTTGTACAACCGAAATCCCATCATTAATTGATTTCAATTAGTTCTGTACGAAACGATAGCTAGTGAATAGATCTATTTGGGTTGACAACCCTACCCTAACTGGTAGCTTCAAATCTGACTCCGGATTGTCTGGGGGTACACGTCAGTTATTCTGCTCTGTTTAACACCTCTGGGCAAGAGATGCTGGGTGGGTAAACCGTTAGTATTTGAAATCAAGGTTCAGGTGAGATCATACAACAACAACAATAAACCCTGATAATATTTAAGTATACTGAAAACTGTTTTACAACTGTTTAAACCGTTGAGTCATAAACCTGTGAACCTCACCAACTTTATGTTGACCCGTTTTATATTCATGATTTCTTAGGTAATTGACAAGACATCTTTGAAGACATGCAAATGGGGCTTACAAATGCTATCGGACCTGTCCTTGGAGTCATAGTCCCGACTATCCAATTTAACCATTTCACGCTTTTAATAATCGTTTAAGACTTATGTTTTTTTATTAATTGTAAGACATTAATCGTTTCCACTATCTTTTCCGCTGCAATGAAATGAATTAATGTTTTATGAAGTTTTTTAAATTATTAGAAGTTGTTCTATGTATCCTCGACTATGATTCCATTCTGGCTCACACCCGAAACCGTTGACCGGGGTGTGACAGAATACTAATCTAGTAAAAGTTGTTATCTTTCTGATTTGATACATATGAATACAATTTTTAGCCTGTGAATTGATTGCATATTCCTCTTGTTGCCCCTTGAATGTCTTTCAGTTTAGGGTTGCATGCTAGATTGCCTACTGTGTGTTTGTGATTAGTAGATGGTTTAGGAGACGTCCAACACCATAGGAATTGCTTTTGATTTACAGGTTGATTTCTACGTTCTGTTAGACTTAGACAAGCCGGAAGGTGATAGGTCTATTGGGTAGTCGGTTGTGTTAGGGTTTTAGGTCAAATTGCCTCGGGAGAGGGATTCCTAGGAACGTTAGCATTTCTGTTATGCCATCTCATTTTGGTAGATAGCAACCACTCCTCTCATCTATTAGGTGTTTGGGATAGGAACAAGCTGGAAGGTGACTTATTTGATGGAGTGCTAGATTATCCGTTAGGGACAAGCCGGGAGGTGACCTAACCCAATCAGTGTGCGTATTCAGCTCTTAGGATTGCCTATTGCGTCACACCCGGAGAGTGATCTAGGGTCCATTAGGGTTTTCTTAGAATTGGCATAAAGATCCTGATTCCGTCATAGGTTTCCTTAACCGAGTGAAGTCGTGAGCATCAATTAGGATTCTTGGCCTATGTAGTGTTGTTTCTAATATCCGGTTTCATCTTTGAGTTCTAAGTTTCAGTAGGTACATTCCATTTTCAGCAACTTTCGATTTTTAGTACTTTCCATTTTTAGTAAGTCTTAGTCAATAGTTAATTTTAGTTAGTTAATCAAATTTCACTCAAAACCCCAAATTTCTCCAATTAATCAGTATTTTCATATTTCTTAATTAGTTTTGTCTTTCATTTGTGTCTCTAGGGTTCGACCCCGGTCTTCCACAAGCTATTCTGCATCCGATAGGTCCACTTGCCTGTTGAGTCGGTCTAGTTTAGGATAATTGGGTTTAATTTAGTGTGTCTAGGTCTAGGATAATTTTATTTAATTTTATAGATCGATTTTTGCACATCAATACATATGTCTTGTTTGAAAGTATTAGAATTAGATAGATTATTGTTTTTATACTTTGTCACTTAGTATATTTCTCTCGTTCTTTTGTAGCTAAGTGTAACTATTATTGATATATATTCAAGTTCCCTCATCCTAGGACCAAACGTAATGGGCGTTTGGAGCTGTAGAGGCTAGATTATGAGGCTTGTAATATTAAATATGTTGGGCTGGGCTTAGAGGGTTTGATTAGAATCATAGGCTAGTTTGATTATTGTTTAGGCTAGTTTATGATTGGGCTTGGGTTTACTATTGGGTTTATGATCCAAAAGGGGCCCAATAGTAAACCCAATGGTGGTCTATATATAGACCACTTGACCTCCTTGTTGAGGGTTGCTTGTTTACGATTGAGAGAGGGCAACCATAAGGTGTTTACGATCCATTGGAGATTACGATCGTAAACCCGAGAGGAGTGAGTTTACGATTACTGTTTTGTACCCGACAAGGTTTCTTGTGTGCAAAGATCTAGTTTTTATCGTTTAAATCATCGTTTTCTTGTGTTCTCTTCATCTCTATTCTTGAATCAATCACCTACGAGGATTCCGCACTCGTTTGTGATAGAGATATCGTGTGTTTGGGAGATTTAACGGACCTACAATTGGTATCAGAGCCAAGAATCACAGATTCGAGGTTCTCACGATATTGGATTCAAGCTTTTTCCCAAAAAAAAAAAAAATTTGAAGATTTGAAGATTTGAAGATTTGAAGATTTAAAGATTTGAAGATTTGAAGATTTGAAGATTTGAAGATTTGAAGATTTAAAGATTTGAAGATTTGAAGATTTGAAGATTTGAAGATTTGAAGATTTGAAGATTTGAAGATTTGAAGATTTGAAGATTTGAAGGTTTATGATCAAGGCTTGAAGATTTGAAGGTTTATGATCAAGGCTTGAAGATATGAATGTTTATGATCAAGATTTGAAGGTTTAAGATCCAACACAATCATAAACTGAGTTTACTATCGGAGTTTACTATCGGAGTTTATGATTGAGATTCCGATTCTGAGTTTATGACTGGTGTTTATGACTGAAGGTGATTACGATCGTAAACAGGTGATTACGATCATAAACAGGTGATTACGATCGTAAACAGGGATTACGATCGTAAACAGCGATCACGATCGTAAACAGGGATTACGATCGTAAACAGTGTTGATTTACGGCAAAAAGTCACTATTTCACACTTTCACGGAAACGGGCGTAACTTTTGACTCGTTTGGAGTTAGAAGCTCAAATTTGAACACGACGTTCGTGACATCAAGCCTCAGAATTACCCCCGACTAACGTCCAGGGGAGCTCGTTTGGACCCCCAAATTCCACTCCGAAGGCCTCCGTTTTTCAGTTTTAAGTTTTTGACACTATTTTTTTGAATAGTACTTTTGCCGATTTTGCCGTTTTTGCAGATTTTTCAAGATTTTCAGAAGCTGCATAATGAGTTCAGTGGTTGAAGAAAAGAATATATTTGAGGACGAAGATGCTGAGATATGCCCCAATCCTACTTGTGCTCGTATAATTCCTGAACTTAAGCAAATGTGTAGAAATTTTCAGTCAGAATTATTTGAGACAAAATGCGAGAAGAGCTCATTTAAGGGTAGATGGCAAAAGAACGAAGAGAAGGTTAAAGCTCAAAAATTAGATATAACAAAATATAAGAACCTTGCAACTGAGAACGCCTATTTGTATGACAACGCTAAGTTAGAGATAGCTGAGCTAAGTAAGCAGATAGATGACCTGAAGCATAAGAACAATGAGATGCAGGTTAAGCTTGATATGAATCAAATGAGGAGCAAAAGAATGCTTGAAGCTGGAAAGGAATTGTCACATGCTGTTGTGACTGGTCAAGTTGGGAAACACACACCTGGATTTGGATCAGAAAAGACTGATAAGGCCTTGGCTGCAAACAGCATTATTCCTCCACCAGTTCCCAGAGACATTATAGGAATACTTCTTAGTGAGGATCAAGTTGAACGAACCAAGTCAGATTATAAAGAAGCTGCTCCTCCTATTGATAGTGTCTT
>JBCNJP010000003.1:11744262-11858877 GCA_039602395.1 Deinandra increscens subsp. villosa
GCCCTATGAGTCGAGTATCTACTGTAAACATTTCTGACTCTAACTCCAAACGGTTGATTTTTAATGATTTTTTAGTGAACTGGTGTCATATAGAATTTTCACAAATTATAACCAAATTGTCACACGATTTTTTCCGTAATTATCTAGCATAATTAATGGAAAAGATCAAGTATTAATATTAATATATCTTTGTAATAACCATGACTAATTTGTATGAAAGTTTCATGATTTTTACTTCTTGTAACTAATTAAAGTAAATGTACAACAATTAGTACAACCAATTATCAAGGAAAAACTTGGATTAGGGTTTCAAAAAAATATATATATAATTCCGAAATTATCAACAACCCTAAACCCTTTTTTTAAGTTTAATCTTTTTGGTAATTAAAAAGATATATAGATGGATCGTGATACCACTGTTGGATTATATAATAATTTATCTATTTACGAGTACGCAACGGAAAATCAACCTATGTAATTAACTAACTAACCAAGAAAGATAATGTGTACCTTAATAGCAAATAAAGTAAGAAACATCTAGAGTTTAAAGAAAAACCCCTCTACGATCGCACACACGACACACTAATGTACGTATGCTAGTACTTGATCACGAACACTCGAGCTTCTCCTTCTTGCTTTGGTCGAACCACACACAAAACCGAAAACCTTTTAGGGTTTTGGGTCTATTGTCGAAAAACGGAAGAGAGAGAGAGAGAGAGAGAGAGAGAGAGAGAGAGAGAGAGAGAGATTTGGGATTGCCTATAATCTCATATGATGCAAAATAAAACCTTAAACTAAAGGTTTTATTTATAGGCAAGGTTTACTTGTTAAACAAGTTAGAGTTAGATGAGGATACACCATAGATGGGCCGGCCCTATGTGGGCTTCTCCTAACATTTCATAATTGTATTTTAATTATAACCCTCTCTTAACTGTAACTAACAACCGTTAGTTTTAATGACTCTTCGTTATTTAAATTTGTGATTTTTATTAATTAATATATTAATTAATACAAATACATTTGTGTTGAGACGTGTAACCCCGTATGCTTAAATACTTTTCGAATATACGTTTATTTTTACGTGATCATATTCCTACAGGAAGGACGCCGGGTTTGATCGGAAAAACGAAGTGGGGGTTGCCTCGTATGAAAAAAGGTGGTGGGGCTTCATGCGTCTCTCTATCTCTATTTTATTTTATTTTTTTGTCTTCTTTGAACTGTGAATTTGGTGTGTTCTGAACTGTGAAATTTGATGTATACTTATACTAATCGATAGATGTGATCACTTGGTCAAGATTAGAACAAGACATTTGCTTCACCATTACGTTCAAGTTTAAATTGATGAGTCAACAAAGAGAAGTCATTCATTTAGGCTATATACGTGTATAGATAACTGGTGATATGTTGTTTAGATATTTTCTTTTAATAGGGTATAATCTATCTTATATAATAAACACAAAGCTTTGCTATTCAGGAGGCACAATTAAGGTGTACCACCTAAGATTAGTTTTTTCTTAAAAATCAGTCACGTAGGATCTTGCTTATGTGTAATTTTTACAAAATTTTAAATAAAAAAGTTTAGAAAAAAAAAACTTAAACACACGCGGATCTTTTACGACCCGTTTTTGGGTCTGTACCAGTTTAAACCCGACAAATATAATCCTCAAAAGAGAATCACGATCTCTCTGTCACCCTAATCAATTAGGGTTCTTACCCTCTCTCTCACGCCGCAACACTCCTCCGTCAATCTCCATTCTTCGCTTGATTCGATCGCAACCAGTGTTTCAAAGAGCTCACACGCTAAACAGAATCACGAACTCTCATTCTCATTTCTCAGTCATTCTCTTCTACACTCCCTCTCAGATCTACGAATCTCGCGATATATGATACGGAAAGGTAGTAGTAGTTGTATGAATGATTTTCTTCAATCAATATATCAATTCAATCTACTTTAATCCTTCGTTTGATTTCTCTTCTTAGCCTTATCGATCAATTTTTGATTTTAGGTTTTCTGTAGAAATAGTATGCTTTCCAAATCACGCACTCTATGTGGAAGTACGACTTCATTGTGACTATGAATCGCATCTTGGAAGTCCATTGGTTATTCGTAGGTATTTGCAATTGGTTATAAACTTATAATAAAAAAAAATTGTCCAATTGCGGTTGTGGTTAAGGGATATACCAAAGTCATTTATTTCTCTACATTGGTTTATAGTCTATGAAGTCTTTGTATGTGAAACTGGAACTATATTTCACTATAGGTCTTCTATTAGCCAAAATCATTTTTACATCTTGAACACAAAGGAAAACTGATTATCCTTTTTAAGTTCCTGTTTGCATAAATTTTATTGGAATTACGTATTTACGTTTACAAAGTTGTCATAAAAAAGTTCTATTTTATTTTTTATTTGTTTCTCTCAGTTGCTATTAGAAAAGAAAGAAATCTGCAACCTTTATTTACCGTTAAAACTAAAAAGATTAATGAAATTCACTATTACTATTACTATATATTACAAATGACAACATTGCTTGATCATCAAGCAACATTTTTTTAATAATATATATATATTAAAATAATCAAGAAGTAATATTTTAATGGGTTAATCAACAAGTATTTTTAATAGTTTTTATATATTAAATTAATTAAAAAAATAATATTTTTTTATTAAATGATATTTTGATTTTATTAAAAGTTTATTAATATAATAATATTTGGATTTATTAAATAATATTTATGACTCTTTCCATACACGTAACGTTAAAGCAGTGCAATGGTTTTGGGTGTTCACGTTATCTCAACGGTAACCTCCATTGATTACCAACAATTTTTATTATGTTCTGATTTTTCGTCTCATTTGCAATGCTTCGTCGTAGTTTCCCAAACCAAATTCAGTTGCAACTTTTTTAAGTGGCTTAACATCAAGTGGGTTTTCACTTTTTTCCAAGCCAAATCTGAAACCCAAAGCTGCACTGTGATCTGAGGGTTCGAACAGCAAGCAAAAGCAATCAAGTGGGTTTTGAATTTTATTCCCACAACCCCAGATTTCGAGGGTTCCAATTTAGAGTGGTTAATGGTGGTTAACAGTGGTCGGAGGACGGAGATGATGACGGTAGTCGGAGACGATGAAGGTGGCCGACGATAACGGGGGTCGGTCGGAGATGATGGGTCTTCTCGGAGACAATGGGATGGTTGTATTATTTACAGATTTTCCGATTGAGTTTGTATTAATTTGAGATGTGTGTAATTTTAAATTTTGAAAGAAATTTAAGAGAGAATGAGAAAATAATTAAAAATACAAAAAAATAAAAACCCATTTTGCTAAATAAGTTTTTAACTACACCTATTTGATAAATAAAATTTTAAATTACACCTATTTGGTTAAAAACACTTGGAAACTATAAATATATAAATACATGACACATTTAATACTTTGTTCTTTTTTTTTTCCGACATGCCTTACAATTTGATTATTAGACCTATCTTTAGGCAAATTACTATATATTACAATTCACAACATTTTTTTAATTATTTTATTTGGTTAGGATTATTTTAATAATTTAATTAGATTATTTTAATGTTTTGATTTTAAGCTTAATATTTTAATAGCTCTAATACATTAAATTAATCAAACAATATTTTAATGGTTTTTATATATTAAATTCATCAAATAATTTTAATATTTTTTTATTAAATGATATTATGATTTTTTTTAAAAAGTTTATCAATATAATAATATTTTGAGTTTATTAGATAATATTTATGATTTTTTGCATACACGTTATCACAGCGGTAACCTTCATTGCAATAGTTTTGTGTGTTCGCGTTATCCCGACAGTAATCTCCATTTAAATTATTTAATTTTATATTTTTTTTTACTTTTTATATTTTTGTTTTGGTTGTGTAATACGCAAACTTTTAAATAATAAATATGATTTGGTTATAATTTTATAAGTGATTTTGGTCGTTCAATGTTTTCTTTTTTCGTTTTCCTCCATATATCCTTAAAGCAATGCAATGGTTTTGTGTGTTTGCGTTATCCCCATGTTTTTATAAGTGATTTTGGTCGTTCAATGTTTTCTTTTTTGTTTTCCTCCACGTATCCTTAAAGCAATGCAGTAGTTTTGTGTGTTTGCGTTATCTCCACGTTTACTTTAATTGATCACCAATAATTTATGTTGTTAGTGGTGTAGCAGTTTAACTGTTTTATCTACCCGTGTTATCCGAACGATTAAAACAACAAGAACACAACAAACGAGACCGTGTTGAGATGAACGAATCCATGATCTTTTGTGAAACTCACTCCATGTAAAACAAACAACAAGTTAAACTAATAAAACTAATGCAACAACGTTGCAATTCAATTTGGTAACATCATGACATCATTCTTGAACACCTCCGCGCAACGCGCGGAGGTTTAAAATCTAGTGTTATATATTATAGATAGATAATTATATTTTAAAACTCTTTCTCCTAATAGTTAATAAGATGTATACCGTTTAGGAATAAAATGAAAGTAAATTAAACATATTAATATTTACCTCGGGTTACACCAGTTTGATTTTTGAAGCCTCTATGTTCCTGTCCGTTCATAAAGATGATTATTTTTTGGTTTATTGGATTTAAATAATACCAATTAAGCCTCATTGGCCAATAATAATACCAAATCAGGAAATTCCATACAATAATACGAATTGGACACATGGGTGTAAAAACTGATATGCCGGTAATTTTTTCCAAACGGTGAAACCAACTGCTTATGTGGCAACTGATTTGGTATCCCTTTTTATGACGTGGACAAGAGCTGCTAACGTGGCATATGAACTCAATTTAGAAAACCCCCAACACAGATTTTGAACTTCAAATCGTTCTCCATATCGAACCCTAATTCTCTCGAACTCAGATTGATCAAGGAAAGTCACAAAATTGGAACCCGACACAGGTTAATTTGGTGATACGATGGCTTCATCTTCAATCCCAGTCCAAAAGTCACAAAATTTATGTTTCTTAGCTTAATCAGTTATAGATTTGCAAGAATTTAGTAGTTTTCATAAAAAAAATTCTTTTTCAGAAATATGACTGCACATTCTTCCATTGGAAAGATCAAATTGACACAATTATTGGTCGTGGAGATAATGCAAGAGTGATTGAAATGCAGAATGAAGCCATTGCAACCTTGGAAGTTGAGAAAAAAAAAGCTTGAAGATGAACTTGAGGTCGTGGAGATGAAGAATGCAAAAACCAAATGGGGAATGAAGACATATGTTGGATTTCTTATCTTGATTGTTATTATCTTGTATTGGTAGTTTGGAAAGTCTGAAAATTTGTGTTATGTGTTTGAATTTATCTATGTAATGACTATTTTAACAGTTTGAACCTATCTATCTATGCAATGACTAAGTTTTTGACCTATATATGGATGTAAGGGATTCACTGTTATATTGGTTATTTGTTTTTGACCAGTTTGAATTTGCATGTTCATTTGTTACCAAATTGGGAGTTTTACCAAATTGGCAAAAGACCCAAAAACTGGAAACCTGGTAAATGGCAGTTACCATTTGGTCAAAAACTGGAAAATGGAATGACCCATTTGACCCCTTTGTGCTCTTATGACAGTTTTGACCCAATAAAATGACTCATTTGGCTCATATCAACCTTATTACAGTTTTGCCCATTCAAACCCAACCCAGTTGACTGTTTTGCCCTTTTGATACTTTAATTAATCATAATCAATCAAAATTAAGGATAACTAAGCATATCACTTCCATTCCATTAAAATAAAGGCCCAACATTGTTAGTACAGTACAAAAGACAGTTTACAAAATACAAACCAACTTCAAAATAGAAACCAACTTCAAAATGAAGGCCCAACAAGTGAGAATTGTTAACTCTTCACAGCTGCATCACACCATGACTGATGGTTGACTGCTGGGTGCTTTGTGAAGGCTGGTTCTGAGCAACCTTCCTTGGCCTTCCTCTCTTCCTCTTTTGTCCCACTCCACTACTTTCAGCAACCTTCCCCTTATTTGGGCATTTTGAATTGTTATGACCAGTTTGTCTATAGTTTCCACACTTCTTAATATGCCCATGCCTAGTAAGTTTGCCAGACTTCTTTGGATCCTCATGAGGGTCTCTCTTTCTGTTTTTCTTGGGCCTTCCAGGAGCAATCTTAATAGGTGGTGGGTCCAATGGTGCATCAACTGTTGGCTAGTACTTTTCAGATGCCAATGGAGGATTGAAATGCTGGTAAGACTTCATGTACTGATCTTTGTGATATATCTCATTCACATAATCTTCTGCATTCTTTGTTAATATACCTGCAATTGCACATACATGAAAGCAGGGAATACCTGTTACATCCCACTTTCTGCAAATGAATATCCTATGAAACCTCTATGTCAGAGCTATCATCCCCATGAAATTGAGGAGGGACTTTAACAAGAACAAATGTGGATGTAGGATTGGCCACTGTCAGAGCTTCTAAATAAGACCCAAGTTTGCTATAGTGCCCCCTTATTGAACCATGTAATTTGTCATGGGCCTTCTGTTCTGCTTTATAGCAGAACCATTTATTAACAAATACCTTGAATGTTCTTTTAACAACCTCCTGAATCTCCTTATATGACATGTTTGGATTAGTCTTGAATAGATCCAAAAAATGATTGGCTACAAATGCAGCAGTCAACTGTCTATTCTTAACCATGCTTCGTTGACAATTATGATCCTTTGACACTGCCTTAACCATATAACAACCCTTATTCACATGAAATGAACCATAGATCTTAAAAGGGCATCCCTCATCAGCTGCCTCTTCACCTATATCAGCTGCCTCTTCACCCTCATTAGCTGCCTCTTCACCTATATCAACAGCCTCATCCTCTTCAAGAGCCTTAATACCTTCACCAACAACTTGTGAATGATCATGTTCAGCAATTACATCAACAGCCTTACTTCCTTCACCAACAACTTGAGACTGATCCTGTAAATCAGTTAAAGAAGTAGTACCAGCAACATCATCAACCTTACTTTCAGGCTCACCTAGATCTGAGAAACCAACTATAAAGGAGGCTACTTCTATGTAGCTATGGGTTTGCAGGTGGGCTTCACCTTGGGCTGCCGGGTTTTTGGGTTGGGCCTTGGTTTGGGCTTCAGTTTGGTCTTCAAGTATGGATGCCCTGTTAGGATGCTTACTAAGCTCTACATAAATACAAGCCATATGCCTCATACCATCTTCACCCATTTGATCTACCATACCCATGACATCACCGTCATCTTTCAACTCAACAAGACCATTTTTGACAGATTTTCCAGGTAGAAGGTAATACATCCTAAAGTTGATTTTCGGATATCCACAATATTTCAAAACATAATAAGTTAATTCAGAGTATGAAAGTTTGTCGATCTCTACCTCAAAAGTTACAGTTCCACCTCCAACATAATCCCATTTTTTCTTGGTTAGGAAGTGCCTAACATGCCAAATCTTGATGAGCAATTTCTCACTCATGCTTACTGGAAAAAAAGGAAACAAAGAAGAAGATTGGTAACTGTTATGGGGTTATTCAGTATGCTATATCAATTTCGTACCTTCGTGAGTCGATGATCGAGGAAACCAGAGATCGATTGGCTGAGTAATGGTGGTGGTCGGAGTTATTGAGGGGAGCGAGAGTTAATTTGGGGGTTTGTGTTAGGGTTATGACATTTTGTAAACGGTTTATAATCCTTTTTTTTACTGTGCCATGTCAGCAACTCTTGTTCACGTCATTAGAAAGGTTACCAAATGAGATGCCACAGAAGCAGTTGGTTAACACCGTTTGGAAAAAATTAACGGCATATCAGTTTTTGCACCCATGTGTCCAATTCGTATTATTGGGTGGAATTTCCTGATTTGGTATTATTATTGGCCAACGAGGCTTAATTGGTATTATTTAAATCTAATAACCCTTATTTTTTTGAAATGAGCTTAATTGATATGTTTGAACTATCGATTAGGTTATTCCGGATAGCCGGCTTTTTATTGGTTTGGCGTTTCAAAAGAAAAAAAATATATTTACTTCTTTTTTTTTTAACAGCAAAAGGATTTCATTACATGAAAGCCAGAGGCTTAAAAAACATCCATGAAAAAACAAAGCACCAAACAACAAGCAAGAAAAGAGACAAACTACATATGAATGTCGAAATTAATCCACCTTTCCCAATCCAAACTTATGTTCTTTGACCGACTTTTAATCCCCAAAAAGGCGATAGATTTTACTTCCCCAACTATCACCTCAGCATTGACCCGTTTTTTGTTAGGCTGTGCGTAATGGGATTTTATGGGGGCGTCATGGAGCCCAAAACCACCATATAGCGCCCCTTTCTCCACCCCAGCAACGCCATCTTCCTCCTTCCCCCCTTTGAGCGCCATCTACATAACGCCTTCCCCCTCTCAGACTCCGGCGCCATGGACGCTATACCCACTACGGTGGGGCGCTATGGCGCCATCTCTATCTCCATTACGAACAACCTTATACAAAAAGTCATTTCAAACTTTTCAAATGGACCAACATGTAACCGCTTGGATTTTACTTCCCCAAATATATTTACTTCTAGAAATTCTTGAAACCTATCAAAGTAAAGGAAAGGGAATACCCAATTATAGCCCCACCCACGCACTCCCCTAAACACATAATTTGCAGTAAGAAAATGCGCATCCGGAGGTATTTAGCCACCAGCGACGACGATGAAGACGACGAGCCCCCGCACCGATCGCCCAAAGAAGATGAGGAAACCAGGTCTAGTCAGCGGAAGAGAAAGCGGATGAAAATATACGAAGACGACGATGAAGAAGAAGAACAAGAAGCAGCAATCAAACAAACAACCAAAATCAAACGAGACAATAAAAAGCTCAATGAAGACGAAGACAATGAGGCGTCCGTTCCGGAAGATGATGAGGACGAAGAAGAAGAAGCACCGGTGGAAGACGCGAAGCCAATTGGCGATGTGATTAAGGTTACCGGAAAGGGGAAATCGAGGAGAAATCATTACAAGTCGTTCGAATTTGACGGCCTTTCTTACGAGCTGGTGAGCGCCTTATTTAAGTAGCAGTTTCAGATTTATTGCCTATAATTGACTGTCAAACTTCTGAATCATTCACCTTGCAATTTTGTTGAGAATTGAGGGAGGGGCTCTAAGGGCTAGGTTTTTTTTTTCTGCATACAAAACCAGTTTTAGCCTAAATGCATTTGGTAGTTGTTCTGTAGACATGCAAATTACAGTGTTAGTTGTCATTGTATAGTTCATGAAACTTGTGAATGATGATAATTTGCTTTGAGCTTTAGAGATATCTTACTCGGTGAGTAAGTTTTTGCTAATTGCAGTTTATTTTTTCAGTTATTTTGTCTAGATAGTAATCATAGTATTTTGAAGTTCTCTTTTTGGGATTACACAAGAATGTATACTGTATAGATTGATACTTGTGTTAATCGAAGGATACAAGTAGGTTGGATCAAATTAGGATAAGCTTAAGGAGTCATTTGTAGCGGAAAAGGTTTCCTTGACGTTAAAGAGTAACTGAGTAAGGTCTATGGGTTATGTTGATGTGGAAACTGATAGCGCTTATTATAGTTTATTGGTAGGATGTTGGGCCACCAAAATGCCAATTGTATACAAGAATGTAACAGAAGCTGGAATGTTGAAGTAGATGTGTAGCCATGGAAATGGGTATGATTGGTAATGAAGATGCAAGTAAGAAGGCTGGGAGTCGCATAAGATGGTTTCGTCACCTTTGACTAAGATCTTTTAAAGCACCAAATCACCAGTTGGAGGCCAATTTGGGAGATAGAAGTCGGCCAAGATTTACATGTAGATGTAGCAAAAAGAGTTCACCAAATTACAAAATATTTAGGTCAATTTTTACCCATGCTATTGAGTTTTTGTTATAGTTTCTCTTGTTGATGTACATATATGATTTTTTTTTTTTGGATTTATTGTTGTCGTTCTTTTGGAATAAATTTGATATCACGTTGCATTTGGTGATTCGTATGCCACCTTTTCTTAAGGCATGGTTCTATGCTATAGATGGAATGCTGATTCAACCATGTATGCCTATAATCAAACTTGATCCATCGTGACATTCTATCACAGATAGTTGTTATTTCATCACTTTGTCTTTCTTGCAATGTCATGCATACTAGTTCCATATAGTGAATACTCTTCTAATCTTATGCATATTAGTGTGCACACTTAAACAAATATAAACATCCGTGCTTTTTTTGTCCTTGATGGAATTACCATTTCAAGTAATAATTAAAGCACCAAACTGTGTTCTGTCTGTATGGGATGTGTAGGAGGATCCTGTGCTTTTAGTTCCTGATCCTGAAGGACCAAACAAGAAACCCTATGTTGCAATAATCAAGGTATTTTAATCTGTATAATGATATTATTATTCTTGCTATATTGTCTCTTATCTGTTCTGATGTGGAAATTTTATTTTATACACAGGATATCACGGAGACAAAGGACGGGAGTGTGATGGTCACTGGACAATGGTTTTATAGACCAGAAGAGGCAGAAAGAAAAGGTGGTGGAAATTGGCAATCAAACGATACAAGGGAACTTTTTTATAGTTTTCACAGAGATGAGGTCCCAGCTGAATCTGTAATGCACAAATGTGTAGTACATTTTATTCCCGCGAACAAACAGATCCCTAGTCGTAAGGTGCATCCTGGATTTATTGTTCAAAAGGTTTATGACACCATTATCAAACGCCTGTTTAAGCTAACAGACAAAGATTATGAAGATAACATGCAACATGAAATCGATCTGCTTGTCCAAAAGACATTGTCACGGTTAGGGGACCTTGATGATCTCAAAATTGATGATGATATTATTGATCCAGAAGATCAACTAAAAAGTAAAAGATCGTTGAGGAGAAAGAATATGTCACCGTTAGATGTTTCCAGAGACGACGATATAACCAACAGGTCTGGACCATTGTCAAGATCTGAAACACCTGGAAGTTGTAACAGTATTGCTTCAGAATATTATAATATTCTGGTAAAGTTTGATGCTGTCACGGGTGATCAGCATCGTGATAAATGGTTAGATAAGCTTCTGGAAACAGTGCAATCTGTATGCACCAATGTGGATGACAGTCGGAGCAATGATCTTCCTACAAACGAACCTGAGGACAAAATACCAAATG
Source organism: Deinandra increscens subsp. villosa (assembly GCA_039602395.1). Lineage (NCBI taxonomy): Eukaryota > Viridiplantae > Streptophyta > Magnoliopsida > Asterales > Asteraceae > Deinandra > Deinandra increscens. Next base: position 11,755,443 of record JBCNJP010000003.1, read on the forward strand.
TAAGCATGGGATTCTATTATCTTAAAATAGGAGCTCATAACTTATAATTACTATTATGCAGAACGGAACTGGAACACCTCCCGTATGGCCTGATGATGCCGTTCGTGTTGTAGCTGCACTTGAGCAGGCCTCACATGACTCTTTTTCTCCAGATTTTCAAAAATACAACCAAAAGATGCGGCAGTTATTTTTTAATTTTAAGGTAAACACGTATTTATCAGGACGTGGTGAAGTGTTATGCTTAGCGACTAGCAAATGGACTTATGCTATGCATAATTCTCTACCTCGATTTAGTTGGTTCATCTGTTGGAGTTGATAGTTCTGTTATTATTGTATGTTTGAAGACCGTGTATTTACTTGCAGAAAAATGCTCAGTTAGCCCGCCGCTTTCTAAAGGGAGAATTGGAACCTTCAAAAATTCTGAACATGTCACCGACTGAGTTGAAGGTATGGGTTTTTACTATCATGTTTTGTTGAAGGAAAAAGAACCAAAATCCACCCCCTTCCCATGAAGAAACCGAAAAATAAAAATAAAAAAATAGGAGGAAGACACACACTTTCAGATAAACACCACAAGTGCTAAATTTTAGGTCATAGTTGGCCAGGTGTTTTTCAAGTGGCTGTGTGTGTGTGTGTATATATAGTGTCCGTCTTATCATCTTTCGTAAGATGGTGAATTAATTTTTACCTTTTTTAGGAGGGATTGACAGCAGAGGAGATAGCTAGTAATAAGCCTGAAGAGGATGCCCAGGTTCAGGTAATTCTATTCTAAAATCATTCTGGATGTTCTAAGCATTCTGAGTATACTTTGAATGACTATTGACACCCGCCTGTTATTCATCTGCATAAGTTCAGTCTTTTTTTTATAACTTTCTTGGTTCTATGCATATGCACATATATGCAATTTTTGTTCCATACACATCTGGGTTTGCTATTTTTAATTCTTTTATTTTTAAATATCGTTTCATATTATAAACGGGTTAAAGCGGTCAACTTCAGGTTAGCAGGTTGATCCAACCCAACCCATCTTCTTTCGTGCTGACCAGTTCTTCACCCAACTTAGTTTTATGTCGTGACAAAAATTCACAGCCTTAATATATGTGACAGATGACAGATGCTCGCTGTGAAAGATGTCTGGAGAAAAAAGTGCGTTTGGTAGAGATCAGATCAGCCGGACATGGAGATCGATACCAGGTTCTTAGACCCATCCCATGTACTAAGTTCATATAATTTTTTAAAACCCATGTTCAGGGTAACTTTGAAAATCGAAATTAAAAGCTCAAGAATCACTATTGAGATGACCAGTTGATCGTTTTATGATGGCAGCTTGAGTGTACTGCATGCGGTAACAGTTGGTATGCTTCTAGGGATGAAGCATCATCGCTTACAATAGACGGGCCCAGTTCAGCGAAGACGGTGGGAAGTGCTCCATGGGCTACTGCCAAGTTTGAAGATGTCGAAAAAAAGATGGTGAGCCCCCGTGACCGTGCCCCCGCACCCGCCAACGACTCTCTTAAAAAACAAGCTGACCTGTTAGCCACGATACCCGAGAGGCAGAAATCATTCAGCAAAACCAGGCCTGAAGAGCAAGACAACCCACCGCCACCACCACCACCACCATCAACTGATTCAGTAAACTAATTTTCATGTTTGAATCATGTTACAAAAAATGGTTACAATATTATCAACTTAACAAGAGAAAAACCACTAAATTTTCTACTAAAGTTACCTAAACGTTTTTATTTAAAGAAACAAGAGAGGTTTCATATTACCTTGTATTTTGTAGGTTTATATAGTTGATTACATTAGTTTGTTATGGGTCATTGATTGTTTGGATAAGTGAGATGAACCCAAGTCAAGCAAAGCTGAATTCAAGTCTAGCAGTTGTCATTTAAGACCCTAAACAATTTATTGATGTAAAGTTTCTTTCCTTATAAATGATAGTCATGTTGGGCACCGGTGAAGTAGCCATTTCACAGAAGAGCCAGTTACTTTCTCTTCTCAGAAGTCCGACCATCGTGAGTTGTGGAACACGACTGCTCTCCACATCGTTCCTAACTTCCTATCGACTATCAAGCACCATCCCCCGTTCGCACTTTGTAGGTCCCCTCTGATGGACACAACATCTTGCCGATCTCTGTGTTGCACTGCTCGGCCCCTAATGCATTATGGAAAAATTATGAGAATGACTCGTTGACCTACTTAATTTGATAAAATGGCGTTTAACAACCCACTTTACCTAAATGTTTGCCTAATGGGAAAACGTCGCCGGTTGTGAAAAAAAACTCGCCAAAAAAAGGATAAAAAGAATTTAAAAATTTTTGCGGGTGAAAGTAGCGAATTTTAATTTTATGACATTGCAATTTGTTTCTTTTAAAAATATAGTTATAATAGTTTAAATTTTTGTTTAGAAACGTAAAAAGTTAAAATACTTATAAAAGTATAATTTTTAAAGATGAAAAATTTATAAGTTTATAATATTATTTAGAAACAAAAACTTTTTCATAAATTTTACAACTTTAAAGACTTTAACAAGTTTAAATATTATATTCTTTTGAACCCAAATTCTTCAAAAATTTATATACTTACCTACACTTTCTTTCCAACTCCAAGACTCTATTTATTTGAACTTGTCTTTTTATAAAACTTTTAACTAATCATTTTACATATTATCTCCAACTCCCGTAATTTTTTAAAAAAAAATTATAGAAAGTCGGTTACGAGACTTAGTTACTTTTTAATAAATAACTCACTTTTTAATAAAACTTAGGTCAAAATTTTTAAAAATAAATATTATAAACTACAGTGCATTTAGATTTTTTAAAAAACTTATCAAATATCAATTATTATATAAAAACAACGGTGCTTAATTAATTAAAAACGTATGAATTAAAATAATATAAATGTAAAGTACAGCATGAACCTCGTTATTGTATATATATATACAATCGAAACCGTCTCCTATGATTTCGTGCCATTCTACCAAAAAAACCATTCTATATATATATTGTTGTCCATGATTTTTATATCTTAACCTGCAGTCTATGTTGCACGGGGACGCCTCCGGACCGCCGTCTCCCGTCCCGGGGACTTCATGGGGACGGGGACGGCACGGGGACGCGTCGGGGACGTTTCCGAGAATGGGGGGACGGCAAGGAAGCGGCAGTCGGACGGGGACGGTTAGCAGGGGACGCGTTGGGGACGTTTCAGTCCGTTTCCTCTGTTTTTTTTTTTTTAATTTGGATTGATTTTAAAGTAATAAAGTAAAAATCCAGCCCAATAGCCCATTAACATTAAGTAATTATACACAGACGTAGATTCACTTTCTTCAAATTTCAATTCCCCATATTTAATTATTCACATAAACCCTACGTACTCTGGAATTTAGATCGTCATTCACCATCAATTCGATCTACACTTCATCTTCTACACAATCAGTCAATCATGGCTCAAGAATTTTGAACCGGAGCTTGAAAATGATTTGATAAATGATATTTGATTACCTTTGAATTGTCTAGAATTTTGAAGTTGAAACCAATATATATCTATTTGGGGTTTTATGTTAAACTATCTTTAATATATATTAATTTTTTATAATTTGTATTGCCGTACCCGTGCCGTACCCGTTTCCTATTTTTTTTGGTTTTGGCGTTTCCCGTACCCGTACCCGTTTCCGTACCCGTATCCGTACCCGTTCCCGTGCAACATAGCCTGCAGTTCAGCTGGTCAGACCCTATTGTTTTTAAACAATACACCCTTGTTCGATTCTGGCAGGCGATAATTTTAAAAAAAAAGTTTTATTTAACCCACCCACATCTCTTTTTTTTACAGTATATTCGTAATTTCATATACACAGATATATTCAGAGAATCATAGAGTTAGAAAATTACGATGTCAACGGGAGCGGTGATGTGTTTAACGACGGCGGAAAGGCACTGTTGACGGACTAGATTATGCTTGTGGTGTCTTCTTATGTAGTGAGCTGTATCCATTATCGATGAATTTCTTCTTAGATCTTTTGAAAATTACTACGAGATGTTGGATTTGAGCAGAAACTGAAACCCTAGGGATGATGAATGATCCAATTGGAGCCATCTCCTTCGCTTATACATCTACACAACTTCTCATACCAAACGCCGTTGTGCCTTCGCTTTCCTCTACAGATTCTGCCTAAGGTACGTTGTTTGATCTCAGCAATCGGTGATCGTCTTATTTCGTTTTTTTTTGCATTACGTGTAATTTCGAGTTGAATTTCATCCTCAATGTATGAATTTCTGTTTTGCATGCCGAAAACTTATCAATTTGGGTTTATCTGTGTTTTTCTACTGCTTCTTTGTGTTTTTCTTTAATTGATGCTTAGATTAGAGTTCTGGTTATGGTGTTCAGAGAAGAGCGATTAGTTTCTATGTGCTTTTCTACTGCTTCATTGTCTTTTTTCCCAAATTGATGTTTAGATTAAAGTTGTGGTTATGGTGGTCAGAGAAGAGCGTTGGCTCTACTTTGTAATATCAGTGCTGTTTGGGTGTATGATTTCTGTTGAAATTTATAGGCATTTGATTTCTGTTTTAAAATCAGCTTTCAAATTCATAGGTATTTGATTTCTATTGAAACCTTTAGCTTTCAAAGTGTGACTTTTGCTCAAATTGATATGCATATGAGAAATTACATGTCCAGGGAAGAATTAATAGAATGGACCAAACTGACCACCTTCAAAATTGAAACCTTAAACTTATAAACACCTTTTTTGTAAATGTGTTACTAAAATTTGGTTTTAAGACAGGGTAGAATTCTTTTGTCAAACTTTTGACTTTCAAACTAACGATGTGTTCTCCGATCTACTTAAAGAGGGAAAAGAAAAGAAATGAGATGAAAGGAAGAGAAAGGAAAAGAAAATAAAGGAAGAGATACAGAATGATTCTTTTCCTTCCAAATCGAAAGGAAAGAAAAACAAGAGAAAATGGTCTAACTTTCCCTCACTTTTCCTACTTAAATTAAACTCGGGAACACAAATTGTTTTCCCTTTCCCTCCTTAAATGAAACTTAGGGAGGGGGAGTGAGAGCGGCAACACCTTCGGCAACTTAGTTTGCCGCCGGCAAACCCACCGCCACCCAACAAGCTTCATCGGCAAATATCAACAATCTTGGATTTTCGGCAACATCTAGCCGCTACAGCAACTTTATTTGTGAGTTGGTTTGTGGGCCCATCCCCATATTAAACTAGATCATTTAAATCTTACCACTGCCACTTAAAATTCTTTAAAATTCTTTAAAATTCTTTCTTTTTCTCTTTCATGCGTGGCACCCTCCTATTGGTTACAACCCATTCTTCAAAATCCTAAAAGTTCCACCACTCCCCCTCCCTTAGAAACATAATTCTTTTTACATTTCTTTCCCTTTCTCTCCTTAAGTGAACTCGGGAACACAATGTAAATGTGGTAAAAGGAGTACTTGATTGTAGTTTGATTTTAATATTCACTGTTATTACTTTCATGTTAATTTCTTGACCCATTTACATTTTAAGATGAGATTTTGTAAGGAAATACATAAAATATAAATTTGGTTAAAAAAAAGGAAATGTGTCGTTGTTTAAATGTTCAATATTCTAATTTAAATCGGTTCCACTCCATAAATTTATTTCTCTTTAGGACCAACATATACATAACTAGAACATGAAATAAACTTTTAACATGTTCTCTTCATCAACCCATAAATATAGCTTTATAAAAATTTATCAAATGTTTCTTTGAATTGCTTGGAATTAATATTACTAATGCAGAAAAGACTTATCTTAACCAGAATTATCATCAACTACCAATTATACATGGATTATTTTCCTTTCTCCATTAACATAAATATCTTTCCTTTTTAAAATATATAACAAATTTTCACTTCTAAAGCGGAATTTTTCTCCTCTGTCAACATTATTTTGTTAGAACTTTTCATTTATGTCTTTAAATTAAAAAAGTTACCCCCCATTTTACTTTATAAAAATTATATGTTTTTCCTTTTAACCAATACACATATATTCCTTATATATTCTATTAACCGCGGCAACGCGCGATTGATCTCTAGTTTCCAACAATTTACTTACTAGTCAAAGTGGTCAAAGACTATTTTTTTAAATTCTGTTTGTTCAAATGCCATTTCGTTAAATCAGGTTGATCAAAGGACTATTTTCATATTTCTCATGCATTAGTCATGTACTCACACAAAAGCATGGTGTGTACCTGAATTTTGACCTTTATGCCATTATCAAAATTTTGAATTATTCTAAGTTGCATTTGATGATTCTATTGTTTCCAATGTAGGAAAACCGTTCGCAATTTAAATAAAATAAATACTTTTTATTTTATTACGATTACAACAAAAGAAAAAAAATCTAATGTATTACAATACAATGAAATAAACTTTACTCCTACTACAATTACAGAGAAAATCAATGATTATAATACTAAGAAATAAATGAAAATAACTAACAGTACACGATTACAAATGAAATGAAGTAAAACTTACAAGAGAAAAGACAAAAGAAAGAAATATGTAAACAATATTTAATTAAGAAATACGAACATAAAGTTTTGATAATGGTTTTGAGAAACAATATTTAAACAACTTGATAAAAGGATTTTCGAAAAAAGGTTTTAAGAAAAGATGGAAACGAAAAAGCTTTTGGCGAAGGCTTCGGGTCAAAACCCGGGTCCCTTAAAACAAATTCCGGGTCTACCGAAGATCCGTTTTGTTTCCCAGGGTACAATCGCCTAAACCGTATTGTACGGCCGGGATAACTCTAAGCTTGAAAATACCTTCGAGTTTTTGAAGTTCTTGACGAACAAGATGAAGATGGGGAGAAGAGAGAGAGAGAGCAGAGAAGAGAGGAAGAATTTTGTGTGAATTCTGGTGTCTTTAGCCTCAACTAATGAGGCTGTATATATAGTGGTGGAAGTTTTGGAGAGCACTCTAAAGTAATTCGTAGTCAAACTTTGCATTAAACGTCTTTAATGCAAATTGATTTCTAATTAACGTGGAATTACCTTAATTAGCTCAAAAACGCGTTTACCCAGCTGTCATTCTGAAAGACTCCGCGTAACAGCTGTTTTCCGGAAGAACTGATCTTCCGGTCCGTTCCAACTTCAACTACTGTTCAGGTTGAACTCGGTTCCACCCGGACCACCCAGGTCCGCTTGAACTGGTTCAGCTCGAACCTGACTTTTCCGGTTCAACTCACAGTCCGCTTGAACCTATCCGCCTGGTCTTCAAGCGGACCATCAAAGCGCCACATTGCGCCTCATACGCCCACGCCACGCGCGCGTGTGCGTGTGCGAGTGCGAGTTAGGGGTGCTTTGCACCCCTCAGGGTCCAAGGGATGTGTCCTACTAAAGGAAACAATAGTTGGTAAGGTTCTCACCTTATAAACCACTTTTGGTTTCATTCCCCAAACAATGTGGGATGAGTTAACATGCTATACTTAGCATTTTCCTCTCTAATTTTCGCAGCTTCATAAGTTGCGAGACCTCAACTTTGAGCTTCGATATCTCATTCATACGAGCTCGAATTTGGACGTGGTTTGATGCGTTAGAAAGCCCTCACAACGTACTATACAAGCCCATAAAATACAGAGGCAACAACCTATGTTATCTGTATTTTATTTTAGTCCAAAGTTGGTGAAAACTCATTTTCACATTTAGTGAAAAAACTCATTTTCCACTAGTTTTTCTCCTAAAATTCCAACACCCGAGTCGTTCAAGATTGGGTTGTTTTGCAATTTTCAAGTTCATTTTTTGTTCATGTCTCTACATGATTTTTTTGTAGGTTTAGATCTTCATTTTATGATTTATTAATATTATGTTATTTTGTTCAGCGATAAGTATTTGTAAGTTACAATAATGTCTTTGAAAATAGTCCACGGATTTTTCGGGGCATTCATTGACCGTTAAAAAAAAATATACTTCATTTTATGTTTTGTAATCACTATTATATGAAAAATGAATAATGTCATTAATTGTGGAATGATCCTTTTACCCATAACTATAGAAAACAAGTTAAACAAGGTCATTTCGTAACAATTTGTTGACCAAAGAACAACTTTACACAAAAGTATTTCCCAAAAGTAAAGAAGTGCATCAAAAATATATAAAAAACACGTTATACAACAAATATAAAAGAAATAATTGTTTGTAAGAAGCATTTTGCTTAAGCTTAGAATACTTTTTTTTTTCCGGGAAGATAACTCACTTTGCATCAGGGAAAAAAGGAAACTTTCTCTGGATAGGGTTCAATCATGAAAGTGAATGTCATTTTTTTTTTTTTAACGGCAAATTTGGATCATTGACGGGAATATTACACCACCCATCCGATCATCTCCAATTTTAATCAGGAGGAAACTCACCCTTAGATGAGAAAACCCCCTGACCCAACATGTAACCCCATTTTTATTTTTATGTTACAAGTAGGACTTGAACTCAAGACCTCTTCATTACAATGTCTTGGATACCTCCCTCTAACCAATTGAGCTAGAGATCATTGGTATGAAAGTGAATGTCATCTATTTGGTCTTTGTGATTAGCGAGTTTTGAAAGTAACGAAATTTGACAGTAGCGACTAGTGATGCAAACGGGTGCGGGTAAAAAAAATAATAAAAAATAGTGGGGACTTCATTACCCGTACCTGCACCCGCGCCCGAATTAAATCGTCATACCTATCCCCGCCCCCGCCCCGCCTAATACCCGATGGGTACAGGTAAAAAAAAACCGGCGGATACGGGGAACCCGATGGGTACCCATTTAAGAAAAAAAGTCATTTTTTTAAAATTGTTAGAAAAATATAACTATAATAAGTAAAACATTCAAGTTTCATAATTCAATCACACATTAATAATAACAATAATAATAGCAAAGAAAACAATCACAACGTTCTCAAGTTCGTTAAAAAAACTAAATATTAAAATTCACGAAGCTCGAACCCGCTTCATCGTCTTTTATAACTTCAAACTTTGCAAAATGTTTTTTTTTATTTGAATGTGCACCTAGCAATAAAAAATATATATATAAAGGACATATATAAATTATATATATTCGGGTTTTAAACGGGGCGGGTAGTGCCATACCCGTACCCGACCCGTCCCCGCTTCGGATTTTAAAATAATACCCGTCCCCGCCCCATTACCCGTTAAGACGGGTAATACCCGCCCCATTCGGGTCTGGTACCCGCTTTCGCGGGTAAGATTTGCATCCCTAGTAGCGAGTTCTTGGTCATGGATTATTTTATATTTTTATTTTTATATCATTTAATTATTTAAGCACCAAAATATGTTTTTGTTAATAATTTGTAGTTGATTACTTTAAAAGAAAAATCTAAATACACAGAACTTTATAAATTTTTTTTCTAAACATTTTAACCTAAGCTTTATTAAAAACGATAATTAAGTTTTATAACTGACTTTCTATAATGTCACACCCCGACCGATGACGAAATATGTCGGGGCATGATGATTGTCCAGATGCACACAACACTAATTAATGTTGCGATATTCTTAATCAACCTATTTCAAAAATAATTCGAGATTTATTACAATACATGACATAAATACAACAATATGAACAATTAGACTTAATTAATTTGGTCACACTAAGTCCGCATGCGATCCTATGGTGTCATCAGCAAGAAGTCATCAACTAACAACAATCCTGCAACATGTATAAAATAAAGATCAACTACGAATAGTTGGTGAGTAAACATAGGTTTAGTGTACTACATAGATTAAAAACATGCGAGTCAATGAGTTAAGAGCAATCGAGTAAGGCAAACCAGTGAATGAGATAAATAGTATGATCCAACCCTGACCTCAAGGTTTCTAATCACAAGGCGCCCAAGCCAAGGCAGGCCAAGTGGGTTTGTCAAGCTTTTTACAGTTAATGTCACACGAGGTCGTTCTAGAGGTAGTTCACAATCATAACACATAGAGCACATAAGTTCACATACCAAATCACAATTAACAACATAGAGTTCGCATGTAGTTTTCGAGTAAAGAATATCGAGTAAGGGTTTTGAATACGATACATGTTGCACCCCAAAACATTGAAATGAAAGAAGGGCTATGAATACTCACCTGATGTGGAGACACAATTTAAGGAAAACAGACCACGAATAGAGGTAAGGTAAACCCGATGATAAACTTGACGACTAGAAGAGATAGAAAAAGGAATAATTAAATAATTAATTAAATGAATAAATAATTTAATTCACGACACGACCGACTCGACGACTCAATGGTGATTCGGTGAGATGATACATACAGTAAGGGTCCAATTCCAAACTAAAGGTAAGGTCAAAGGGTCCTAATTTGATTACTAATATGAAAGTCAAACATGATCGAACATAAGTCATCATGGTCAAACATGGTCAAACAGAAGTCAACATGGTCAAACAAGATCAATGTACATCAAACTTTAACATATGAGACCAGATCTAACATACTTTACCATGGATTATATATATCTATATGAATCTAGCATGGACCTAGTCAAATCTACCATGAATTAGTCAAATCTAGCATGATAGTCAACTTTTGGTCATAAAACAAACCCTAATTAGCATGCATGGGTGAATCTAACTTTATCAACACATAAAAGTGCATAATTTGATGATCCCACATATAGATCTAACACTTCATATCAAGAATATCACAGATCTAAACATTTTATGATGTAAAAATGTCATCTTGATGATTATGACATACAAATTCTAGCCCTAGATGACACACAACTTGAGATCTAGTCATTTTAACACATAAAACTCAACCTTGATGCTCATAACACATGGATCTGGTCCTAAACAACATTCATGAGGTAGATCAAGTACATTTGAAACATAAAAATGAAATCTTGGTAAGAAAACCCCTAGATCTAACCCTAAATGACATGCTTTTCATAGATCTAGTCATTTTGACACATAAAAATCCAATCTTTATCAAAGAACACCCTAGATTTATATCATATCAATGATTCATCATGTTTTAATCTCAGATCCATAATCAAAATCACAACTTTCATGAAGATCCATACATCAAATTGCTTGAAAAACCTAGATCTATAGAGATCTCATCATGGATTCAAGTGAAATGGCAAAATCATGCAAAAATGTGAAACCTTTACTCATATAAACCCTAGATCTATCAAATACAACATGGATCCATGCCAAAAGTCATATAAAGTTCAGATCTTGATGAGGGTAGAAGAGAAGATTCAAGTTGCAACAACATAGTTTGAAGACCACATACCGAAAGGGATGATTCTAGCTTGATCCTAAGCAATAAAGCCTTGATCTTGGACCTCAAATCTTCAAAGAAAGTGTTCTCTAATGGTTCCAGCCGTTTAGGGTCGTTTGGGAGTGATTTGGGGTGAAATGGGTGACTAAGGAGGCTTAAGATGTTTAAATAAGGGGTTTTAGGGGTTTTTTTTTTCAGGAAAAAGAGGTCCAAGCGTATCGCTTGGGGGTGATGATGCTCTAAGCCATACGCTTGGAGCACACCCGAATCAAGGGTTTACCGTTTTCGCTCCAGTTTCTTCGTTTTTTGTCGTTTTTGGGTCCCTTTTTTTTCTCCATTTTTCATTTCCCATCATACAAACCACATTCAAGCCAATAACATTGAATATAAACATGCCATATATTGAATTATGATCAACAGTCAATCAAACATAATACATTTTGTGGTCGGTTTGGACGTACGCATCGATTTTGGGCAATTCACCAACGATTCGCAACTCAATCAAGTGTGTGATGACTCATAACATGATTTATATTTGTACTCTTTTACGTTAAGATAATTGTGCTGGTTTTCATTAAAAATGTATTATTTTACGTTAATATAACATTATTTGTACTCTTTTGTTTTAAGATTAAAATACTCTTACTCTTATTTCTTATTTGTGTCTATTCATTTCAAGAAAAATCAACTTCCTATTTGATTCAAACCATGTGATTATTGATATGTTTTATTTTATTATTTATTGATTTATTTAATTATTTTGTCTTAGAGTATGAGGTATACTTCACAAAACCCCACTATGGGTTCAACCCACGCCTAGTCACAACGCTAAACGCCACCACCCACCAGTGTTGGTGGGTTGCATGGCTCTTCTCCGTCAAGATTGCCACAAATGGAAATGTTGGGTTGTATGGGCTCTATCCAATCAAAACATGCCAACCCGTTTTGTATTTGTTTAAATTAATCGGATTAAAAAAGATATTCTTCACACGGTGGTGTTTTGTGCTTGGTGGCGAATCTGGAATTTACGCAACGATTCCATTTTTAATACATCCAATTCCGGTAGTATTATAGATTCTATCATGTTATTTTCCCATTCTTGATTCATGTCTAGACAAACTAAGGTAGCGATAGCTTGGAGCGATTGGTTGAAAAACCAGATGCTTTTTTTTTGTAATTGGTTCTTTTTCTTGCTCGGCTTGAGCTCTTTATAAAATTACTACCGTTTCTAAAAAAAAAAAACTCAAATCACATAACACAACTCATACCATCATACCCGTCCTACCAAACCTACACAGGTGAGTCTAGTCACTGATTGCATGACAGACTCATACAACCAAACCACGCTAGTATACCTCATGCCCTTGTAGACTTAAACCGAAAAATCATTTCCAAAATAGATTTTTTAAGTCATAATTACTTCTATATAACATTTGTTATTCCTAATTGTTAAATAAAAAAAAAATATACTAAAATAATACAATCTATCTATACAATAAATAAAAATCTCACATGCCACATGACAACCTCTAAACCTTTCTCAAGAAACTGAAGATGAGATTTCGAAATGGGAGATGATGAAGAAATACATATTAATCATAGGTATGGGCTGGAAAAAAAGGGGTGGTGTTGCACTCGGTGGCTTGCTCGGTTTGCGATGAGTAGGTGGAATCGGAGTCGCATTTATTCACGGGGTGTGCCATGGCGTCAATGCTTTGGTCGGTGATCTCCCAGTGGTGTAGGATCCCCGACTTGATTGTTTTTTATGTTAGAGATTTTTTGCTCCCTGTTCCGGCTGGGTGAGCGCCTAGATCGAAGGAGGCTTTTTTGGATGTGGTGGTAAGATCTGCGTTCTGCGTCAATATTGTGTTTAATGGCAAAATAGATTCCCTTAAAAGAATTGTGGAGGATGTTAAAGCATTGAGCTCTTTTTGGGTTAATAGTAGGGCGGGCAATAGGGTGGAGCGCTGGATAGAGAGATTGGTGTATGTTTAATTTCTAATATAAGTGCTATTTTCTTTTAGGCCGGGTAGCGTCTTGCTTCCCGGTTCCTTGTGTTGAACGAAATCGTTGTTTGAAAAAAAGATTAAACTTTGTTTTTGGTCCTTGACGTTTGCTCCTTTTATCTCTTTTAGTCCAAAGTTTTCAAAAATCTAATTTTGGTACCTCACATTTCATTTTTATATCAATTTTGGTCCAAAATCTAAATCCCGTTTACAAGAATTGTTGAATAACCCCACCCGAGGGGTATTTTAGTCATTTACCTTAACTCTTGGTCCAAGTATAAAAGGATCTTCGTTTTATTTTGGACTCAAATACCACTCAGGTGGGGTTAACTAACGATTCTGTTAAACGAATTTTAGATATTGGACCAAAATTGATATAAAAATGAAATGTGAGGTACCATAATAATATTTTTGAAAACTTTGAACTAAAAGAGATAAAATGAGCAAACGTAAAAGACCAAAAATGAAGTTTATCTTAAAAAAAAAAGAGTAAATTACGGATTTCGTCCCCGAGGTTTGTACAAATTTCGGATTTCGTCCCTAAGTTTCGTTTATTACGGATTTCGTCCTCAAGTTTTGCAAAAAACGTATCGGATTTCGTCCTTTTGACTAACTTCTGTTAGAATTTTCTGTTAAAATGATGTAAAAAGACCTTAATACCCTTGTGTGTAAAAACAAATAAAAAATTAAAAGAAAAAACAAACTTAATTAAAAAAAAGAAAAAAAAAGATTTTCATTTCAGTTCAATCCACCGCCGAGTTCAATCCACCGCCGACGATCATCCCGTCACCACCGCCGGATCGTGACAAGAGGGGTGACGATCATCCCTAGTGGAATCGTCGCTGTGGCTGCTCTGACCCGTCAATCGCGACCCAAATGAGACCATGGGGTCGCAGCCGAGTAAAAGAGGAGAAGAGATCGAGTGCGGAGGTCGCCGGAGTGCACCAGCACGGTGGCGCCGCCACTGTAGTGACGAAAACCCTAAGGGGTTTCGCGGCTATTGCCGCCGCTTGTTCTTGTTTGCTCGCAGCCAAAAACCGCTTAGGAGGAAAGGGGCTCGCCACCAGGAAGGAAGGGGAAAGAAAAGCTGGTCGGAGACCCTTCGTATCGCCGTGTACCGCCGTCGCCGGACGAAATCCGATGACCGGAAAGCCGGGCTGCCGCCCCCTTGTTATCTCTTCTCTCGGTTCCTCCTCGCCGGAGTTGTGGGTTAATGTGACCGGTGGTTGGGGGTGGGGGTGGGGGGTTGGGTTTATAACCTTTTTAATTAAAAGTTTTTTTTTATTAAGATTAAAAGATAGGGGCATATTAGGGATTTTAAAAAAGTTAACAGATTTTTTTAACAGAAGTTAGTCAAAAGGATGAAATCCGATACGTTTTTGCAAAACTTGAGGACGAAATCCGTAATAAATGAAACTTAGGGACGAAATCCGAAATTTGTGCAAACCTTAGGGACGAAATCCGTAATTTACTCAAAAAAAAAATTAGTCATAGGTCATCTTAGGTTCAGGTTCTTGATTTTCTCTCGATCAAAATGAGACATGAATTTAATTATTATCATGTTGGTTTGAATCCTAGTTGGAATGATGTGAGAGGTGGGTGCTTTAAATGTTAAGAAAATATAACATCACATAAATTCTATAGTAAATTTCCAAAAAAAAAAGTCATAAAATTAGGAAGATTTTGAGATAGACAATTTTGGCAAAAAGAATGGCGTGTATGGACGAAAATACCCTCTGTACTTAAATAAAGACAAATAGGAAATCTGTATTTCTTTATAAATTTAGAATTTTTTATTTGATTATATAAATACTGTTTAAATTAATGATAGGTGCAAACAAGAAAACCGACAGCTCACCTCTTGACAATGTTATTTCAACAAGAAGATGGTTCCTTGTATCTACTCATTTTCTTGTTAATTACTTATTTGCCCTCCACAGTCATCAATTTTATTTTGTTATTTTCATTATTTCCCCTATATATAAAGTTAACCAATTAATATTTAATGGGAAAACAAATATTTTGTTGGGAAACATATTTAATTGAAAATCCATTTAATTTGTATGACATACTAAATCCAATAAATATTTGAAATTAAATTGAAATTCTAGGATTTGTAGACTAGATATATCAAGCTGTATGGAGAGGTGTTCATTTCTAAATAGTTAAAAATATCCTCTTATAATCGATGTGAAGTTAAAAGTACGTTTAATAGGCTTATGAGACTATGAGTTATCCTACTAAATTCAGAAAACAAATATTAAAACAGAAGAGTGTGACAACCAAGGGTAAAAGTGGTAATTTCAAATGAAGTAGGCCACATAAGATGACATTATGCACTTTGCCATATTGGCATCTTGCTCACATGTACAACTCACAAAATCTTGATATGCTTTTTATTATTTCTTTTAAGAAAACATATACACATGCAATTATTAATTCCATTCCTCTCTAATAATTTCTATTTTAATTTTTAGTATATTAAAAAAATAAAAGTCACCATCAAAACCTCCCCTTGGCTTATGCTACAAAAACCTTTCTCAATACTTCATCTCAAACCAATTCGATCTCTCCATTAAACAATTGAAAAAAAATATATATTTTTCAAGAAAATGAGAGAAATCCTACATATTCAAGCAGGACAATGTGGAAACCAAATCGGTGCAAAGTTTTGGGAGGTTGTTTGTGACGAACATGGTATCGATGCGACCGGAAAATACAATGGTGACACTTATGTTCAACTAGAGAGGGTGAACGTGTACTATAACGAGGCAACCGGTGGAAGATATGTCCCAAGGGCGGTTTTGGTTGATCTTGAGCCTGGCACGATGGATAGTCTTCGTGCCGGGCCCTATGGACAAATTTTCCGACCAGATAACTTCATCTTTGGCCAAAATGGCGCGGGAAACAATTGGGCTAAGGGTCATTACACCGAAGGAGCTGAATTAGTTGATGCGGTTCTTGATGTTGTTCGTAAAGAAGCTGAGAATTGTGATTGCTTACAAGGTATAACTACATATATACATATATATAGAGAGAGTGTAACAAGTAATATTAATTAACTCTTTGACGTACTATTTGTTAGATGTTAGCTAAAATGTTATGGCGTTATTGATTACAGGATTTCAAGTGTGTCATTCGCTTGGAGGGGGTACGGGATCTGGTATGGGAACCTTGCTGATATCAAAGATCCGAGAAGAATATCCGGATAGAATGATGTTGACCTTTTCGGTCTTTCCATCACCAAAAGTGTCGGATACGGTTGTCGAGCCATATAACGCCACCCTTTCCGTCCATCAATTGGTCGAAAACGCTGACGAATGTATGGTTCTTGACAACGAAGCATTGTATGATATTTGTTTCCGAACACTCAAGCTCACCAACCCAAGTTGTAAGTTACTTCAACTCCTTTCTTATATTCATCTAATTTTTCAATAAACTTGTTAAATTCAAAATAGTGTACCATACTTCTAATCAGAGTTGTTTATGGTTAGGTATAAAATCATAAAACTGTTCAAACCAGTTATCGGTTTGATTTATGGTTTATGCCGTATACCGGTCATATAACACAAGACCGGATGATAATATTAACATATATTTTATTTTTTAGTTATATACATAATTAATTTTATACATTCAAACTTAGCTGCATGAATTTAGTTTGTGTAGTTGGAGGTCCTGCGTTCAATCCTAGATAATGATGTAACTGGGGTAATCTAATTTGTAGAGTAGTTTAAGAGTAGAGGTATAATATATTCGCCGTTAAAAAAAATCTAGATGAATTTTTAAGTAATTAATGTGCTAATAGAACTAATTACGAGCTTAGATGTGACCAAGGAGAACATATATAAACTTAACTGAAAGAAGAAGAAAAAGCAAGTTCATTTAGCCTAATAATATATCTAGTGTCTAATTTTCTATCTTCGCCATTTAGGTGTAGGTTGAAATCTCATATAAAATATGAAATTTACGAAAGAACTTTTAGCTTAATAGTATTATTTTGGTGTTGTTTAAAGTATATTTCCTTTAAAATTTAAAGATTTAAGTCCCATAATGAAAAGTGATCGAAAAATAAAGTGAAAAATAAAGTCGTTTAGAAAAAATAGTAAAATACGAGATAATATGAAATTTAGTGTTGTGTTTTCTCTCTATATATAAAAACTAAAAAAACTAATATTAAATTTTCGGTAAGTTTGCTTTACAACAAACCCAAGGATTAATATCGTGGCACACTGGCACGTATAAAAAGAAACAAAGTGTTGATTACAAAACTTGATAAAACTATGACAGCATATATATACCGCGTATTTATGTACATATATATATTTCACGCGTTATTTAACGTGTTATTTAAGAGAATTTGTAATTTTGTATGAATGTCCGGTTATTCTAAACCATAAAACCAAACCGTTAATAAAAGTTTTGTTTGATATAGTCTTAAGTTTTAATGATTCAGTTCGATTTTCGCTTATTAAAAACTGTCACTAAAAATTTGATTCACGATTTAAAATATAAACATCAAAAACGGAACGTAAAACCCCTTCTAATAGTATTCTTACTTTGGATTATTGACTTTTTTTATACCTCTTAATGCAGTTGGCGACTTGAACCACTTGATATCAACCACCATGAGTGGCGTCACATGCTGCCTCCGTTTCCCCGGTCAACTCAACTCCGACCTCCGTAAGCTCGCCGTCAACCTCATCCCCTTCCCCCGCCTCCACTTCTTCATGGTCGGATTCGCCCCGCTAACCTCCCGCGGGTCCCAACAATACCGCGCCCTCACGATCCCCGAACTCACCCAACAAATGTGGGACTCCAAAAACATGATGTGTGCCGCCGACCCCCGCCACGGCCGTTATCTAACCGCCTCGGCCATGTTCCGCGGCAAAATGTCCACGAAAGAAGTGGACGAGCAGATGATGAATGTGCAGAACAAGAACTCGTCGTATTTCGTGGAGTGGATCCCGAATAATGTGAAGTCGAGTGTGTGTGACATTCCGCCGACGGGGCTGGCGATGTCGTCGACGTTTATCGGGAACTCGACGTCGATTCAGGAGATGTTCCGGAGGGTGTCGGAGCAGTTTACGGTGATGTTTAGGAGGAAGGCGTTTTTGCATTGGTATACGGGTGAAGGGATGGATGAGATGGAGTTTACAGAGGCGGAGAGTAATATGAATGATTTGGTGTCGGAGTATCAGCAGTATCAGGATGCGGTGGCGGATGACGGTGAAGAGGATGCGTATGATGATGAAGAAGAAGAAAATTAATGAATGAATGTGGTATTATTATTGTTATTGTTATTGTTTTATTTTTGGGTTGTTTTATTTTATAATATGTTTTATTCGTTAATGAAAAACGATATATATTTCTTTGATTTTGAATTATTGCTTAAGTTCGTTTAATTTCTCTTTATGAATAAAATAATAAGATATTGAGTGGTTGGTGTTTTCTTTTAATCAATTCATCATATGTACGTAGACACATTAAAGTCATGTTTGGTTCGTCATAAGCTAACTTATAAACTAGCTTATAAGATAGCTTTTTGACGTTATCAAACGGGACTTTTAAAAATGCTAGTTTTTTTTAAAAGTCTCGTTTGGTAATGTCAGAATGCTAGCTTATAAGTTAGTTTTTGAAAGCTAGTTGGAGTAGCGTTTCAACTATCTTTTATAATATTTCCAGTTTTACCCTTCCCTAATATTTTGTTTTTAAAATTTAATTTATTTATATATATGTATTTGTTTGTCTTTTTTATCAAAGATTATTTTTTATCAGCTAGCTTATTAGCTAGTTTATAGTTTATTAGCTAATAGCTAGCTTATTAGCTAGCAGCTAATTTATCAGCTAGTGTGTCGAACACAGCCTAAATAAGGAGAAAATACATCAATGTTTTAGAACCTTTTTTGAACCGTGTCGTTTGATGGTTGAACTAGCGATCGGAGGTTAAGCCGGTTTACATTTTTCCGATTTAGTGTAATTTTGAGCTAAGTTTTGACCCGACGATTTTTTGGTTCAACCGACCGAAACCCAAAATCGGTTCGCTAATTGAAGAGGTTATTAAAACTTAAGTCACACACTCACACTAAAAGCTAAAAAGAAATTGGGGTTATTGGCTATTCACACGCGGTGAGTTCTCTTAATCGATTTAATTTAAAATGAGTTCTCTTCATTTGTATCTTCCCACTTAGCTTCCGTTTTAAGTTTTAGTGTAAACAGTTCAAATATAGTTTATTAATCTCTCTACATAAATTTTTATATATAACATCTTACATTCAAAAGAAACAACATTGTTTAACTTTTCATAGTTTGGCCACGTAAGTTTGGCACTTTGATATTTTTTACCCTTAAACTTTTACATTTTTTTTTGTTTTTTTAACGGAATAGTAAACTTTAAGTTTTCATAGTTTTATATTTTTCATAGTTTTATATGTTTCATACTTTTGCGTTTTCTACCCTCTAACTTTTAAAGTTTTTTTTTGTTTGTTGGTAATCGTAGTTAAAATTGACCAATTCGAAAAAAAAATTGAAAAAATAAGAAAAAAAAAGAAGAGGAAGAAGTATAATAGATTAAAGAATAAATGCTCCAAGTTATCCAATTCTATTATTCTTTGGACATTTTTGTATTCGATTTAAAGGGGGTGGGAAAATCAAAAAATTATATCTTTATTACCCTTTACTTGGACCGAATACGATTTGGGATTAGGTTGAACTTGATCTTTCTAGAGTGGGACACATAGGCAGACTTAAATATATTCGGTAAAGTATAAACACCTTGGGGGCTCAAAAGTTGGTGGTTGGGTTTAAACGGATCGAAATACCGATAATCGCTACCCGAATGTAAGTAGGCTTATTGAATTGAAATTGATGAAATTAAAAATGTTTGAAGCCAATTACTCAGGTTATGATTCCATTTGCAGGTTTTTTCGGGGACGAAAAAAGGTTAAGTGGGGGGATATATGATGTGTTGCAAAACACATGGGTTTTTCTTTATGTTTTCGTGTCGTTTTGTGAGTCTTTTGAGTCATTATACGTAGGTTTTTAGTTGTTTATGAGTATAAGTGTCTCAATGTGTGTTTCACGTTAAATTTGCAGTTTTAGCACAGTTCCCGAGAAAAAACGAGCATTGGAGAAGAATTGAAGATCAAAAAGAAGAAAAGTGCTGAAAAGTGCTTCGTGCGTTGAATAGCTTGCTGGCTGCCGCAACTCAGAGCTCGTGGAGACGAATTTGAAGCTGGTGATCAATAGAGAAGCATTTAGAGAGGCTGGATTGAAGCATTCGACATCAATTCGAGTTTTCGGGTTCTTGTCTACTTTAATTTCGTTCTTGTTTTTCTAGACCAGATCTGTTCATGACCCAAGTTAATGTTTTTAATTATATTCCGGACATGTTTATGCTTCTTGGCTAAGCCATTTACATTACCTAGGCTTTTTGATGAATAATTGATAATTTCGACTTGCTCGGTTTGTGAATACTTATGTACGGATTAATAATCTAGTAAAAGTTGCTATCTTTTTGATTTGATACATATGAATACAGTTTTTAGCCTGTGAATTGATTGCATATTCCTCTTGTTGCCCCTTGAATGTCTTTTAGTTTAGGGTTGCATGCTAGATTGCCTACTGTGTGTTTGTGATTAGTAGATGGTTTAGGAGACGTCCAACACCATAGGAATTTCTTTTGATTTACAGGTTGATTTCTGCGTTCTGTTAGACTTAGACAAGCAGGAAGGTGATAAGTCTATTGGGTAGTCGGTTGTGTTAGGGTTTTAGGTCAAATTGCCTCGGGAGAGGGATTCCCTAGGAACGTTAGCATTTCTGTTATTCTATGTCATTTTGGTAGATAGCAACCGCTCCTCTCATCTATTAGGTGTTTAGGGTAGGAACAAGCTGGAAGGTGACTTATTCGATCGAGTACTAGATTATCCGTTAGGGACAAGCCGGGAGGTGACCTAACCCAATCAGTGTGCGATTGCGTGAAGCACCAGAGTAAGAAGCTCATTAAACCACTTGATATTAAAAATTTCCCTCCATTTAGGACGTGGAACACGTCATGCACTCCACTGAATTCTTCTAGCTTTTCAGATTTACTTTCATAGATAATTTCCTTAACCATTCAACTGCGTAGGACAATTCCATTTTTCTTTCAGAATTCATTCATCTTCCATCATCATTTTCCGTTATGTCATAATAGTGTCCTTTAAAGGTCTGGATACAAATCGGATCTTACCCTCTTCAAGATGATCGTTGGTGTCCCAAACTAGTAGATGTTAAGCTCTTAGGATTGCCTATTGCGTCACACCCGGAGAGTGATCTAGGGTCCATTAGGGTTTTCTTAGAACTGGCATAAAGATCCTGATTCCGTCATAGGTTTCCTTAACCGAGTGAAGTCGTGAGCATCAATTAGGATTCTTGGCCTAGGTAGTGTTGTTTCTAATATCTGGTTTCATCTTTGAGTTCTAAGTTTCAGTAGGTACATTCCATTTTCAGCAACTTTCTATTTTTAGTACTACTTTCCATTTTTAGTACGTCTTAGTTAATAGTTAATTTTAGTTAGTTAATCAAATTTCACTCAAAAACCCAAATTTCTCCAATTAATCAGTATCCTCATATTTCTTAGTTAGTTTTGTCTTTCATTTGTGTCTTTAGGGTTCGACCCCGGTCTTTCACAGGCTATTCTGCGTCCGATAGGTCCACTTGCCTGTTGAGTCGGTCTAGTTTAGGATAATTGGGATTAATTTAATGTGTCTAGGTCTAGAATAATTTTATTTAATTTTATAAATCGATTTTTGCACATCAATACATATGTCTTGTTTGAAAGTATTAGAATTAGATAGATTATTGTTTTTATACTTTGTCACTTACTATATTTCTCTCGTTCTTTTGTAGCTAAGTGTAACTATTATTGATATATATTCAAGTTCCCTCATCCTAGGACCAAACGTAATGGGCGTTTGGAGCACGTGATGGGAAGCGGCGACGGTGATGCATGTTCGGATATTCTGGTTTGGCAGTGGCGAAGCGAGGATTTATGTTTTATTTGCCTTCGTTATCTCCGGATCTGAGTAGAAAACTTTGTTCTCCGTATGTGTTGTAGATCCTTAACGGTGGCCGCCAGCCGCCAGTTTGTTATCGTCCTTTGTTTTACATACGAAATGGGCTATTCGTGTTGGGCTTCTATGCGGTGCTTCCTTGCTGTCAATTCTTCTTGATGGCTGTTAAATATGGGTTGCTCTTTGGTTTGGATTTCCTGACCCTTCGGTTCATTTGGGTTGCTCTTTTGTTTGGATGATTTTGGTGTTTTTGATGCATCTTTTCTATTTCTGATCTGAGTTACAAACTGTTTTTGGATTCTTGGTGCTATGATGATCTGGTAAGGGTCTAAGCTATGATCATAGTGACTACTTGGTTCAAAGTTGCTTAGGATTGGAAAACTACATGTGATGATTTTTTTCTGAATGATTTGGTGCGGTAACTGATTTAGTGCCATGATGATTTGATCAATACTACATGGTCGGTAAATGATTTTTTATGGCGGTTTGGTGGCCACCGATCTCCGGTGTGTCGCCGCCATCGTTGTAGTTTTTATGCTTTCGGCGCCTGAACCGCCACCGCTTTTTCTGATCCTTGAGGATTTCATCTAAAAATTTCATATCTATCATTTGAGTTTATGATATAATTAACGTTGTTGTTCTGTTACTGATGTGAAGAGGCTATGATGATTTATCTGAGCCCTTACACCTCCTACATTTTCTTTCTCTTAATTAAATTAAGTTTATCAGTTTTCACTAACATTTAAAAGTTCTGAGATAGTGCTTCATACAATTTGTGCAGGGGATAGGGGACACATTTATTGTTGTTTGTGCTATTGCTTTTGTTCAAGGAAAACCTAAAGCTGAATGCTTGAGATTTGCCAGCTATACTATTTCATGCTTTTGTTCAAGGAAAACCTAAAGTTGCTGAATGCTTGAGTTTTGCCAACTACACTATTTTCCTGTCAATATTCTTTTATTTGGTATAGATTTTTTTTCTTTTATGTCTATCTTTATCTTGGTCAAGTCTGGATTAGTATTAGATTTGGTTCTTTTAAGTTGAGAAAGTAATTATAAATTAGTATATTACCATTGTTATTTTTCATGTTTAGCTTCTAATTCTAAAACTTTAGGATCGGTTAACTTGCAAAAAAAGACTAGCTTAAAGGTAGTGAAGTCGTTTAAAAGGTAAGTTCCTAAGAAAGGAAACTTATATGCATGTGAAATCGTCTAAAGAAGAAGCAAAACCGTAAATTATAATTTCGTATATGACCATGGTTACTTTTCAAGTTGAGTCTCTAATTTTAAAACATTAGAGTTGGTTATCTTACTAAAAAACAAAAGAAGAAGCAAAAAAGACTTACGTCCAGTCGCAGGGTGCGGTTCAGTTCAGACTTTGGATACTTATTTTATAGGATTGTGTATCACACTAATCTTTGTCATATATCAAATGAAAATCTTAGAACTTTATAGTCGAAAACGTATTGAAAAAAAGTCATGACCCGCTCGCCCCACGGCAACGCACGGGGTTAGAATGCTTGTATAAAAAACACATTGAGATATGAAATTAGATCTAGACGTCTAGTTATCAATTACCTTTTAAAAAACAACTCGTTAACAAATTTTGTCCAGCCCAAGGCCAAGCCCAAGCCCAACTGTGATTTTTGGACATTAGGGTTTTAATGGTTATATAAACACATGACAAGACGGCTAACAAAGTACTTTTGTTCAACTTAGATCTCACCTTTTGTTCTTTACGTTTATCACTTTGGTCAAGGCGGCTATGATTATCAATTACGAAAGTTTTACGCCTTCTCAAGCCTATAAGTTTCCTTATATACACACTCACACACACACACATATATATATATATATATATAGTTTCTTGTTCTTTATGATCTTTTTTCGATCGCTTCAAACTTTGATACTTGATAGCTTCAAGAACCCAAAGGGTTCGAACTTCGAAACCTATGTCCTCTGTGTTTTATTTTTGTTGAAACCTACAATTATATGCTTCAAAGTTATATATATATATATATCTCTCTCATGAACTACTTTTATATTTAGTACAAGGATAGTACCTATATTTTGAGCGATTCAATATTTTAGTTTGAAGTTTGATTTGTAATTTGTTTCTCATGGTTTTATCTATAATTATTAAATTTTTCTAACTAATAGTACAAATGTGATATTGAAACGGTGATTTTCCATTATTGTTATCATTGTTTAGGAACATTGTATAGTTGTTTGTTTATGTTTAAAGATCCCTTTCAAAAGAAAATTAGAAAAAGACTTTCGTTTTTTTAAATTTCAATTTTTCTCTTACCTGAAATAATAAATAGGATGTCACAATGGATTTCCCTAATTACATGGTTTAATAAAATAAAAAGGAATCCTATTTGGTTCGGTGTCTCATTTTATTTGTATTACGATCATTGTGTTAGTGAACTTAAACTTCAACCCCGAACCTCCCCCCCTCCCCCCCCCCCCCAAAAAAAAAACTGAGAATTCTCTTAAAAATCCCTCAAAATCTCTCATCGTAATTCGTTGCCTCAGATTATGTACTACGAACTTGGTACTTCTCCTACGTCCGTTGCCTCAAATTCTGTACCGCGAACTTGGTTAGTTGATCTCTTCTTTACCTGAAGATGTAACGTTGTCGAATTTCCATTACATTTCGTTCTATCTTTCATTAGGGTTTATTCAATTAGGGTTTATCATCCTCATTTTATGTTAAAAATACATTTAATTTAATTCCCGGTGATTCACAATCTGATTCTTGTTATGCATCTGATACACAATTTCCTTCCCGTTGATACACAATATGATTCTCTTTATACACCATCTCTCTTGTTTATTGATAGTATCTATTTAGTTGAAAGTAAATTTTCTTGCTATCACAATTGTTACACAATTTGAGTGCATCATTTATGACTTGTCAACCCCAAGAAATATTCATTATCTTTTAAAGAATGTTATCTCTCTTGCCTATTGAGAGTATCTTCATTATGTTTTAAAGATGCAGTTCTAGTGTCTTTGAGAGCATTTTAATTTGTTTCTTGAGTTATTTCATTGCTTGTTTTGTGTTTATTGTAATTAATGTCTTGCTATCACAATTGTTAAATAACTTGAGTGCATCATTTATGACTTGTCAATTGCCTGAAATATTCATTATCTTTCAAAGAATGTTATCTCTCTGTTTATTGAGAGTATCTTCATTATGTTTTAAGATGCACTTCTAGTTTCTTTAAGACCATCTTAATTTTTTTTTTGTTATCTCTCTTATTTATTGAGTGTATGTTATGGGCTGAACTCATTGCAAGTTATGAGACTTGTCCCACATTGGCTGTATGGGCAACTAATGTGGGGTTTATAAGGTCAAACGGGCTCTCTCACCCATCAGACTAGTCTTTTGGGTTGAGTTCTCTTGTTCGGTCTGTAACAATGGACACTCCTTAAGGGACAATGTCCTCGTTGGTCATGGCTGGCGTTCTCTAGGCCACCGCTCCGTGAGCCACTACTCTAAGGCCTCGTTTGGTCACGGCTAGCTCCCTCTAGGCCACCACTCCAATGCCTCGTTGGTCACGGCCACGTTAGTCACGACTAGCTCTGATACCATTGTTACAGACCAAACAGGAGAACTCAACCCAAAAGACTAGTCTGATGGGTGACAGAGCCCATTTGGCCTTATAAACCCCCCATTAGTTGCCCATACAACCAATGTGGGACAAGTCCCATACCTTGAAATGGGTTCAGTCCGTAACAGAGTATCTTCATTATGTTTTAAAGATGCAGTTCTAGTGTCTTTTAGAGCATCTTACTTTGTTTCTTGAGTTATTTCATTGCTTGTTTTGTGTTTGTTGTAATTAGTACATTGCTTCTTTAATCAGGGTTACCAATCTGAGTGCAGGAAACTGGACCTAAAAAAATCTTACAAATGTGCACCATGTAATCTTTTGGCGAGCAAATGAGATTGCTGAACAAATTTAGCTTGGTATTGAAGTCCCTCCAAATCATTGGAATTTGCTAGTTGAAGTCATGGGAACAGTAGATCCTGGAACTGAAAATTCTGCCTATGGTAACATTTTATGTTATGGTGCTCGCTTTCCATTGAGAGCACCAGGTTACTCTCCACAACGTTTACTACAACCTTTCATTTTAGCGATGCCGAAACCACTCGTTTCATATAATAGATATGTCGAATCAATTGCTCATCTTCGACAATTGACCTAGCCTTTTGTTCCAAACGATTCTGTTTTGAACAAACTTGTCATGAACAATTGGAGGACCACTTTTGAACACCACTTGACTTACATTGAGTATGCCACTCAGCGATCAAGACAATGCTTGGAGGGTTTATTTCCACGTACCCTTGATGATTTTTTTGACTATTTTGGGATGCCGGTTGATGATGTCCAGGATAGTATTGGACGTAAGTATTTTTGTTTAAATTATATATTCTTAAATACAAAATTTATCATAGTAAATGTAATTTGTTTTCCATAGTTACCCGTATGAATATAAGAAGGAAATCCAGAGACTCTGGGCATGTCAATTGGCTTGAAGAATCCGATGAAACCAATCATGTTGTTGTTATTCATCAGCTTTCAAGTGTTCAAACCACTATAGTGTTTTATACATTGTTAGAGCAAACCTCACCGCTTGTTCTGTTACGGAAGCAGCTGGAGGCTGTTTCTCATTTGGGTGCAAGTCTCTTCTGGATATTCTATTCGGATGGTTCTGTTTACTGTCCCCTCAACAGTGAGGTGGACTGGGTTAGGTGCAAGCGAGAGTACAATGAAAATGTGTGCCATCGTATTGGACTACTTGTTTGTCTTATCTGAAGGCACTTTTTTTATTGTACCATGTAATAATTGCATTTATCCTTCTTGTATTTGCAGTAGTTTTTTCTGACTATTGACCTTTGATGTGTAAAAACTTTGATTGATAAGATGTAAAAACTTTGAATATTTTTGCTTTAAGAGATGGATGGTAGCTTGTCTCAATGACAAATTATTTACCAGTTTAGTTAGTGCAATTCAAATGATTTAAATGTAATTTGTTTTCCATAGTTACCCGTATGAATATAAGAAGGAAATCCAGAGACTCTGGGCATGTCAATTGGCTTGAAGAATCCGATGAAACCAATCATGTTGTTGTTATTCATCAGCTTTCAAGTGTTCAAACCACTATAGTGTTTTATACATTGTTAGAGCAAACCTCACCGCTTGTTCTGTTACGGAAGCAGCTAGAGGCTGTTTCTCATTTGGGTGCAAGTCTCTTCTGGATATTCTATTCGGATGGTTCTGTTTACTGTCCCCTCAACAGTGAGGTGGACTGGGTTAGGTGCAAGCGAGAGTACAATGAAAATGTGTGCCATCGTATTGGACTACTTGTTTGTCTTATCTGAAGGCACTTTTTTTATTGTACCATGTAATAATTGCATTTATCCTTCTTGTATTTGCAGTAGTTTTTTCTGACTATTGACCTTTGATGTGTAAAAACTTTGATTGATAAGATGTAAAAACTTTGAATATTTTTGCTTTAAGAGATGAATGGTAGCTTGTCTCAATGACAAATTATTTACCAGTTTAGTTAGTGCAATTCAAATGATTTATATAGCTAAAATCAGAACCAGGCCCAAAGAGAATGGACCGATCTTATAGGGGCCCAATCTAGGTAGCCCAGTAGAAAGTATCACCCTACGATTTAGGCCCAATAGTTTCCATATAAATAAATATAAGGGATCTTGTCATTTTACATTCCGCATAGGTATTTCTATAGGACATCCTTTGCCGAGGAGGCGAGGACTGCTTCCAACAAAGTCATCAAGACAACTGAGCTTTCCATGTACATCAAGGCTACGAGGCAAGAAGACCATATTCGCAAGGATAAGCTCCCCAACACCTTGGCACCTCATGGTTCTGGGAGATATCGGTTTCGGAGTGTTGCACACTATTGCTAACTATTGCTAAATGATTGGGAGTCTGAGCCTGTTGTCATCTTATTAAGCAGAGATCAGTCATTAAATTGCGCGGACTATACATTGGTAACCAGTATAGTGGGGTAGCCAAGCAAAGTCCGGTCCTGCAACGGCTCATATCATAGGAAGATGTTGGCAGGAGGGACGTGCCCCGGTGATCAGCACATACAACAGTAACGTCTAGTAACACGGTCTTCCTCATGGAAGAGCGATAGGATGACAAATAACCCAAAAAAGGACTAACAACATTTAACGGTCGGGCCGGGTATCCTCAAGATAATAAAGGGTGCATCAAGCAAACTCGATTCAAGCAAATGCGGAGCATCCTCGTAACGTCCCCATTATGGAATCCTCATGACATTAATGTCGTCGGATGTTAGATCACATGAAGCGGACTACCATTGCTTTCGGCGATAGCTAGGCGACATGCGCCTGACCGTTATCTAGTAAACACAACCTTGCTAGGATTTAGCATGGTATATGCCGGAATGGTTGCTACTTACATTATAGCATTGCTAATATTTAGTTCAAAAACTCATTTTGCAAAGTTCAAAGCTGCTAATATATATCGACTCCGGGGGGCTCGTTGATGTCATAAAAACGAGTATATTCTTCAAATATCTTCCTTCTTATAGAGTTAGAAGATTTTGGCTTCTAGGTTCCTACTTAATTGATGACCGGTTAACCTCGAAGTAAGCCCTCAAAACTTTAAGAACTTCACTTATGAATAAAAAAATTTATTTCCAGTCTTTGCACTATAATGCGACACCAAGCCGTATCCTTAACCGCACGATGTAATTAATGGCTAAGCGAAACATAGCCAAACACGGCTCGGAGTACACCGAAGCGGTGCACCGCATAGCCCAAAACCCGAAATGCATAATGTTTTTTTTTTAAATGGGCTGAGTAGAAGACCGAAAACAGAACGAAAGCTTACGAGGTGTAGTACTTATGTCCATGCGCTCGTCACGTAACCACCAAGCAGGTGTCACTCGAAGTTGGTGTCATCCCTATGTGGTAAAACAAAAAAAAAATGGACTAAGTAGAAGACCTAAAACGGAGCGAAAGCTTCCGGGGTGTAATACTTATGTCCGCGAGCTCGTCGCGTAACCACCAACCGGGTGTCACTCGAAGTTGGTGTCATCCCCATGTGGTAAAACTAAAAATTGACTAAGTAGAAGACCAAAAAACGGATCAAAAGCTTCCAGGGTGTAGTACCTTATGATTGCGCGCTCCTCCCGTAACCAATAACCGGGTGTCACCCCAAGTTGGAACACCCCCACGTGGTACGAAATTAGCTAAGTGATCCCGTCCCGGTGATGATTCGGTAGTGCACCATAGGGGTGCGCCACTTAGCCCAAACATGTTAATTCTTAAAAGGAACGTGTCTCTCGGACCAAAGAAATTGCATCCAGATAGTGACGGATCTTGAAAGAAAACCCGAGGGGGTGTCCTAAAAAAAAATGCATAACTCCAAAGGCATGATATATTGAAGAATAGTATGCACGAGTAAAATCTACAAACCGTGTTGGACTAACTAATGACTTGGGCCTCAATTCGGTGAGGACTTGGGCCGAATAAACCCATACGATGTGTTTTGGGCACTTGATCCTCAAGCTAAACAAGTCGGTTTGGTGTGGATATGTGTGATGAACAAGATAAGGTTTATCACAATAGATTTAGTTTCCTATTAGTTCTCTAATTATTGTTTAGAAAACTAGTATATATATATATATATATATATGTCTAGTTTGGGGCTTCTATGTAATTGTGAGACTCTGGCCTGCATTCGAGGCTACTCTTTGGATCTCGTCAACCAAGGCTTGGTTAGTCTCATTGTGCTTAGCAACTATGGGCTCAAGGGTGACTATATGACTTCTATGGCCACTTGCTTGGCCATCGATGCCACTGTAGCTAACAAGGACTGGTTTCATGGCTGACAAAGCATATCTGGATTGAAGCTCCAATCTTAAAAGTCAAAATGTGGATACTTGTTGCTATAGAAAGGCATTGGGGTCTCAAGTTACATCATAGGAGTCTTCGGTCGTGACAGAGTCAAGTTTCGATATGGGGGCTTGGTCAATGATATGAACGCTATGGCATAGGCGACTTCTGCTGACAGAGCAACGATTAGGACTCTGTTTTCTCTTTGGAGTTGGTTGTGTGTTTTTTATGTGTCTTGTTAGATGGTTTGTGTGTTTGAATCTTTGGATAGTGGAGTGTGTATGGATTTTATTTTAATATAATTTCTATTGTTTAAAAAATAGCATAAATGGGATGATCTGAGTGCATACCAATATGGAGTCTAATGGAAGAACTAATTAATTTTGGAATAACTATCTGTAGCACAACCAGATTTGTTTTGCTGCCACATAACTAGCGGCACACTTTATGTACTCAATTGATGCGAATATGGTCAGAAATTAAAATAAAGAACCTATATGTCGATGAAAATAGAGGTCTATGTTTAAATATGGAATTGGTGGGGTGATCGTAAGGCAGGATGGAGTGGGCGGCGTCCATGCCGCGGCGCCGAAATCCTTGGCGGCAAACACCGCCGCCGGTTGATCGGCAACGGCAAAAATCGAAGATTCCATCTACATGTCGCCGATCGGCAATTGTTGTTCCCCATAATTTTCTAGCCGTTGAACGGCTCTTTGAATAAAAAAAAAATAAAAAATTTCTTTTATTTTTTTCAATATATATATATATATACATACATTATCACTTAGGCTAAACGTAATGGGGCCTTGCAATCGAATGCACGAACTTTTAATGATATCTATGTACAACTCGAGCGACAATATGGCGCGGAGGGTAAACGCTCAGTGCTGCAAAGGTCGTTGAGCGAGTACAAAACTGAAATTGGCAAGAGCTTTGTAAACGCAGGCGTTTGGGCTTTTTTGAGGCCATACATCAACAACCCGGAAGATCCTATTTTCACGTTTAATCGTTATACATAGGCGTTCGTGTTTTCTTTTTAAGTTGTGATGTTTTAATTTATTTTGTTGTCTTTTATTTTATTTTTAATGAAAGTACTTTTTAAAAAAAAGTTAAAAAAAATAATAATAAGGTAATGATGATGGTGGGCTTTATGAGGAGTAGTTTTTTTTATTGTATTGTATTGTCTTTTTATTTTAATTAATGTAATGTCTTTTTTTATTTTAATGTAATGTCTTTTTTTAATAAATGTAGTGTTTTTATAAAATAAATATAGTGTTTTAAAATTAATTACAATATAAAAATAACTCAAAACATTAAAATATATTAACCTACAATTCTTCATAATCCTAACCATTCCCTCTTAAAATCCTTCAAAATTCTTCAAAATTCTTTCTTTTTCTCTTTCCTGCGTGGCACTCTCCTATTGGCTACAACCCATTCTTCAAAATCCTAAAAATTCTACCACTCCCCCCTCCCTAACTTTCCTTTCTAATTTCCTTTTTTGAACTTTACGTTCTTTGCGGTCTGTTTTTTAATATAATAAAATGGCCAGTTCAAAGAAATAGAAATGGGTAGAAGAGTCATCTTATAATAGTTCATGTTAACTCGATTTGAAACTTAAATATGCCCAGACAAGTTTGATGCTTTTTCTCATCATTCATAGATAGTAAATTTCTTTTATTCCTGCATGTCGCAACGGTCGGAATCAAAATATCGATCTTTACAAGAATGAAGATAATTGCTTTTGTTGAATGTTACTATTTTAAACCTTATTTGTTGAGACACTTAAGTGGTGTTTGTTTTTTCTGAAAAAACTCTTCTGTCCTCTTATGTCCTCTTATGTCTGTGCCGTGCAAACTACACGTAGACATTTAGCTCTGCAGACTGTTTGTTTTTACGAACACATTTCATTAAAAAAGGTCTGCGCGGGTTCTTCTTGGTGCAGATGTGGCCCAGCCACTTCTAACATCTTCTAACATTCTCTTTAAACTGGATTTTCATTAATAAAAACATTTATAAACTGTTTTTTTTAACATTTCTAAACATTTTTTAAAAGTACTTTATAAAAAAAAATATATAAATCATTTCTTAAAAAGTTTTTTTAGAGTTCTTTTCTAGAAAAAAAATTTTAAAAACTTTTTTAATATTTTAAACAGCTTTTAAAAAACTTCTTTAACCAATTTTTTTTTTAAAAAAAATACCATTTAAAAAGTAAAAAAAATGTTTTAAACAATTTTTTTTAAAAACGTTTTTAAATTGTTTTTAAAAAAATCTTTGCAAACAGTTTTTTTATAAAAGCCTTTTTCAAATTTTTTTTAAAAAACGTTTTTAAAAAGTTAAAAAAATAACGTTTTTAAAAAAGCTTTTATAAATAATGTTTTTAAAAAAGTTTTTATAAAAAACGTTTTTTATAAACATTTATTTTTAAAAAAAAAGTTTTTAATAGTTATTTTCAAAAAAGAATATTTTAAACAACTTTAAAAAAATTGTATACAATTTCTAAAAAACGTTTTTTAAAAAGTTTTTTTTTAAATAAAAATTTAAACCGTTATTTATAAAAACGTTTTGAAAACAGTTATTTAAAAAAAAGTTTTAAATTGTTTAAAGACATATTTAAACAATTTTTATAAGGAAAAATAGATATTAATAATCCTAACTATTGTCTATTTGCCAAAAATAATCATACCTATATTTTTGTACATAATCAGTGTTATAAATACACCATGTTTTTTCTAATAATCTTTTCCGTTAAAAAACTAACCCCGTTAGTTTGTTATGACGTGGATGACCAATATTGTCATTATTCAAAATTGTTTCTATTTAAAAAACCCGATGGACCAATCTTGTTATTATATAAACTTCATTTTGAATTTTTTTTTTAAAAACACCTTTCTTCCCGAACGTATACCGGCGGCAAAACCCGTGTACCGTCACCACCAAACACCGAGTCCTCCGGCAACCCCGTCTCCCGTCACCGCCAAACACCAAGTCCTCTCCAAACCTCCGCTCCACCTCCAGAAACTCATGTCGCTGCCAAACACCGTCATCAATTCGCCGCCAGCCCCTGTAGCTGTCGTCGCCGAAGGTTGCCGCCGCTCGGTTGTGGTCTGTTTGTGGTCGCCGGAGAACAGAGAAGGGAGGTTGGAGGTTTTCGAAGAATTAGCAACAAACATATGTCAATTTAAAAACTTGAAATAATCGGACTTCTGACCAGCCACCGGGTCGGAGTTCAGATCAAATCCAACAACGACGTAGTTCTGTGGTGTATCTCCGGTCTTTATCTTCCGGGCGCCATCTTGGAAGTGGTTAAAATCATCCAACTCAAAATACGGATTCCACAAACCGGAAACCTTTTCCGCCGGTGTAACTATAACGACAGATTTCCCGGCGTAATCTTCGGCAACTTTCGCCTAAAAATGCTTGAACCCAGCCTGTAACCCGTTTATGATAGTCAAGAATTCCTCCAGCTCAGCGTCCTCGGCCACCTCCTTTTTGGACCAGATTTTCTTGTCGGCCAATATTCTTCCGTCAGATATCACCTCCGACCGCTTTTTTTTATTAAAGTTTACATAATGACAAGATTGGTCCCCTAGGGTTTTTAAATAGAAACAATTTGAATAATGGCAATATTGGTCATCCACGTCATCACAAACTAACGGGGTTAGTTTTTAACGGAAAAGATTATTAGAAAAAACAGGGTGTATTTATAAGACTGATTATGTACAAAAATATAGGTAGGATTGTTTTTGGCCAATAGACAATAATTAGGATTATTAGTATCCATTTTTCTTTTTTATAAAACATTTTTGTAATTTTATTTAAAAGAAAACTGTTTTAAAAAAAAAATTGCTTAAAATATATAGAAAGAAAATCAAAAGGTTTGAATGGTAATTATCTATAAGTTTTAAAAACGGTTTATTTAAGTTTCAGTTTATTTTAGCAATATGCAGAAGTTAAAAAAACAAACATTCTTTTTCTTACAGACTGCAGAGGTTTAGTCCACCTCTTCTCCTACAGATGTCTGCAGATGTGGTCCGCAAACTGCAGACATTTTACTTCTTAAAAAACAAACAGCTCATAACACTCATCATTAGTGTTCTCGATGTGGAACATCAGTAATGTGTGCCTTTTAGGTGTATATTGATGTTACGCATGAGAAAACTAACAGATGTATAATACAATATATCACGAGAGAATTGATAAACTAACAGAAAACAAGTACCGGGTTAGTTGATTGGTATCGTCGCCGCATCATACGGGTTGCATCCTAGATTGAAAAATAATGAGATTATTCCTCTATTCAGATATTTATGACAATTACCCAATCTTATTCATGTGTTTGTTATTATTTAATTGAAATTTGCAAAACTCATGACATAGATAGACAAATGAGAAACTAACAGATGTATAATACGATATCTCACGTGAGGATTGATACACTAACAAAAAACAAGTAGCGAGTTGGTTGATTGATGTCGCCGCCGCATCACGCAGGTTGCATCCTATGTCACGAGTCTTGTAAATTGCCGTCGTTGTCGAACACATATGTACCACAATATAAATTGCCGTCACACTGCATCACGCTAACAGAAATGAAAAACGTGTTGTAAATTATCATCGCCGCCGAACGGGCGAACAAAAGACACATGCTATAAACTATCGTCCGCCATAAACAAATAAAACCCTAGTCGTACCACCACCGATATGGAATCAAGCTTATAATAGATGGACTTAAATAAAAATAAAGAGATAGGAAAGGTAAAAAAAATAATAAAGTAATTGAAAATTATATAAAAAAGTATCATAAATAAAATTTCAACTATATCTATTTAACTAAACTTTGATCCGTCCGTATGTTGCGACGGACAATTTATATTGTAATCAGGTAAATACGCCTTTTATATTGAAAGAGAAAAAGAAACCATATGCTACATGAAAGTAACATGCCCTCAACGTCCAATAACTGGCCTTCTGGTTAAACAAAATTCAAATAGAGGAAATTACATAACCAACCAAGTAAATTTTGATTTTGAGGGGAAAAATTAGTAAATTCACAACATACCTTCCCTTCAACATGCATTCCGGTCTTTGACAATTTAATTTATCAAATGATGGTAATTACAGGTCTTCACCTTCCCATGTACAAATTCATAACCATAGCTTTTTCTACATATATAGTCATAACAGTACTTTTGTTGTTTTTACTTTTGCCCATTGAAAACCATTAAACATATTTGTATAACTACAAGGGGCCACGTTCTTGAGTTTTCAAATATTAAACTTAAACATACATTAACCTGTTATCAAGAAGGCCATGCCAATTGATTATTTTCAAAAGATATGTCCGGACCATTTAGAAAGAAGTAGTAGAATCAAGATTTTTTATTTTTTTATTTTTTTATAGAATCTTAAAATGGCCATGTTGGATTTTATTTAGAAACTTAGAATCTGAAAAAAGTTCAAAACAACCTCATATGCCTTCCTTACTGTTTTTACATACATATACATATGAAATAACACTTTTTAACAACAGACATTTGAAAAGAATCACACATAAAACTTAGAATTGAATTGTAGAAAGAGAAAAACTCTAGGAAGTGTTTGCTATGGTACTGGAAAATAATTGCGAATTTGTAAACAGAAATAATAATAATACAATTTTTATTGAATCAGAACAATATTACTACACTACAGAAAGGGGTAGAAGCAGAATAACGAAATAAATACGAAAACAGAAAAAATAAATAACAAAAGACGAAGCCAGAGCTCGTGTTGAACACGATTTCCTTAAAACATATTTCGGTCTGTCTCCCAGGATACGGTGGCTAAATCAATGTATTGCCGGAGTCTTTACTTGCCAGAGATCGCAGCAGAGAGAGAGAGTCAGTCGAGAAGAGGAGAATAATTCCGGATGTGTCTTTCCTGTCTGCTATGGTCGGGTATAAATAGCCACGAAACAGAGTGATGTCCAAGAGAACAATCAATATTAAACGCGCATATCAGTTTCTAAAATAACTGACTGCGTATTAACTGGGATAGAGTGTTCTCCAAGATCAAATCATTTTCAAAAATAGCTAGTGGGAGGAGCCATTTTTGAGTCGCATTCGTGTCCGCAAGATGTGCGAGTGCGCCTAGAATTTTTATCGAGTTTCTCATTTTTCTACAGCCCCCCCCCCCGGTGTGCGCGCGCGTAGATGTTGGAGTATAAAGTGACAATACAATTTAATAACCATCCAAGTTCCTTGGCTTATAAATCACATTTCACTTTGATCACTTCCAATGTGGGACAAGTGTTTCTAGCTTCAAATAGTATAGTTTGTAGACAACACTTTGAGCATCGATATCTCATTCACCTCTTAATCACTTTGGACGTTTAATATCTCATTGGAAAGCCCTTTTCCTAGGCAATTCAACCATATCAAATAACCTTTCTAATTATTATATCTACATATAGATAATTAGGTCCAAAGTTAGAAAAAATTACATATTTCCTATATTTTTCCAACAGGAAGTTACAACTATCTACTCATTTCCCTCCAAATTAGCTGCTTGTGAATAGAGAAACAAAGTGAACGGGCAAGATGAGCGGAGAGATAGAAAGCCCCAAATTATAACAGCTCTTGAATAGAGAGAGAGAGGAGAGAGAGCAAGTAGGTTAAGCGGAGATAGAGAGAAATTAACATTAGGGTAGATGAGTGGAGAGAGATTGAAGACACCTGTTTTACCTAAAAGAAGAGGACGGGAGCATTCACGGTAGGTTCTCTAAAAATTAAGTGAGTGTAAATCTGTAAAATTTGAGGTTTGGTTGTGAGTGGTTATGAGTAGAGGAGGGAGAAAAAGTTTAGCAAATCTGCATATTTGAGCAAAAAAACTAGTGATTTGATAAAATTTGGGATTGAAAGAGAAGAAAATTTAATGATAAAGGTATAAAAATATTATTTAATTATGGTTGTGATTGAAAGAAAAAAAATAATAAAAGTATAAATTATAAGGATGATGATGGAGAACCTACTGTGAATTTCTAATTGGCTTGTAAATGCACAGTAACTACTCTCTCAAAAACTCGATGTAAAATGTATATGTATAATAATAAATAAGTTCTAAAACTATACTTTTTTTTAAAGAAAAAACCTCAAATCATTTTTTTTTATTTTAACAACATTAAGAGCATTCAAAGCAGGTTCCTTATAATTATGTGAGTGTAGACCTTAAAATTTGATGTTTGGTTATGAGTGCCTGTGAGTAGAAGAGGGAGAGAAAGTTACTTTTATCTGTAAATTTGATAAAAAAATTGTTGATTTGGTAAAATTTGAGGTTTGATGTGAAAAAAAAATGTAATGATAAGGGTATCAAAAAATATTATTTAATTATGGTTATAAGTGAAAGAGAAAGATAAAGTAATGATGAAAATATAAATTATAGGGATAAGAATAAATAACCTGTTGTGAATGCTCTAAGTAAAATGTTGTTCTTTTTAACGGCAATAAAATTTTATTATCAAATTAAAGGGCTATCAAGAAGGAAGCCAAAACACTGAGAGAAAAACCGAAACAACATGACATCAAACGAAACAAATAAAGATTAGGGTATTTGTAATACCTCAAGATTGGAGGGGCTCTCCCGAGCTCGAGACCCTCGGTATGCTCGGGAACACCATGCCGTTAAGCTTGGGGAAGGTGCGCGGGAGAGGTGCTCAGGGCCAGGGCACCGAGAGAATGAATTCGAGGAAGAGTTTGGGGTGGGTGTGGGATTGTGGGCCACCCCCACTTTATTCATTGTTTATTAATTTTTTTGAAGGGTTTGGGATTAGAGGTGCACATCCGAACCCGTTCTGGAACCGGAACCGCCGAACCTGTGACAATCCGTCTTTTCAAGTCTTTTCCTGACTTAAACAAACTTAAACTAATATAAATGTTGTGAGAACATTTATTTTAACTGTATTAAATGTTGTGTGAACATTTATGTGATTGACTTGCGTTGACCATAGCAACTAGGGTTTGTATAACCATCACTATACGAGCATGCACTTAAGTCTAGACGCTTGATATTTTATGATTTTATGTAAATCATTCGTTATGACTTCATGTGAACTTTTGTCATTTTTGTGATAATTGAACTTATGATTTTATGTAGTATATGTATATATATCGCACATGGTTATTCTATGATTTTATGTGACAATTCGTCACGTAACTATACGTAAAGTTTTCTATTATTTTATGTGAGTTTACATGTAGTGTTACGATTTCGAATGTATCAATTTTTGTGAACTCAAAATATATATTTATGGATTTATATTCATTATTTCATGTGACGGAACAAGGTCTATGTTTTTGTAAACGTTATACGTTGAATATTTTTTTTGACATACATGCGTATTTTCACTGTTAAAATAATCTCTATTAACCCGGTTAGCATTATTAATGATTTGTAAATCTCGAGGGACCAGTTTTGTAAATTTCTAAACCTCTTTTGATTAAAAGAACTTGGAGGTACCGGCGTCGTCATTTCCTAAACTCGAATTCTTTTACTTAAACTTGGAGGGACTGTTTTCGTCATTTCCAAATCTGACTCCCTTGTGTGTAAAAATCAGAGGGACCATTCTTGCTCATACGAGAAAGTCGACTTAAAGGCAGGTAACTGTCGACTTTAATATTGTTTCCGGCAATCGATCGCTTGAACCTCCGATTAAATTCATTATCGGTTACAAAAACCGATCAATCACCTCCAGTTTTACATGATTTCCATTATTCATCATTCTAATAACCACAATAAACATCACTCTCCCTCTCAAAAATTCTCGTGAAGAAACGCAAGGCACCGGCATCCAACCTCCGGTCACTATTTTGTGACTGTCACTATTGCACCCCACCGGTTTCCATCATTGTGCGTCCCTGCTACATCGCCATCTGCTTGTTATGTGAAGTTCATGCTCAGTCGATCACTGAGAACGTGGAACCGAGGAGCATCAGTCGGAGAAACCGGTGACCGCTCGAACTCATCGTCATCGCTCGCGAGTGTTCTGTTTTCATTCCATCACTAAGGTACAATCTGGAATCTAACCTCAATTCAGACGTGAGTTTTGACTTGTGGCAGGACACTCGTTAATAAGAAGAAAAAAAATCTATGGTCTCCATTCCTTTTTCTTTTGCTTTCCAGTTTTCCCTAAACCCAATTCTGTGTGAAGAAAAAAAAACCAGTTAGATTTGTTAACAAACCATTGTGTTAGCTTAGCGGTTAGAGCCTTCATGTGCGAACTAGAGGTCACGGGTTCGAACCCGATGACCCCTATTCTTTTTTTGTTTGTTTTTAAACAAAATTTTGGACTTAGTTAACCCACAAATCACCCACCAATCGTTCTCTATGTTATTTTGAACTCGTATAATTTCTCGTAGGCTCGTTATCTTATTCGTTATCTCGTTGGTTTATATAAATTGATTTTCAATTTTATACAAAATAATTGGCTATTTAACGATGATTTATAAAAGAATACATATTTGGAAAATATATGAAAATACGTATTTAGGAATATAAAACTAACGTCTTGGTAATCTTTACATTTGTATAAAAATATACGTATTTTGCGATTTAAATGTTCTAAGCATTTGGGTTATATTCATAAACACATGGGTACATTTTGAAGTACTCGTTATTGATATGACTATTATTTGGCTGCGAATATATATTCTCTTAAACGATTTCATGAACCTATATTATAATAAATACTTTACATTTGTTACTTCTGTGATCGTTATGATTTTGGCAATGTGTCAATCTTCGACTCGTTTTGGATTTATTGAACCCCGTCATGTCATAGTTGACATTATTTGATTTCACGGTTGGTTTAGATTTAGTAATCTTCGATTGAACACACACTTATATTATCATGCTCGTTAGGTGTTTGGTAGAACAAGCTGCTATTTGCTATTTTTGTTGTTGTTAATTATCTGGAATTGCTGTGCATCCTAAGGTGAGTTTCATGGCCCCATTTTACTGTTTTAAATCCTGTTGGGGGAGATTAACATGCATGATTTACACAACTGAGATAATTAGACTTTTATATATCACATGAAGTACTTGAAGCACACTGATACAACAAAGTCCTTTTTATGGTACCGTTAATATTAATGACGATAGCGGGAAATATATTGTAGTACTACTGGGTCTGACAAACCCCACCCGGGTCAGTCGCGCTGACTCGATTGGATATCGAACGGGTGTTATATTCGTCCTAAACACAACAAGGCAAACTGTAAACAACTGTTAGCTTCGGTGACCATCAACGTGCGAAGTTTCATGTATATAGCCTAGCTAGCTATTTGATATATATTAGTGATTATGCTCTTACAACTTGACTGTTGTTGAACAGTCAGTCTTGAACTCAACTTGACCGTTGTTGAATGGTCAATCTTAAATACAACTTGAACTGTTTTTGAACAGTGGCACTACTTTCAACTTTAACTGTTTTTGAACTGATAAACCTGTGAACTCACCAACCTTTGTGTTGACACTTTTTAGCATGTTATTCTCAGGTTGCGGATGTTCGAGTATCACGAGTACGCATGCATGAGTCTTGAACGCTTTTAATGTCTTTGAACAAGCCACGTCACTTTGGGTGACAAAGATTTTAAATAACTACTTTTATTGTATTTACGCTTCCGCATTTGTAAAACTCTAATTTTATATTTTAATGAAATAAGAAACGCTTTTATTAATTATTTGTCGTTTGATGTAACTAATGGACGGCGATCCTGGTTTGTCACGCTCCCTGCGGCGCGTTATCGCGCGTGGGATTTTTGGGGGTGTGACAGATTGGTATCAGAGCCATTGGTTACAGCGAACTAAGATTCGTCTTAGACTGTAACTGTTTTGCATTAGTTGCACTTAAACATTTCTCTCATGCATCGTGATACTCACTCCTACATGCACCTGGTTTACGATTTATCGTTTACATCATCGAATCCCCTTATACTCACGGCGAGGAGGCGGTTAGTCTTGAGTCATTTTTCTTAATCTCTCTAAGTCGTGTACCTCTTGGTTAACATTCATGTACGACGAAACGTCGAATCAGATCGAAGGATCACGTTTATACTTTTGACGAGCTGATTGCTACCCGGGATTATTCTGGATTGAACAACTGGGCGTAGTGCCCATACCATGGATGTATGCTGCATACGGAAGGTGGTGTAATACCTCTTCCTGTCCTTAAACTTTTCCCATAACTTAGGAGGTTCTTGTGATACATGCCTTGCATATATTGCTCAACTCTCATGTTCATGGAACGTAATCATGACGTGCTAATAGCGCGATTATCCAACTTTCTGCCGTGGCAACATTGTTTGAATTCAAGTGGTTGCTCATGGGGCACTTGTATCCGCCTCTGTTACCCTGATCACTTTCATATTTGCTGTGATCTCTTAAGATCTTTCCCTTCTCGATTTTATCGCGTTATGCGTTGAAATAATACGACTTGAGTACAATTCTTATAACCCTAATGAAACCTGATGCGGATCGACTGAAATTCCCTCTTTGTGTATCGGATTGCAATCACGCCAGTATGTGTGATAATTATTCTGTGACTTTGAGCTAAGCTAGGGTCATTGTGATAAACCCTACTCAGATCCTATTAAGCTAAATTTCTGGCTGACTCGCTTCGGGTGGGTCATTTCAATCTGAGTGAGCATTCTATTCTCGAAAACTTGTCTCATTAACAAATTCTGGTCAAGATAACCATGGGTTAGTGATCACACCATACTTGGTAGCTAAAGTAAGAGGAACTAGGGTGACCATATAAAGTAAATCACAATTACGGGTGCACACGTAAATGTAATTTGCAGTATATGAAAATCCTGGAGAATCCTACTAGGCAAGCCAATGGCCGTATTGGGACCAAATTCCTGTAAATTTTTTTCTCCTCGTGGTATTGAATATTGAACACGTTGAACTCAACCGGATGATCGACGTCATCTACTTTTGTAAACGTTATCGTGCATGATCTTATCTCTCCAATATATGGATTATAATCCCTTCGAGAACTCTTTTGAAACATATTATGAATGCTAGTCCTGAAGGGACATCCTTTCACTCGTGTACTTAAATGACAAGTTTTTCTGGACTACGAAAACTCTTGATGAAATCTTTGACTGCTTTGAATTCATATTGAATCACAATTCTACCCTCACGCCTTACCAACCATATCAATCCCTGGAACTTTAAATCATGAGACAACTTGGATATAAACTCACCGGACGAATACCCAGGCAACACTGGATAGACGAGTTATATAAAATCATGTATCGCAAGCACTGGAACATATTTCTTGGCTGAAAACTCTTGTGAAGTTACCCTCCGAAGATTTATACTCCCTGATTTTCTTATGCGAACCAAAACTTGCTTCCAGCAACATCGTTACAATTGTACGAACTGCCTACCTCACCGCAAGACACATTCTTCCTAATGGGGTAATGTTAGTGAAAAGTCTTCATGATTTCCAAACTAATGACTCCCAGTTTTAACGTATGAACTATTCTGATTGATCTCTTGAGCCTGTACTATCAATTTTTGCCCGCATGACTCGAACCTTTTATGACTTAACAACCAGCAATTTCTGATTCTTGCGCTTTTGTAATCCTTTATGTCCTGGATAAGCTTTTACGCTTTGATCCGGAAGGTGTTACACTTTCGGTTAGCTATTCTACTAGTTAACACCATTGATGATGAGACTACCTTGTGCCTCAATCATAGTAACAATACAAAGCTTTTTATGGAAACCCTATTTACACCCATCGAGCATGAACTTCTTGTTATCAATAGCTAATTGTACCATCGACCTGTATTTTCCCTTCTTACGCATTGAGTACACCAAGCTATCCATACAAACTGTATTTTTTTTAACGCTTTTGTCATAGAAACTATAGACGAAATTCTGGTACACGTATCCTCATCCTCCTTTTCAGAAAACTTTCATCGATGAACCCCCAGCTTGAACTTAAATCTTATGGCCTGTTTAAAGTTTTGATCATCTTGAAATCTGAAGCGTTATGATATTCGCACTACGTGTGCCAACCTCTCAACGATCTTTGCTAAAGTAGCAAACTTTACGCATCTTACTAGTATTATGAATGGAAACTGTTACACCTTTTGTTCGCGCGATGTAATGAGGTTTTAATCTCTCACCCCCCCCCCCCTTTAAATTTGATCGTAAGGGAGGAACTTGACGTCCTCTATTTCCGATAAAAATACCTAATGTGGTTTGACTAATGACTAGTAATGGTAGGTAGCTGGTACGCCTTCAAGGTGCTAGTAGTGTGGTGGGTTGGCTGCGGTACACCCTTTATATAAGCATTAGTGGCATGTTGAGTGTGGGATCAGTAGTGGACTAATGATTGACTTTAGAGTCATACGCAAAAACCTCATCTGGAGAAACTCCATCTAACGGGACTATATCCTCGACAAAACTGTTTAATGCTACTTTTTTCTGAGAACACATATATCTCTTACGTGTTCCTACCAAAAGAGACATATCCGAAATAATCAAACTTCATGCTTTCAATTGTCCGAGTCTAGAAGAAAACTCTCATAAAGCCAATTTCCTGCCACAATTCAGACGTGAGTTTTGACTTAGATGAACATCAGCGTTTTAGAAACCATAGATTTTTTTTTTCTTCTTATTAACGACAAACCGCATGATCGAATGAACAACTCCATCTTTTAGAAGCATGCGTTAAGAAGTAGATCGACTTTCGTTTAAGGGACACTACTTTTGGGTCGACTGCTTTGTCTTTATAAACCCTTTGGCATTCACTGAGGTGATATCCCTGATCGTTTTCTGTGGAACACTCGATTAGATCTTTTGAAACTGCGGTAAACCTGCATCGAACTATAGCAAAACGAAAATGTACAGGCAACCATTAAAAGCCAAAACCACTTTTGAACATCCTGATGCTTTGTGCTTCGCAGACACCCTTTTTATAACACTTTCATGGTTTATCTTACTTTTGAAGCACATTTGAACCGATGCTTTGACAAGAAAGGAAACATGACGCATTAAGCGCAAGAACACCAAGGAGGTTAGGCACACCGTCGAGCTTAAACAATGAAGATTTCCTAACGAGTTGTTTACTCTATTGAATTGCGTAACCGTTGACACGCTCATTTTGATATTTATTTATGTGAATTCCTTGCCAAATCCTGTCAAGCACATTATATGTCTCGCTCTGAATTCTATATTATTTATCCATTACGTTATTTGCATCCTCCCTACTGGTATTTTCATCAGTGTCAGTTTAAACTCACATGTCATCCTTGGAATGTGTAGTTGTGATTATCATAAGCTTGCTATCTCACCACTTAATCGAATTCACGAACTAGCCGTTGGCGCTTTTCCTCTATTTGCTATTCTTATGCTTGATGTCATGTGTATTCCTGCAGAGCACTTTTCGGTATTCGGCACCTCATAGTTTACACTTTTATTTTATTGGGTCTTTACTCTAAAATTTTGGATTCTTTAGCAAGGTAATATGCATGATGATATGTCAT
Organism: Deinandra increscens subsp. villosa; assembly: GCA_039602395.1. NCBI lineage: Eukaryota > Viridiplantae > Streptophyta > Magnoliopsida > Asterales > Asteraceae > Deinandra > Deinandra increscens. The sequence continues at coordinate 11,800,209 of JBCNJP010000003.1, forward strand.
ATTTAACTCCAACTTGAAATTGAACCTAATTGTCTATGTGATTTCTTGAATAATTCTTAACAGAACTGAGTAATTCTTTTCTAAAACAAACTGCTACGTGTTACCTTTAAAATGGCAATGGGCTTCTGATTGGATTTCCCTTAAGACCTCAGTCCTTTTGTCGCAATATCAGTGTGTTACCAGTTTTATATTTTAGCATGTTAGCAACTATTGAACCATGTAACCCTGATAAATAGTTTTTTTGCGTCTGATCTTCTCATGAGAAATGTTTATAAAACATACGTGTTTATGCATGCTAAAATTTGAGAATCTAACCCTCTGTTTAAGGAATAGAAGCTGATTAATTATTGAAGTGCTGGTTTAAACATAAGCTGCATAAGAATTGCATGGTTAGTTATGTGTATGAAACGTGTTAGGAACCAGGAAATGACATGTTCTGAATGTATTAACTTGATTGAGTGTTTTTGCTCCCGGGCCCGGATTCACATCCCGTTTCCGCCATAAATCATCATAACTTATCCACCATCACCAGATTTCCTGAAATTTAATATATGAACAATTAAGTACCAAAATCTCATCAAAACTCGATAAAAGGTCGGTAAAAATGTGAGATTTGTAATTCCAAAACATATATAAGATGCGTTGCATCAAATATGAAAACCATACACCATACAAGGTCCTAAGTCTCCTACTTCGGTGGGAATGACAAGACTGTGTGAAGTTGCTCCGTCAACTTTGCACTGTATGGGTTGTGTTGGTTAAATTATGAACTTATATGCTAAGAGATATGTCATGCTAGGGTTGTATGGTAGTATATAAGGTGTTAGGACGATTGTATGCGTTGTATGGTAAAACCTTCATGATAGATTGCATGCTAGTACGTTTTGACCGCATAAACCTTTAAAAGAAACCTTCGTATAGACTCGTATGCTATTTGAACCGTTATTGCATGAAATGTGAATTTCAATGTTATTATGAATCATGTGAAACTTAATTGGTCATAAAAGTACTAAATCAATCAATGGGTCCTCATGTTAACTTGATCAGTCTTGTGTAATTCTATGCTAATTGCTAATTGGTAGGTAAGAGCAGACGTTTACGTTTTTGTTAGACAATGGGTTTATTAAACACTAATTGACTTGATGCACACACAATTTTTCTCATACCTAAATTTATTTCTCTTCGATTCACTTGGATTAATTGGTGAATGTGAATTTCTTAACTGAAAACGAGACACGATAAGGAATCTCACTCCTAGCATTGAGTACAATAGCTGGAAGCTACTTGGACGTATCATGATTCTTCTTCGTACGGAAATTCTGATTTTAGATACCTATAATATAGTGTCACTCTGTTCGGCCTGGTCATACGACACGATTCCTGTATTATATTTGTGCAACTCTTCTCGTAAGAGAACGTCCGATAAGAAATCATTTCATATACTCTGTATTCGAATCCCTTTTGAAAACCTCTAAACATTTGACATCTCCTCAATATCGGGTACACATTCTTGATCATAACATCAATCACTCCTTTGGGAGTAGGAACCCTGAATTCTTCTGATACGTTACTGTTAATTCGACTCTTCAAATAATTGTCAATGATTTAAATTTCGGGACGAAATTCTTTCAACAAGGGGATGATGTGACGACTGGAAAGTTTTCTTACTTTTGTCACGTTATTCAATTTTCGGGACGAAAATTCTTCAACAAGGGGATACTGTGACAATCCGTCTTTTCAAGTCTTTTCCTGACTTAAACAAACTTAAACTGATATAAATGTTGTGAGAACATTTATTTTAACTGTATTAAATGTTGTGTGAACATTTATGTGATTGACTTGCGTTGACCATAGCAACTAGGGTTTGTATAACCATCACTATACGAGCATGCACTTAAGTCTAGACGCTTGATATTTTATGATTTTATGTAAATCATTCGTTATGACTTCATGTGAACTTTTGTCATTTTTGTGATAATTGAACTTATGATTTTATGTAGTATATGTATATATATGCACATGGTTATTCTATGATTTTATGTGACAATTCGTCACGTAACTATACGTAAAGTTTTCTACTATTTTATGTGAGTTTACATGTAGTGTTACGATTTCGAATGTATCAATTTTTGTGAACTCAAAATATATATTTATGAATTTATATTCGTTATTTCATGTGACGGAACAAGGTCTATGTTTTTGTAAACATTATACGTTGAATATTTTTTTTGACATACATGCGTATTTTCACTGTTAAAATAATCTCTATTAACCCGGTTAGCATTATTAATGATTTGTAAATCTCGAGGGACCAGTTTTGTAAATTTCTAAACCTCTTTTGATTAAAAGAACTTGGAGGTACCGGCGTCGTCATTTCCTAAACTCGAATTCTTTTACTTAAACTTGGAGGGACTGTTTTCGTCATTTCCAAATCTGACTCCCTTGTGTGTAAAAATCAGAGGGACCATTCTTGCTCATACGAGAAAGTCGACTTAAAGGCAGGTAACTGTCAACTTTAATATTGTTTCCGGCAATCGATCGCTTGAACCTCCGATTAAATTCATTATCGGTTACAAAAACGATCAATCACCTCCAGTTTTACATGATTTCCATTATCCATCATTCTAATAACCACAATAAACATCACTCTCCCTCTCAAAAATTCTCGTGAAGAACCGCAAGGCACCGGCATCCAACCTCCGGTCACTATTTTGTGACTGTCACTATTGCACCCCACCGGTTTCCATCATTGTGCGTCCCTGCTACATCGCCATCTGCTTGTTATGTGAAGTTCATGCTCAGTCGATCACTGAGAACGTGGAACCGAGGAGCATCAGTCGGAGAAACCGGTGACCGCTCGAACTCATCGTCATCGCTCGCGAGTGTTCTGTTTTCATTCCATTACTAAGGTACAATCTGGAATCTAACCTCAATCATGAGTTTAAATGTTTTTGATATGATTAAATCTAGTTAAGATCCCGTAGTAAGCTTTATATGTCTGCTAATGGCGGTTGCGTAGTTTAGGGCTTTTGTTTGGAGAGAAGACAACTGAACCGCTGTGGTTATATACAATTTTGTCGGGTTAAAACTCAAATCGATAGGGTGTCCGGGTGGTTAGTTCCTTCGGGCTGCAATCTCGGGTCACGTGTTGATCCCCATTGTCTCCATTCCTTTTTCTTTTGCTTTCCAGTTTTCCCTAAACCCAATTCTGTGTGAAGAAAAAAAAACCAGTTAGATTTGTTAACAAACCATTGTGTTAGCTTAGCGGTTAGAGCCTTCATGTGCGAACTAGAGGTCACGGGTTCGAACCCGGTGACCCCTATTCTTTTTTTGTTTGTTTTTAAACAAAATTTTGGACTTAGTTAACCCACAAATCACCCACCAATCGTTCTCTATGTTATTTTGAACCCGTATAATTTCTCGTAGGCTCGTTATCTTATTCGTTATCTCGTTGGTTTATATAAATTGATTTTCAATTTTATACAAAATAATTGGCTATTTAACGATGATTTATAAAAGAATACATATTTGGAAAATATATGAAAATACGTATTTAGGAATATAAAACTAACGTCTTGGTAATCTTTACATTTGTATAAAAATATACGTATTTTGCGATTTAAATGTTCTAAGCATTTGGGTTATATTCATAAACACATGGGTACATTTTGAAGTACTCGTTATTGATATGACTATTATTTGGCTGCGAATATATATTCTCTTAAACGATTTCATGAACCTATATTATAATAAATACTTTACATTTGTTACTTCTGTGATCGTTATGATTTTGGCAATGTGTCAATCTTCGACTCGTTTTGGATTTATTGAACCCCGTCATGTCATAGTTGACATTATTTGATTTCACGGTTGGTTTAGATTTAGTAATCTTCGATTGAACACACACTTATATTATCATGCTCGTTAGGTGTTTGGTAGAACAAGCTGCTATTTGCTATTTTTGCTGTTGTTGATTATCTGGAATTGCTGTGCATCCTAAGGTGAGTTTCATGGCCCCATTTTACTGTTTTAAATCCTGTTGGGGGAGATTAACATGCATGATTTACACAACTGAGATAATTAGACTTTTATATATCACTTGAAGTACTTGAAGCACACTGATACAACAAAGTCCTTTTTATGGTACCGTTAATATTAATGACGATAGCGGGAAATATATTGTAGTACTACTGGGTCTGACAAACCCCACCCGGGTCAGTCGCGCTGACTCGATTGGATATCGAACGGGTGTTATATTCGTCCTAAACACAACAAGGCAAACTGTAAACAACTGTTAGCTTCGGTGACCATCAACGTGCGAAGTTTCATGTATATAGCCTAGCTAGCTATTTGATATATATTAGTGATTATGCTCTTACAACTTGACTGTTGTTGAACAGTCAATCTTGAACTCAACTTGACCGTTGTTGAATGGTCAATCTTAAATACAACTTGAACTGTTTTTGAACAGTGGCACTACTTTCAACTTTAACTGTTTTTGAACTGATAAACCTGTGAACTCACCAACCTTTGTGTTGACACTTTTTAGCATGTTATTCTCAGGTTGCGGATGTTCGAGTATCACGAGTACGCATGCATGAGTCTTGAACGCTTTTAATGTCTTTGAACAAGCCACGTCACTTTGGGTGACAAAGATTTTAAATAACTACTTTTATTGTATTTACGCTTCCGCATTTGTAAAACTCTAATTTTATATTTTAATGAAATAAGAAACGCTTTTGTTAATTATTTGTCGTTTGGTGTAACTAATGGACGGCGATCCTGGTTTGTCACGCTCCCTGCGGCGCGTTATCGCGCATGGGATTTTTGGGGGTGTGACAGAACCGAACCGAACCGAACCGGAACCGCTTTGGGACCGGACGGAACCGGTTCGGTTCCAATAAAAACCGCCGGATCCAAAGCGGTTTGCACTGTGGATTGAAGAACCAGAACCGGTTTTCCAGGAACCGGTTTTCCAGGAACCGGTTTAAGAACCGGTTCTGGAACCGAAACAGTGGAACCGGGCTGGATGTTGATTTCTAGCCGTTGCATAACGGTTTTATAGCCGTTTTTGGTCCTTTTTTGCCCGTTTTTTTTTGTTTTTTTTTCCCATGCAACCTACAATGTAGTATAAATACTAGGTAATTGTTATGGGTTAATTCCACACTCCAAAACCACAAATATCACTTCAAAAAACACACACATTCTCTCACGTTTTCGATGGCCGGTGGCAACCGCAAAGGCAAAGGCAAACAAGCGAGTGAATCCGTTGATGAGCAAAGCTCAAGCAACGTTGTTGTTAGGGTACTTGAATGTACCCGATCACGCGATGTTTGGGATCATATGGACTTATGCGAAATGTCAAACGGTGAGGAAAAAGCTCGTTGCAAGGCATGCGGGGCTTTACTTGATCCGATAGGAAACTCAACGTTGAGGAAGCATCAATCAATCATGTCCCACCTTGAAGGCTAATCCTTCTAAGGGTCAAGCACAAATGGGAAGTCATGGAGACGTATTCAATTACGATCTAATGGCGGTTCGAGACCGAATGGCAAAGTTCGTGATTCAAGAAGCTCTTCCCTTCGATCACTTCGACAACGCTCGCTTAACAAGTATGATTCACGACACTCTCCAACCTCGATATACCCAAGTAAGTCGCACCACTCTTAAAAGGGATTGTTTAAAACTATGGGCAAACGCAAAAAAAGAGTTAATTTCACTTTTTGAAAACTTGGAAACCGGTGTGAACTTGACCACCGATGTTTGGTCGGCTCCACACCATTTACCGGAATCATACCTTTGTGTGACCGCTCATTGGGTTTGTCCTTCATCATGGCAAATGATGAAACGTACGGTGGCTTTTGAATTGTTTCCATACCCACATACCGGTGATAATGTTTTCCAACTATTAGACTATGTTATTCGAACATTTAAGTTGGAAAAAAAAGTTTTTTCTATGTCTTTTGATAACGCTTCAAATAACACCGTAGCGGTCGAGAGACTAAAATTGAAATATAAACCGGTTTGTAATGGGGCGTTTTTCCATAGTCGTTGTGTGGCTCATATTATCAATTTGGTTGTTCAAGATGGTCTTAGTGTTGGGTCGGTTTGTGAAATTAAAGACGCTTTTAGAACCATGATTTATTCCATTTTCAAAAAAAGTAGAGAAAGATTTATGAAATACCGAAAATTGTGTACGGATACGAATTCTCCATGTTTAGGACCGAATTGGGACGTTCCTACACGATGGAATTCGACGTTCACAATGTTTAAAAGTGCGTTAAAACAAAAGGACACTCTAAAGATTTTTCATGATCATCTTGCATCTCGTGCACGAGCTACACCGTTTTCGGATGAGAGTTGGGAGTGTATTGAAGAAATGAGGGATTTTCTTCGAGTTTTTAACGATTCAACTACACAACTTTCGGGGGTTTATTATCCCACAAGTTCTTTTGTTCTCCACAATCTTTTTCTAATGTCACAAACAATGAGTGAATTTGAATTTAAAAGTGAAATGTTTAGTCTTATGGTGACGCCTATGAAAATCAAGTTTCGAAAATATTTCAAGGAGATACCACCCGTTTTTACTTGTGCCGCCTTTTTGAACCCATGTTATAACGTTACGGGTTTTGAAACCGCTATTGAAAGGATAGCGGAGTATTTGGAAATGTATGAGGAAGATGTCGACTTTGCTTCAAAAACAAAAGCTACTTTTCATACTTGTATTCAAAACTTGTTTAATGTTTACTTGACTCGATATGGTCCAACAACACACATCCACCACTCAATGTCATCCGTTAGTAGCTCGAGTCGTGGTCAAAATGATTTTTTCACTTATTTGAGTGCGGAAAATAGTAAGCGTCAAAGGGGAACCACACCGACTAGTGAGCTTGGGAGGTATATGGGAAGCGATTTTCTTTCCATGATGACTCGGGAGGAAGTTGAGTCTTTTGATATCTTGGCATGGTGGAAGGCAAAGGAAAGTCAATTTCCAATCCTATCCGCTATTGCCCGAGATCTACTAACCGTCCAAGCTTCCACGGTAGCTTCGGAAAGTGCTTTTTCTTTGAGTGGTAGGGTCTTATCGGTAAGGCGAACAAGGTTGACTCCGACTTCAATCGAGATGTGCATTTGCTTGAAAGATCATTTGGATGCGGCGGATCGTATTCAAAACATGGAAACTCTTGAAGACGAAACTACTCTTGAAGAAAGGATTCACATGAACGAGATTGAGCTTGGTCTTTCCGATGAAGATGCTTATGATGTGGCGGTTCGTATTGGCCCGAATAGTTCCGAAGATGAGACTACATCAAGATGATTTGAAGATGAAGTTATGAAGATGAAGAATGAAGATGAAGACAAGAAGTTATTTGCTTAATGTTTCGTAGTTGTTTGTTTAATTGATTCGAACTCGTAACTCGTAGGATTTGTTTTCGTAATGGTGTGTTTTTATTTCGATCCGAACTCCGAACTCGTAACTTATGTAACCGTGTAATGGACAAACATTATGGTAGTTTTAACTTTTAATGAAGTTTGAAGTTTGTTTTCTATGTGTTGTTTTTTGTTAAAAAGTGTTAAAAAAAACGTAATATACAGCGACCAGTTCTCTGGAACCGGTTTTTTTATCGGTTCTTTGGAACCGGTTTGGAACTGAACCGGAACCGGTCCTATCGGATCCGGGTTTTTCGCCCCCGAACCGAACCGGAACCGGTTTTAGCCGGAACCGGTTTTTTTGTCGACTGATGGAACCGGAACCGGTTCTTAAAAAAAAACCGATTTGTGCACCTCTATTTGGGATTATGGGATTGTGGGAGAGGTATTACAAACAATATATGTGAGAGTGGGAAAAAATGAGGTGACACTCAAAATAGCTTGGGATCATGAGATTGTGGGATGACCATTACAATTACCCTTAGATTATAGCATATTGAAGGAGATGCATCATTGATCCCAAGTGATGGAGAACTTTAGGTAAAATGCTATTAATAAAAAAAAATTGAACTGTAAACATGTAGTTACTATGAGTTTTATTATGACAAACAATGTTACTCACGACACGTTATTATCACAGTCCGTACGAGTAATCAAAATCCTCTGTATTACACATCTATTTCAAAAGGAAACTCATCGTTCAAAGACCCATCATGATAAAATAAAAAATAAAAAAAATCATAGCAACATTCTTTCGCAATCATATATTTGTCGTTTACAAATTTATATCATAAACAAATAACTGTCGGATTATTTGCTTTTCTTTTTCTTTAATTTAAATCTAAATAAGCAGTCTCTTCCCTTCTACTTGAAAGCTTAATAAAGCTTTTCCATGCCATTGCCCATTTTCCCTTTTGTCTCTATCCTCCACTCCACTCTCTCTTTCCAAAACCCCCTTTCGCCCTTTTCATTTCTTCATGATCTCCAAATCTAGGGTTTCCACTTTCATCATCTGTTTCCGGCATTATTAAAATTTAAACCCCTGTTTTTCCTACACTTTGCTGGCGTAAAGGTTCAATCTTTTACAAATTCTTTCAATTTTTATGTCTGTTATTGACTCTTGAGTTGTTTATAGACGATTCTGTGAAAAACCCTTGAATCTCTTCAGCATTTGTCATTAAAGTTTGTGTTGGGTTGTGATTTAGGGTAGATTTTCTTGAAATACAGTCAAGGTTTCAAGAAACAGTGGTGTCAGTTTGAGAATTTTATTTCTGGGTGAGAAATTAGAGGGTAAATGCATGGATGTAAAGGAAGAAATGACATCTTTTTGCCTCAATAGAGGGGTTAGTGGGTCTAGTAACCAAAGTGGTGGGCTAAATGCCTCACAATTGTTCAAGATCCAATCAAACCCTAACTTGACTCCTGGTCAGACCAACATGTTGTTACCTATAATGGGTTCATCATTTCAGTTGGAGAACAGTTCATCTCCAAGATTTCCTCATGACATTAACAGTAGTGGAAGTGTGAAGAAAAAGAGAGGGAGGCCTAGGAAGTATGCAGGAGATGGGTCAGATATGAAGCTAGGGCTAACACCTGCACCTTTATCGGGTTCGGGTTCGATCAGCCCGAGAAAGAACAGAGGGAGGCCTCGTGGTAGTGGATGGAAACAAAGACTTGCTAATGTTGGTATGGTTTCTACTAAACTCTATTTGCTTATTGCATTTTATATTTCCAATATGTGACAAGTGTGGGTTGATGGAAAAACCATGTTGTTTAAGAAAATCAATAAGCATTCTTGATCAAACATGATTTATGGTTGGTATCCATCCATCACTGTTTCAGTGTTTTGTAATTAGGTATCTTTGGAAGATTGGATTTTTTAATATAGGGAACATTAAATCATCATCAAAATCTGCTTTGAATACTATCTCTCTCTCCCCTAATTTATGGTCAACAAGTTCAAACAAAAAACACAATATTTTGTGATTGTTGATTGTTGATTGTTTGGAGAGGATCAAAGAAAATAATAAAGAGAAAGACTAAAAAGGGACTCGATTCTACTATAATTTAGTGTTACATATATGTAAACAGTCTCTTGTAAAGTGTGTAACTTCGATGTACATGCTACCGGTTCTGTAGTACCAAATTGTTATGTTTATATAAACATTTAGATTCTTAGAATCAAATTATTACATACATGTATGATGTATGTAGTGTTACTTGTATGTAAACATAGGTTTACATACACATAAACAGTTCTTATTTACGTATATGTAACAATAATAGATAAATAACAGAACTCAAAATTTGGCATGCCTAACTAGTTTACATAAAAAATTGGTAGACATATTTACTTGTAACTGTATTTGAAAAACTTTACATATAAACGTTAAGACATTGCCAAGTTACATATATGTTAACACATATATAATAAAACATGTTACATACATGAATCATGATACATGTTATAAACATGTGATGCAGTAAAAAATCCTACATGCCTTCTGAATTGTAGTCGTCCACCATAGGTTTCTTTTTCTTTGATCTTGATGATCTTCGGGTAGGTTGAAATAAGTCGACAGTCGCCTCTTTTTTCAGTTCATCACCAGTCGCTTGGTTTTTTCCAGACTTATTGGATTGTTGCATGTTGTAGATCAAATCTGTATGCATGTTAGGATAATGTTTTTGGTGAACATTGAGCTGTGAAAAACCAGGATGATCGAGCAGGAACAGTAGTCCAAAGAGTACTCAATGCACCCCCCATGAAGTAGAGGGGGAAGATGAAAGTAACCCATGGATTTTTTTTGAAGAACAAGAAAAAAAAGATTGAATATTAGATAAAAAGGGATTTAAAATATAGTTGTATAACTACCTAAAATAGTGGGAGGAGTTTTTTGAACTATATAAAAAAAGAAGGCATACCCAATGCTTGACTTAGCTCCCGCTTTGTGCAAGAGTCTACTTTCCACGGTTTGAACACCATGACCCCAACGTCACAAAACAATAACTTTTCTAGTTGTTCCAAGCCCTGCCCTTAGTTCTTTTTAATAGCTTTTTAATAATTAATATAAAAAAAATTAAAAAATTTATGATGGGTGAAGATTGGTTTCTTAAAAGATAGTGGTTTTCATTTGATCCTCACCCTATGTGACAATTACACATATAAGTAGTATGTATAGCCAAAAAGCCGCATATCTCTCATCTACTTACATGCCAGCTTATTTCATCAAGTAATTATTTATAATCCCTTTATCCTTTCGGGACCTAATTTTGACCCACATGTGCATGAAACGCCACCACGTCAAGGCCCTGACACGTCTTTCCGATCGCATTGTGTGCCTCACGCCTGAGGCACACTTTTTATAACCAAGTCTTAAAGCCTTAAACATGATAGAAACATACATAACTTTTCTATTTTAGAAAACTTGAATCGTGGAAATTGTTTTCCTGTTTCAACCAGGCGAATGGATGAATAACTCAGCAGGATTGGCTTTTACACCTCACACAATCCATGTATCTGTTGGAGAGGTATGTGATAGCTAAAGAACATCACTTTCATCAACTTTTTACTCTCCATTAAATGGATCCCATGAACCAAAAAATGGTAAATCTTGAACCTGAAATTGATGCTTGTGAACTAATACCTTGCAGGATGTTGCTAAAAAGATATTAGCCTTTGCACAACAGAGGTCGAGAGCAATATGCGTCTTATCGGGCAGTGGAACAGTTTCTGCAGTGACACTAAGTCAGTTTACATCTTCTGCAGGCACTACGACCTACGAGGTCCGAGGACTCTCATTTTGTAATGATTTAGTTAAGTTACATAGGGTATGTTTGGGAGTGCTTATTTGAGTGCAAAAGTGCTTTTAGCTAAAAGCACTTATTAACTAACTTATGACTTTTCCAAAATGAGTTTTAAAAAAATTGTTTGGGTTACCTTTTGTGGTGGGAAAAGTAATAATTTGTTTGTAAAAAATGTTTTCTTACTCTTGTTTATGTAAAATGACCAAAAGGGGAGAAAGTGTTAATTAAGATCTTGTGGGTAAAAAGGGTGGGCATATTAGTAATTTTTATTTCAAAAGATTTCTTTGCTTTTGGAAGATGGCTTTTTTCTCCTTCTCAAAAAGCTAGAATCAAAAGTGTTTTTAGATTACCCAAACAATATTTTTAACTTATTGGCTTTTCAAAAAGCCAATAAGTTAATAAGGAGTTTTCAAATGGAATCCCAAACATGCTCATAGTCTAGAATTCGTCGAATGAGTTTGCTTTATGTTGGATCTCTTCATGTTTTAGGGGCGTTTTGAGATACTATGTTTATCCGGTTGTTATCTGCCTTCGGAAAACGGTGGGGCCAAGAGTCGCACCGGGGGGCTAAGCATCTCGGTTTGTAGCAGTGATGGTAATGTCATTGGCGGTGCAATTGGCGGTAGCCTTGTTGCATCCAGCTCAGTACAGGTACTGTTTAAAAGCTACTTTAAGAACTCTTTACGGGTTCGAAACTTTTCTAAAAAAATAAAATTTTTGGTGTTGTAGGTGGTGGTATGTAGTTTCGTGTATAGCGGTGGTAATGAAGGTAAACCCAAGACCAAAACCGAAGCATCCTCAACGGGCGAGAAACGTTTGGATATTGAGCTTAACGAGATGAGCCCTGAGGCGGTTCCAACGCAACAAAGTCCACGAATCGGCTTAAGAAACTCGCCTACTGAAATCGACCTTACCCGTTGATGAAATGTTATTAACAAAGGGTTGGTATTTCTGTATAGGTATGTTGTACATGAATGAAGCAGCAGGAAGAACAACAAAAAGAGAGATTATGCCCTCTTGTGGTGTTTATTTGTAGATCATTGATGAGTCGTGCTAACTTATCTGTAACAAAGAACTCGACCGTTTTATGGTTGATAAGTAGTATTAGGAGATTTTACGATTCGGTTGTCTGCTAATTAGATGGATGATTATGTTCTTGGATCCTTCGTGTTCTTTTTCGTTACCTGCAGATTATGATTTCTATTATTTCAAATGCATTAGACAAGCTTGAAGTAAAAACTAAACGTCAAATGGAACACTTTTAGCATTTTAATCATTGTAGATGAGAAAAGAACTTCATAGTTAAAAGGATGTAAAGACTATACAACAGAGAATAATACAAAAGAATGATGATCATGTTCTTTCTGATTTGCAGCTCACAAAGTCTAAGGATCTGAACAGATGAAATAAAAGAATGGTAGTCATGTTCTTTCTGATTTGCAGCATTTGCAGCACAAAAGGTCTAAGAATCTGAACAAATGAACTAAAATGAATGTTACATTTATCGGGTTTTGACCCGCGATATATCTTTGAAACAAGTCAATAGCTAGACAAGAAGAATGTTGATTTCGGCTTGGGTTAACTTTCTTTGATCGAGTGTTAGACTCCAGTTCGCTGATCTTCGGTTAAGATTGAAACTTACTCCAAGTTCAAACTTTTAACCCTCTCAAATAGATTGTTGATTGTGATGGAGAATGCATCTTGAAACAATTCAAATTTTGAATCTTGATCTCCATAAACCAGTTTTGGCATCAAGTCATATACTATGTTTCTTCTCATATCATCCCTCTCCTTCAATGGTACCTTCATCAACCTTTCCACCACATTGATCTTCATATTTCTCACCTCTTCTTGATCAATAAAAATCGAATACTTCCCATGATCCTCAGGCAAATGCCATGGATATTGATAGTAAGCTGTAAACGGGTCAAAAACGACTGGAATACACCCTGACACCAACGAGTCGAACACTGATTTCCTTGTAGGGCTATCACCCGGAGGCTGAAGACAGAATTCAGACTCCGTGAATAGCCCTATTAGTGACTGAGGCTCATCACAGTGCATTGTCTTACAATCGAAGAACTTGCATTGTTCTTCGGTTGCTGATGTGCACTGGTCTATCAGTATAGACCTAATGTTGTCATGAGCGTCAGGACGGGCAGCACCGGCAAAACTGATGAGGCTTCGACGGTTTGATGAGATGATTTTACGTTGCCATGCACGGATGTCGTCGTCAGAGTGTGGGTGGAAGTGAGTTGGGTGAGGGATGCCAATGTCGTTGAGCTCCCATGGTTGTCGTTCGATCATGAGCTTTATCGGGTTTTGCATTTCTTCGAGCTCGAGAAATCTAGTCCCCCATGATGTGTGATCCTTCCTCCTAAAATCCCAAGAAATTTTCCCCAAAACAAAGACATGATCTTTCCCTAGATTCTTGTCCCATGGCTTTTGCATTTCTAGCCAATTTACTAGTTCATAAGCTAAAGTATCCTTCACTTCATTAGAAACATTCTTGAAATGCCATCTCAAGATGTCCAAGCCACCATAATATGGAACATAGAACAATTTTGCTCGATTTTCATCATAAACACGACACGGATGGTTTAAAACTCGAGAATGAAATATTTGTTCCAACGAGTACTGATGAGTCTTGAACCATCGGTTCCCAAGCTCCGGTATGGGCTCACCGAATGCGTTGTTACTAAAATACTTGCACATATCAACCCAAGGAACCATATCATGACATTGAGCCACCAAGTCCTTGTTGAACTTTGGTGGCAACTCATAGACATAGATTCCTCGTCCATCACATTGGTTTTGGTTTTGGTTCCAGTTTTGATTCGAGATCCACGATCTCTGGACTCGTAGCTGCTCTTCGACTTCTTTCTTTGCTTTCTTAATTTCATCAAGATCATCATTTTGAGGATTATCGTTCTTAAGGCGACTCATAACCTCATTCCCGGCTCTTTCATCAACAAAAGTAGTCGGGGTTTCAACGACAACTTTGGAAACTCCGTTGGGATCATCTTTGAGGCCATCTGTGACCTCAAGCCCGTTATTCAAAACACTGTGGTTTTGAATAACATTATAAACTTCCTTGGAATCCCCTTTGAGGTTCCGGTTAACCGAATTGTCACTCGAGACATCACTCACCAAACCCTTTTCCTTTTCTAGTTTCTCTTCGACAATAGGAATTCTCTTCTCAAGAAACTCTTGAGAACTAGAGTTCATGAACGGGAGCTGGAAGCTCCCGTTCGGATGTGTGGTGGCCGAGAGGCAATAGAGGTTGCTCAGCTTACGAGACGAGACGCAAACATGAACAATCCTTCCCGAAATGTAAGTGGTGGATGACGACCAGGCGAACATAAGAATCATGAAAAAGAGCGCGGTTGGAAGAGGATACACAAGCCATGTGACACACGAACGGAAACAGCCTCGTCTCGGCTCGACCCTTTTCGGGGCTCTCGATTTCCTCTTATACGACACGGTTACCATTTTCAAGATGCTAAAATGGCACCGGTTGGGATTTAGATTTGGGTTCGGATTGAGAGGTTTTCATGAGCTTTTCTAGTGAAGATATATGGTAGCAATTGTGGCTTCCTTCATCAAACAACATGAGTGCACGTAGAGCTTTAGTGCATGATTAGTTGTTTAGAATACTTGGAGGCACGATTGTGATCTGTAAATTTATTTAATTAAATTAATCTAAAAATGTCAAACTCCAATCATTTGTTCATCAAATTCCCAACACATTGCATTCTCCAAGGGATATCTTGATTCTTGATAGAATCTCGTTATGATTTTGGGTAGATTAAGAAATTAAGCACGTTTTAATATAAAAATAAGACTTAATGTCACCATAATTTTTGCTATATAAAGTCTACTGATATATATTGGGATTTTGTATACCATTTTTAAAATTTTCAGGAAGCTATAAAAGTATACAAAGATTTTAAGAAAGTTTAAAGCCACTCATCAAAAATTTTATTTGCAAGAATATAAAAATATTACAAACACTTGTAGTGAGTTCTAGACGAGTTGATGAAGGAAGAACCAAGATAGGTTTGACGAGGATTTTTCTAGATGACGTATATACAATACAACTGAAAACAAGTGACGCCATAAGTTCTTTTTGATGATGACACCCATAAAAATAGAATTATGAGAAATTAGAATAAATATTGTTATGAATTATGATGTAGGAAGTGGACACTAGTTTCGGGCTGTCGTGTTTCAGGCGTGGCTTGGGATATGATCTCGAAATGGTATGGAGTTCCTGCTTTCTTTATGTTTGATGTTGAGGAATCCATTTTCGATAGGAAGCTGAAAATGGTGTTTTATGCTATTTTGACAAAAAAAAATAGACCAATTGCTTCGGCTATGTTTAAAGAGATCAAGGGACTTAGCTTCCTTTAGGTTAGATATAGAGGAAAATGAGGTGAATCGGGTGATCTAGGTTGGGAAGATTGTAAGGACGGCCCAATGAGCCAAGCAACTCAAGCTAGGGCTTAGGGTCCCTAAAAATTTAGGGCCCTCATTTAAAAATGTTTTATATGTATATATATTTTTAAAATTATATATACATGTGAATGCAATTAAATTGACAAAAATGTTAGGTGGTGTGGTGGTTAAATGTATGAGTGATTAAGTGCAAGACCTCAAAGTCAAGTTCAAATCTTACATGCCACATCTAAATTTATTTATTTCTCTTTTCTTATATCTTTATTTTTTTGACTTTTTATCTATTTTTATTCTTATTTTCTTTTCTTCTTCTTTCTTTTATTTAGTTTTTCTTAGTTTTAGTTTAACATATTTGTGCCTACGTATCAATCATATATAAATGATATCTTTAATAGTAATATAAGATTGAGTTTATATTTTAGGGGATATTAGAGCCCTATAATTCGTACGTATTCTAAAAATTGTAATAAAGATTATATAAGATCTACAACTCAACAAGATTGATTGAACGATTTAGCTATTTTGTTAATTGAAAGAGATTTTACTAGAAAAAATTGATTTCAAATATTTTATTAAACAATTTGCATCAAATAATGTTACAAATATAATTTATTCTAATGATATATGTTTACATGCAATAAGAATGAAAAAGATTAACTCTACTAATTATTAACTATTAATATAGTTATTATTGATGATCCCAAGCCGGATAAAAGAAAAGATTTGAACATATCCTTTTAAAAATATCGAAAGATCTCAAAATATATGTTCGTTTGGGGCCCCAAATTATTTGAGCCGTCCCTGAAAGAGTGGTGTTCTTTTAACACAACGTAATTGTTTGTTTTGCCTCCGGCTTTTTCCCGGTTTGGTTTGCTGTTGTTTGGTTGTTTTGTGTCTCTTATCGGTTTGCTTGCTTGGCGTTCTTAATGAAAATGCTGTTAAAAAATAAAAGAAAAGAAAAAGTGGACACTAGTTTTAAAACTTCTTCGGTCCTCAAATATCCTTTCGTTTGTGATAAACTGGATACTTTATTCATATTTCATACCCACGAAATACTATTAGTATTTATTGTATTAAATTAAACTTTTAAATGTAATTGTATTTTTACAAACCTACTACAACAATCTCTTAACTCAAAGCATGTATCGGTTTGAGTTTTCCCGTTCAAAAAAAATGTACCGGTTTGAGCGGCAATATATAAGTATTTATTAAACGATTAAAAGCCTTACAAAGTTTTCACAGTACAACCAAAACAACACAGCTTACAACACATCTTATTATTTCCCAAAACAATCAGCCACCTCACTCACAGCATGCTATCCGTCCTAGCTGGCAGCCTTCTGAAGAAGTTCACCGGCACCGACGGCAACCTATGTCGAAACCTCGGATGCCTCATCATATACAACCCCGCCAGCCCCGCAATCGCCTGAAACGGCGTCACATACAACACAACCGCCGCCACCAAACAAAACGTCACAAAAACCGCCGTCGCCCTCGGGTCCCTCCAGCTCAGCAACGACTGCATCCTCTCCCCTTGTGTCGCTATGTCCCCGACCACCGTTTGTATCCTCCCCGCCACGCTCCGCAGCCGGTCGTACCTCATCCGAACCAGATCCGGGTTCCGGCTAGTCGGGAACGTGTCGAACTCCTCGTCCAGCTCGTCGGGATGCACCCCTTCGGCCTGCGAGATCTTCGTGTTCATGTGCGGTGGGTACCGGGGGCGGTACCGGAAGTTCCAGATCCCGATTAAGAACATGTATAGGAAGACCGTCGGGAGGATGAGCTCCGGGAAGCAGACGAGCATGATGAAGAGGACGTGGACGAGGACGGTGGTGATCGGGTTCCGCCACATACAGATGTCGCCGAACCATTTCGAGACGGCGAATACTGGGGCGAAAATCATCATGAGCCGGAAAAAGTTGGCCTTGCTCCGGCGCATGCTCCAGAGGTGGGAGTCCACGTCGGACATGTACTCCACTACCTCCTTTCGTAGTGGCGGCTCGGCTCGGCCGAGCCGAGCCGCCACTATCTGGACCGCCTGGTGGCGTAACATGTCAAGCTGCATGACGCTAAACGGGCGGACGTAGTGCATTTTCGGTAGTAACGGGCGGGTGTAAGTGTAAAGCATGTTGGCGAAGTTGGTGCACGAGAACCGGATCGCTAAATGGACCTCGCCCATTTTCTTAACCCCGTTCGGGTTTAACACGAGCAACGGGTATGAATGGGTATAAACCCGACCCGCTTCGAGGGTGGAGATACGGATCCGGACTTTACCGACCTTCAAATCTTTCGGGTTTGAACCCTTGTCGCCGAGCTGACTGTTATCGAAAACACCCACGGTGAGAACCGTGGAGGTATCGAAAACCTCCCATGTATACTGCTCGTTATACTTCGGACACAGGTTGTCGACTATGGTTCGGGTCCTGACCCATTTATGCCCGTATTTCGCGACGCAATACGTATCAGATGTCCCTCTTCCATCTCGGGTTTTCATCGGGTGCAGCCCGACAGCATTTAAAATCCCGAGCTCCAAAACCCCGATCGTCGGCTTCCAAAGCTGTTTCGCAGTTGGTCGAAGATCGCTGCTGTAGTGAGTCGACTCGTCGAGAACATGGTAACCTCCATCAAGACAGATCCGGAGATGAATCCTCATCGAAAACTTATCTTTTTTCAGCTGATCGACATCGACAGCAACGGGCTTCTCCAAATTAAACCATCGAGAATGGATGATCCGATCATCGGCCCGTTTTTCGACCATGCTTAACGGTATAATCACCCTCCCAAGAATCTCATCCTTCCCCGGGCCCCACACGGTCCTCAACCGTGAGGATGAGATGGTCCTCGAAAGGCTCGGCCGCAACAAACAGTAGGTCCTCGTTCCATAACGGGTTAAGTGACCGGGCCTGGACCGTTTTCGTCTTCATAACCTGGTTCCCGATGTGAGCTTTTACATAAGTCTCCGGGAACCGGGTCTTATCGGTTGGAATCAAGTCCTGAGCCTCAACCACATTGACTCGAACATACCATAGCCGTGGTGCTTGATAGACCTTTGACCGTATCATAGCCGATGCTGCACCCGAACTGTCAACCGGTGTGGCTGCATCCGAGTGCCACGCATCAGGAAACGCTTCATCAGCTTGAGTCCCGATCCAGACCGCCAACATGAGCTCACTCTTTATCCGGTCACCTTTCTTGTCCTCGAGCCGGTACCATTGTGGCGCTAACGGGCTATCGGGCGGGACCCGCAACGGGACCTCGTTGAGATCAAACCTAACAAACCCAACAAAATCATCTTTAACCAGATCCTTGTCCTTGACCACTACTTCAAGCACAGAAGCTTGCATCCTCTCCCTCGAGAACGCGAAAACGATATTCCACATCGGGTTTTGGTTTTTCTCGATATGCCTGGTGACACCTTTATAGTTCCCGATCCGAACCTCAACATACGGGTCAAGACTTCCGGTTATATCCATCGAAGGAAGATCACGGGCCTTCACAACCCGCACGAACAAAAAATGCATCTTTTCAACAAGATCATAAGTTGAAGAAGCTTTATCGGTACGAATAACTCGCCCACCAACAACCCTCCCACCTCCCAGATACGGGCTCGTCTCCTTAAGCGCATAGTCCACAGGCTGAGATGAAGAGTCCGAGTACATCCTAACAAGTTTCGGAGGCTGAGGTGGCGGGTTGGGCCTTATCTGCTCGTACCCATATCTCATCATAGGCGGTGGTGCTGCGGGAACAGCAGTGTTGGCAGGAGCCTGAGTCGGGTGCGGGAGATGATGAAAAGTGTGCCTCATCTCACTTTTTTTAACGGGCTGCTTAACCGGGTCGGAAGACTTTATTGATGGGTCGTCGGTTATGTAAACTTTAAGCCCGAGCTCTCCTCTCACACGAGAAAATATTCCCCGTTTCTCTAAAGGGTAGTGCAAGACAACAGAGTCTGAATGCGGGACAAATGAAGTTCCTGTTATGGAAACTTTGCCCAAAAACGACTTCGAATTTGTACCTTTGACATTGTTGTACACAAAGGCGTCAAGTGTGAGACTTGGGAGGATCGAAGGGTCGGAGATATTGAAGTGAAAACTCTCGTCCCAAACGGGATCCAGATCTTTATCTTTGACCGTTGTGCGGTACTTTTGACCATCAAAAAAGAGCTCAACAAATGCACTTGATGAACCATGGCCGTCTTTTGGAAGAAGGTTATGGGCCCCTGCTACATCTACCCCGAGCTTAAGGTTCATATTCGCGCTGGAATTCAACTTCTGATGAACCAGAGATAAAGATTTGACACAAATTAACCTGAAAGCATGAAAAGAACACAAATATTAAGAATCAAACACAACAAAACCATTTCATGATTCTAGTCTTTTTTCTATAAACCTACCATATAACCCATGAATTATACTGCAAGAATCCTAGCAACAACCATAGTTACAATGCAACAACTATCTTAATTAAAGAGAGACATTCTATATACCAAAAAATGCATATGCATATAGGTAAATGACTAAAATGCCCCTCTATCTGAATGTAAAGAATACAAAGAATAGAACATTTGTTTTGACATCTATTCCTACACAGATGAATGATAAACACCCATGATCACATTAAATGACCAATGAGTGATTTCATGATCCTTAATGTAAAAGCTTCAAACACAGAAAGTTCCCACCTTTTTGGAATCAAAATAGATCTTTTTTTTCTTTTTCTGCTTAGAAAACCTCTGATCTTCTGTTGGTACAAGATCTAGGTTTGTTTAAGAAAAAGTTTAAAGACCTTTAAACAGTGTACTATGCTAATCTAACTTTAAGGATGGATACATGAACTATGTACTAATGAAGTAATAAATAATTGTTTGTTGATTCAGTTAAATTATTATAATATTATGATTATGATACTATATATAATATAATATATTATGTAAGATCTAAGAAGTACATACAACGGTGACTGAAAGTTAAAGTAAAGGGACCCTAAATTGAAGCTTAAAACACATGACAGCACATGAATAAGAGGATCTAGAGGAAAAAGAACAGTGACATTATCAGCTCATAAGACAAAATTACATAAAGTAAACAATAACAAAACAAAAAACAAAACAAAAGAAAAGCATTTAAATCCATACAAACAAAAAGAAAACTCACTTTTAATCATTTGAATCAAATTTCAAGATTCTTGGATAATATTGGATGATTTTCTAGATTTAAACAGAATTATAGGAATTTAGGTAAAAACAAACAATCTTGATATAGACTTTTAATCAGTTTGAAATTCAATCAGAAATCAAAAGCAAAAAAGCTTTCATGATTCTATGATGATATTAACTGATACTTTAGATTCAAAGTATTTTAGGGGATCCAAGTCATCGCAGGTTATTCTTTTACTTTTTTTTTCTTGAAATAATCTTTCTATATTTCCCTAAAGAGAAGAAGTTTTTCATGAGTCAAGGTCTCTCTAGGAGCAATCTCCTCTGAGATAATCCCATGGGAGATGAGATAGAGTTGAGGTTTGCCGTCATCCCACAAAAAGCTAGTGATCAGTGTGTTATAAATACAATTTGATCATATTTATAATAAAACCAAGAATCAAAAGGCAAATTAATTTGAGTTTCTTGGATCTAAAAAGGTATTTGTTGGGGGAAAAATAAAAGGAGATTACTTTAACACTATGCAAAGTAATAATACATATCAGAAGTAGAAAAAAATTTAAGATTCTTGGATGGTAAAGGGTTTGTTCATTCAGATTTAAACAAAAAATTAAAAATTTATGTAAAACCCCAATCTGTTTAAAAAATATTTTAAAATTTGGCTAATAACACTCAAAATTAAATAAAAACAATAGATTTTTGGATCCTCATGAAAACACCAGAAAACCCCAGATCTCAATTTAACTAAAGATAAACAAGAAATACAACAAATTTGGATTATCAGAAATTAAACAAAAACCAACAGCAAAGAAGAAAAGATCCAACATGTAAATTACTCTAAACTCACAAAAACCCAGATCTCAATGATGAACAAAATCTCCATTTTTATTTAAAAAATATGAGCTTTATAAATCTTCACAAAAAGAACACCAAAATCAAGAACATGATTCTTCTACTTGCATAATGTACTACACATAATAATAATGTTACAAATTCACCCAGATTAATTCCTCTGAACCCCATAAAACCCTAGATCTCAGAATGAAGAACAAAAGCATTGATTTTCATCTTCAGTCAACAAATATGAGTTGATTCTGAGCTAAAAGTAAAACAAGAAAGTACCTGAGCTTGAGGTAAGAACCACTTAGAAAAGCAGACTGATCTTGCAAATTTTGGAGGTTGTGTTAAAGATAGATGTATCAAGAAGAAAGAAGCATCAAACTCTGACAGGATTTCTAAATTAGCTTGAAGCCAAAATAGAAGTAGAGGAGAGAGAGAAGATATTCAGTGACATTGCAATGTGTGTGTGAGATTAAGATATGTAAAAATGTTTGAATAAAATAGGGTTTGATGAATCTTGGGGGAGATGGCGCCATTAGTATATATTTTTTATTTTAATTGTCTTTGAAATGTGTTTTCTGACTTGCATTGCGCTCAAAACGTGGATTTACGGTGACGTGCCTGCTGGATCTGGGATTTGGGATGGGTAGGATGAGGGGGACCATACGAGAAGACTGTGGATCCCAGTTTGACTGCATTTGGGAATTGGGAATTTAAGATGGTTTAACCCAACCCGACCCGAACCGAACTTATCTAATCTAACCCGACAAAGTTTGACGTGCCACACATTTTCCATTTTTTTAACGGTTAAATTTTTCACTAACCTATCTTTAACGGGACTCGAACCCTTAACTTTAAAAAGAGCAAGACCTTAACTCATTTTCTATTAATAATTATTATTGTTTTCTTTAATTTTTGATGTATCATTTTTTTTTCCTAACAATTAAATTAAGTAAATATATTTTTTTACAAATTTTTATTTTGGGATAGGTTTTCACTATTTTTTATTAAAAGGGAAAAACATACCAAAATACAAATCACCCCGATATGTAATGGAGGCGGGCAACAAACTGTGTTACTAAACCTTTCTGAATAGCAAGACTAGCCGTGTGTAAAAGTTTATATCCTTATTTACAAATCTAAATTTAGTTTCCCTTTTCTAATCATTTAATTTGTATCCTTATTTAAAAAACTTAATTTTAATTCTTTTTACGGGTAAATGTTCTAATATGGTAATATTATGACACACAAAGACAATTGAGCCTACATAATGCTCATTTGAGTTTTAGTTGAATTGATTCTTGATATTATCTTGATGGTAATGTATTTAGATTTTAATTTGCAACTCAAAATGACGATATTTTAGTGTTTATGGTTCAAAATTTTAGCGTGCTTGCGGCATCACTTCATTTTGTAATTTGAAATCAAATGTTATGATTTGGGTTATTTAAAAACTTCAAAATGAAAAGACTCGAGGGCTCCAATTTTAAAATTTGCTTGGGGCCTTCGAAAAGCTTGAGCCGCCCCTGTTTTAATACTTTGTAAAAATATAATTTTGTGGCTAGAAATATGATAAAATGGCTAAAAATATATAAACCGAGCAAAACCGAGCCGAACCGAGTGCTCGGTTATTAAGCGAGCCAAGTTTGAGCATTAATTTTATGCTCGATTTGTAAATTCAATCCAAGCCAAGGCGTTCGGTTTTAAACCAAGCCAAGTTCGAGCAGACCTTCACTTTGTTCGGTTCGGCTCGTGAACAGCCCTACCGTGACCAAACCACTGCTAACGGTTTTTTATTATAAATCCCCAAAAACGAACCATTGGAATTTAAAACTGAATCGTTACTAACGAGTTGGTCCTGGTTAGGTTTCACGGTTTGGGCTCTAAAGGTCCAAAAATAGGATTCAAAAATCTTAAAAATAAACAATTTGTATGGTGAACCGGTGAACGTTCAAAATAAAAAGTGATTTTTGATGAATAGTAGCAATAGTGTCGTTACAGTGCTTTTTTTATGGTAGCAAAGTGATTTCATTATTTTTTTCGGACATTGTTTTTTTACAGTGTTTTCATTGTTCCGAGGTTTTTCTTAACAACTTTTTCTTTACCATGTGAAAACATTTTTTCCTTTCGCGTTATCCCCATGACAATGCGCTGTTTGACATTTTTTATATGTGAGTTCGAATTCGAATCCATGATAAAATAAAATAAAAATTCAGATAATTCAATTCGATTAATTTGATTATTCAAAATTTGATTCGTTGAATATCAAGGGGTGGATTTTTTTTAATTATAGATATGTTTATATCACACATATGTATTTCTTTGTTATACATACGTCATATCATATATTAAAAAAATTACAAGACTATAATCGAATTAAAGATATAAATCATCATACTCTATAATGTATTGTATTTTTTTTTTTATAAAACCTTGAATAAAAAAGTTATTAATTTTTTTAGAAAAAAAAAACATTAGAAAAATGAGTGAGTAGAACCTTTTATAAATACATGAGTGTAGAAAATGCATTTACGCCTGTAAACGAACCGAATGAACACGAACATGGGCATATTCATGTTCGTTCATTTAACTTTAAGCGAACACAAAAACGAACATGAATACTAGTTGAACAAAAAAATTATTTTCCGTGTTAGTTCGTTAAGGAAATAGACATGATCGTGTTAGTTTGTGTTCGTTCGTTAAGGACTAAACGAACGGTTCATGAACATCAATGAACATAAACAAACAAATCTTGTTTCTAAGAAAGTCAATAATAAAAAAATATCTAAATGAATGATTTAAATGTTTATAATTCATTCTAAAATCCATCAAAATTCATCCAACAATCTTAATTTAAGTATTTTATTTATAACATTTTATATTATTATATTAATAAAATTAAAGGGGCATAAATGAACATGAATGAATATAATCAAAACATAAACGAACACACATACACGAACATAAATAAGCGGACATAAACGAACGTTCACGTCAATCACAAATATGAATGAACGAACGAGACATTTGTTCATGTTTCTTCATTTAATTAAATGAATAAAAAACTATGTTCGTGTTCGTTCATTTATTAAATAATCGAATATAAACGAACTTTCTACCGAAATGTTCACTGAACGTTTGATTCTTTTATAGCTTAGGACTAAATGTATTTACCATTTAATCACAAGAAGTTAGTAATGTATTTTGATAGTATCTTAGAATACCTTATAACTATAACTTTTTGTTTGTTAAATACATTGGCGGACCTTACAAGGGACCGAGGTCCCTGCCGTTTTTCCGTCTAGAAGTGATGAAATACGCATAATGTGTCAAAAAAATTTATATCTATTGAGTCGGTCCACACTAGAAAAAATTTATATCTATTAAGTCGATCCCCAGTCCCCACTCAATTTTTTATGTACTTAGTCGGTCACTCGGTCCCTTATTCAAAAAATTATACATAAACTTTGTATAATTTATATAAAAAAAAGAGTCCTAAAATTATACATAAACTTTGTATAATTTATAAAAAAAGAGTCCAAATGGGCTATAGAAATATAGTATTATAAGATGAGGGTAAAATGTAAAAGTTCAAAACTTTAATTGAGGAGGTAAAATTATAAAAACTTGAATCTCATTTAATATAAAAAAACAACGATCGGTCATAAGCCCCTTCCCCAAAAAATTTCACCATGTTTGTTTAAGTTATATTCTGATGTTAACGATGAAAGTTATTAAAGGGCGTCAGGTTGGGTTATAATTCTTTTTCAAGTACTCACCATTTTCAACTTTTTATAGTTTTTATTGTTTGACCCGACCCGAATTCGATATTTATAGTTTTTATTGTTTGACTTTACCCGAACCGAATCGCCGGTTCAAACATATACCTCGAAACATCACGATAAAAGAAAATTAATTCACATGACTTTTAGTCCCCTCTATATAATGTATCAAGATCCGCCAATGGTTAGATACACTACATCTTATCTTTTAACACCCATAACAATGATTTTCGCACTCGATATTATTAAATAAATAACGTGTACATGCTGCAATGCATGCATTAAGATCATGACACAATAAAATCCCAATAAATGATAATGGGACTTTTGATCCAATAGGAGACTAATGGTACCAAGCACGTGGACGTGGTCCGTCATAATATTATCACGCCATAGTTAAAAAAATAGTTTGATGATATCATTAATGATTTATCAATTGAAAAGTTGTGGGTTTAAATAATATAAAATTTAGATGTGATGGTCACCGGCGAAGCTTAGTGGGGATCGGGGGGCGACCACCCCCTCGAGCTTTTTTTGGCCATAGTGCTAATTTTTTATGATTTTTGACTTATATATATTGAGAACCCCCCCCCCCCCCCTCCCTCACCCCCACCACGAGATTAGGATCCGTGACTTTTCACCACCTCCCCCCATCCCTACCCCCTAACTTTTCGCCGAAGCTTCGCCAATGGTGATAATGATTTTGTAGTTAAAAGAAAAATTAATCAAAGCTTACTAGAAAATTAAACCTTGGTAAAATGCTAGCTACTAATCAATAACCAATATCCCTTTCTAAAGTTTGTCCTCAAATCTCATGGCAATTAGGTCCATGTTAAAACGATATAAGGATAACTTAACAGTGGAGGCATTATAGGTTGACTGTTCATTAAACCGTAAGAATAAAATATATAAATATGTGTCCTTATGATCATTTATATAATTAATTATGACCATTGACCTTATTATCTCTGAGCTTTTGTAGGAAATTACTTGATAGATGTAATTGTCCTTACTTACTAAACCGGGTTTCGTCTTGGGTGTGCTATAAAGACTGGGCATAATAATCATGAACGTACATCTCTTAGGCACAACACATAATTTCGATCTCTCCGGGTTCTCGCATCTCATTCACGTGAACTAAGTTTTTCACGTTTTCATCCTAACAGCACACCCTAAACGGGAACCAATCAATCATGTCTTCCTTCTCTGGATCAACATGCATATCAGGTATGTAGTCGTTTTACAGTTTTCCATTACATTCTTTAAGAATTGATCAACATGTTGGTATTAGAGCATGTGTTGATAAATCAAATCTTTTCCCTGAACTGCAATTAAAATCAGAAAACTGTGATTTGATTTACTATAAAAAAAAACATTTTTGGATTAGTAAGTTTTAATCTGGATAAGTCGCAATTTTCATAAGCTTTAAAATCTGATCTCATGATTTTGGAGATCATCATATTCGTTCTCACGAAATCAGACAAGTTTCAAAACCCTAAAGTAAAATCAGTATTTTGGTTTCGATTTTCAATGTTAATTAGATGAAGATCATCCTAACGTTCTTGATGATTCTTCTAAAAATTCGATGATGATCACCATGATTATCATAACTTTTTGAATTTTTTTTTGTTGGAAAACCCTATTTTGGTTGGTAATTTAAGATTTGATTTGTTTCCTAAAATCCCTAAAACAAATCTCGGATTAGAAAACTAAAAACTATTTTATGGGAACTAAAGATTTAATATGAAAATTGGTTTTCACATGAGAACTCACTTAAATTAGAGCAGTGGCGCAGCTTTTAAAGGGCGGGAGGGGGTGTTTGACCCCCCCTGATTTTTTTTTTGCGATGTACGGGGTATATAATTTTCGTATAGAAAATTTCGACAGTGGCCATACACGCGAACATAAAGAAGCGGTGGCCGGGTAGCGTCGTTGTGCGAAAAACCATATACAACGCCATAGAAAATATTAGGCATAAGAAGAAAATGGGATTAACCCCGATGGCAGTTCTCGAGAATTGTCATCGTGACTTGGAATACATATTCTCTAATCGGGAAGATCCTAAGACGAACATCGTCCAAGAGATATTCTTTATTAGTCCCTAATGGCATGCCACGTAGCGTGCTTTCCCCCACGTTTTGATGATCGACGGAACGGTACAAAACAAACATGCACAAACTTTCGTTCGTTCAGATGAGTGGTGTGTCATCAACAAGTCACTCGTTTCTCATTGCAAGCGTATTTGTAACTTGTGAACATGAGGAAAAATTTACGTGGGTGCTAGAGAGGTGCAAAGAAATCTTGGAAGGGTGTTACATGCCACATGTGATTATAACAGACAAGTACATTACCCTTGTTAATGCATGTGGGAAGGTATTTCTGGACTCTTCTCGTCAGCTTTGCAGGTGGCATATTTAGGAGAATATCTTCAAATACTGCTGGCGAATTTCATCAATAACACAGTGTATCCCTGGGAAGATTTTACGCGAGATTGGGCATATTTGTGTGAGGATGGGAACGAGAAGTTATACGAGTTAAATCATAAATAAAATCTACGTAGGACCTGCTAGGATCAACTAACTAGGTAAGTCCCCTTTACTGATTGTTCAACTATCTTATTCACATGCATATCGTAACCTTATATAATTTTATTAATTCTGCAGGTGTTATGGAGTATCTGGATACGAACTGGTTGGCCGACCACAGTAAGGTTATGTTCGTTTCGGCATGGGCCAACAAAGCGCGAAATTTCGGCCAACATACAGCTAGCCGGGTCGAGAGCGAGCACGCAGCTCTGAAGCTGTATCTTAGGAGCACCAATGCTTCGCTGCAGCAACTCGTGAAGCATGTCCACGGAGTTGTCAATTCCCAGACGAACGAGTTGAGATGTGCATTAGCCACGAGCAAGATGAAAACAATGCGCCATCATAAAGCGCCAATATTTGACTACCTTCGTGGTAGGGTCTCTCATAAATGTCTTGATCTATTGGACAGAGAGTACGTCGAAATGCAAAGGTTCCGGGAGATGCATGTTACATGTGGATGTCAACTTTTCACTGGTTCTGGCCTACCATGTGCCTGTCGTCTGGAAAACTATGAGCAACCTGCTAACTATTTGTTCTAATACAGGCACAACTATCCCCTTCAGTGACAGTGACCCTTTCTGGCAGAAGCTTGATATTGACACCCTGGCACATCCGTACGAGGAACAACCCGTTGACTATGAGGCCGGTTTGGAAGAGATTAAACTGAACCTCATGTCAAAACTAGAAAAATATAAAAAGAAAAATGATGGCAGAGTTAAAGGGTGTGTTCAACTCAAGCGGTTCAAACAAGAGAGATCCATAGGTTAAAACCGATAAACGTTGGCGTCCATCGACTCGGGCCAAGAAAAAAAAGCCCTAGGAACAACCCAGGTACAATTCCTATACCGGCCCACACCAGATTAAACCGGATCTCCCAAGGCATAGTTCCTACGTCGGATCGCAAGAGCCTAAGGTGGACCTGAGTAGAAGCATCCAATCGTTACTACGGATGCACCGAACGCGCAAGCAGGTAGTTCAAAGTCTCGCGAAGGAAAAGCAAAAATGGAAGTGCCCAACATAACGAGAACTGCTTTAAGTCGTACAAGAAAGAGCTTCCTGTTTATTTCAATAAGTTCATCAGTTTAGTAGAGGACGTCGTGCCAGACGGTAACTGTAGTTTTTCGGTGGTGTGCAAGGGTCTGGGCTACAATTAACAACAATGGCAGTGGCTCCGGGACGAACTGATAGTCGAG
The DNA here is from genome assembly GCA_039602395.1 of Deinandra increscens subsp. villosa. Lineage (NCBI taxonomy): Eukaryota > Viridiplantae > Streptophyta > Magnoliopsida > Asterales > Asteraceae > Deinandra > Deinandra increscens. The sequence goes on from JBCNJP010000003.1 coordinate 11,829,454, forward strand.
ATGGAGAAGAACAAAACTCTTTGGGAATTCGTTTTGGACTCTCATGAGGGTAACTACAACGGGTATAACGAGATATACAGGTCGATTAAGTGGAGAGGAGTTAGGTTTACACCGCAAGATCACTGGATGATTATGCAATACACGGGCCTTATTGTTGCACATCGCTTTCGTTTTATTGTGCATTACTTCTCACTGAAAGGATCCATAACCTGCTTAGAAACTTGAATTATGGGTTGAATCTTTGAAGAAAATCTGGAAATTAAAAAAAAAACAAAGAACAATACGGGGCGGTTTCCCCTATACATCCCCGTGTTGTTCTTCGTTTTTTATTGCTCATCCTATGAACTGATTTTATAAGTATTAGCATTATTATTAAATAATTTTTACCAGACATGTAAATAAACGTTACTAAACACATTATATTTTTTAAAAAATTAAACTAATCTTTTTATAATTGTTAATTTCATATTTTTTTATAGATATATTTATTAAATATTATGAAATTAAACCATCGTCGCTCTCATGGGATTCCGATTCTGATGATTCCGGTTTTTTGTTTTAGTTATTTAGATTCGATAGTATCTATATAATTAATTATGTTTAGTACTTAGTAATTTCTAATAGTAATTATTTATATTTAGTATTTAGAATGCTTACTATTTATAATGTTTAATTGTATATTTATTTATGTTTAATATGATGTGACATATTATATTTAACTCGTTATTATCTTTAATTTTTGTTTAATTTCCTTTTTTAGGTATTACGCTGCCCCGACAGATACTGTTGATCCCCAACTAGTTGCGAACCCGCACCTACAATTCTCACAGGGCACGGTTGGGCATGACAGGAAAGATAAGATCATTAGGATGCCGATAGAGGCGACGCTGGCAGTTGATTTACCGTGGCTGGACAGGATTCAGGGGACGGGACAGACGACAGTTCGAGGCGATGGTCGGTCATGATACTCCTTAGATGCGGCTGTTTAGGTATATGGACCTCCTATCATACAAAGAGCTGGTGGTTGAGCTTCTTTGTACCTTACGCACGATCAGTGTCTAGATGCCATGCCTCAGGCACCCCTTGCTGATCTCCATGTGCCGGAGCCCGAGCGAATTGGTTTTTCTATGTTTGAGGTGGAGTATGCGATGACGCTTCATCGGTTTGTTGTAGTCTCGGGGTTATACACGGACGCCGAAATTGCCACCCCGTTTTACACCCACGCCCCTCGTGCCCCCTATGAGCACGATATGAGGACATGGTGGGGCACTATCGCGAGAGCTCCATCCGGGGCGTCGAGCGGGCGGGTGACATCCATCCAAAACCCCGTCATCCGGTACGTTCATCGACTGATTACATCGTCTGTTACGGGCCTTACGGCGCGTGGAGAGAGCCAGGAGCACGTCACGATGAGTGACCTGTATTACCTTACAGTTTGGTCCTTCATACGTCATGCACCCTCACGCACGGTCTTGTACGTTTTTTGGCACGCCAAAAGAGCAGACATACTGGGAGTAAGCTTTATTGCGAAGCTTACATTACTCGCATTGTTACAGGGCTAAGTATATTGGACGATCATATCCGGTTCATATCGGCACCGGTTCCGTGGAGGAGACTCAGGCAGGCTACCATGCTCGGGATGGGCCTCATCGATAAGTTCAGGGAGGGGAGGGATGAATACTACCGCTTCAAAGCTTAGGTTCTTGATGATGAGGCTGATAAGGGGTTGAGGGCGGCCCGGCTGGCGATGGTGACCAGGGTAGCAACATGGCACACGAGGAGTAGGAGGTTCGTTACACGTACCGAGCTGTTAGGCTACCTGCGGCTTTGTGCCAGAGGCTAGACGACGTTGAGCGAGACCTTCGCCGCCAGGGCCAGGTTCAACATTGGTAGAGCGACTTGATGATGATGATGGCCACACATGGGATTGCATTATCCTCCTCCACCACCACCAGCTGAGGCTGAGGACGATGATTAGTGGCGTCCTATACAGTTGATATGCTATTGTTTTGTTGATCATGTATCTATGAACTCTTTGACTTACTATTATTATATTGTGATTTGTTTCCTTAGTTAAATTGTGTCGTATGATTGTTTGTATATTTTTGTTCGTTGTTTTTGTTTGGTTGTTTGAGATATTGGAGATATTGGTTGCTTAGTATGGTTTTGATTGAGACGTAACACGAGAAAATTATTCGGCAGTGTAACAAAAAAAACCAAACACCAATAATTAACAAATCCTTAAACGATTATTGTTGAGGGTGTATTTTCAGGATGCTCGCAGGAAGCTCACACAGTGCAGGAATCCTATTAACGTATGGGAATCTCATGAATCCAGGTATCCTGATTTATTTATTTTTAACTAACCCTCATATTTGCCACGTGTTTATTTGACCAGGTTTCGACGAAGTCATGTGTAGCTAGAGCACCTCTGTCTGTTTCTTAGATCTTGTCGCGATCAGTCCAAGTGGGAGACTGTTGGGTATTATGTGTCCTGACCCGAAAAATCTTGAACCCGATCCGGTTACGACCCGTAAGAGTTACACCGGGTGCAACGAACTCTAAACCCGCTTAAGAGTTAACCGGTAAAAGAAACGGAAACGTTTGATTATATATATTATTTATAATAGTTATAAATAATTAATAATCAATAATATTATTATTACCGGCTTAATAATAAAGGGTGAACAATATTTAAATAAAAGTGGTTTATTTAAATTTACGGTCGAGTTATTCGTTAGTGAAATTTTTCCTAACGTTTGGCTCGTGGGCTCGCGTACGAAAAATGGGCTTTACCATCGAGACGGGCCGAACATCTAATAAATATTAGATGATTAGGGATTAACCCTAATCAACCTAATAATGTTCGACGGCCAAGAAAAAGAAAAAGAGAGATTTCTCTTTTTCTTTCTCCTCTCTCGACGCAACCCAAAAGAAAAACGGCTTTTGGCCGTTTCGCCGATCGCCGCCACCGCTTAACTCGGTGGCCATCTTCGCACCACCATAACTTGGTGGTGGATGCTAGTTCGGCTGCTCCGTCAGTCAACGCCCATAGACCGCCTTACGGTCTAGAGATCGCCGCCTCATACGCCCAGATCCGATGCTCGGTTCGTCGCCAATCGCCGCCGCAAAACCCGCCGATCACCACCGTGATACTCGACGCCGCCACCGCCTCCGTTCGCCGTCGTCACCATCGTCACCCGCCGCCACCACCGCGGATCGCATGCCGTCGCATGACCGTCGTCCGTCGACGCGAGTCCGACGTCTTTTCGTCATGCACCGTCTCCGGTTGCAATCAGATCTGAATCTGATTGATCTCGTAGTCTCGCGAGACGGGACGTCTGTCAAGACGTACTCTCGCGATGCGTAATGACCACGGGTCATAAACGCCGTCCCGTAGCGGTACGCGACACCGGACCACGAGAATCATCGCGACACGCGACGACCGTTTGAGACCGAAAGTGGTTCGTTCCATTTCAACCTAGCGCTTCGTTCGTTGAAACTCGGTGTCTCGAACGTTTGTTCAACACCGCCAAGGTATATCTAAACTCACTATTAGTTTAGATTATTTATTTATTTATTTCCGTGTTTGCGTGTTCGGTAATCGGATCCTGTTGCGTACTGGTATTTGTGTTAATTGATTAAATAGTTTTAATATATATAATTTGTTATATATGTATATATATTTATATATATATATATATATATATAATCTTATTCCGCTGCGTTACAGAATTAATCATAAATTAATTCGGTAAACTCTTTTATAAACTATTAATCTATCGGTCACGTAATTTATAAATATGTCACCGGGCGACCCGAATACCACTGCCAAATCCCAACAGTGGTATCAGAGCCTTGATTACCACGCGCAAATCGGAACCGGTCGATTTTAAACCGGTGGATTCGCTAACTGGGGTTAAACGCCCGAAAGTTGCGAATCAGATTTTATTTGTATTGCATAATTAAATTGCATCTTGGTCAACTTTATTTTGACCAATTAAAATTGCAATTTGTTTTGATTGTATTTTATATGTATTCGGCCCGACCCTTGTTTGACTGTTGCGTGATTATTTTACTGTTATGGTTTGGCCCATGTTTTGGCCCATTGTTATAATTGTTTAGACTTTGGGTTGACCCACATTTTTGGGTTCAAAATTGTAATTAGATTTTTCCTTTTACGAAATCTTCTACTTTGGCAAAAGTTGTCATCAAGAAGACCCGAAGATCCAATCGATGTCAAGAGGCGTCTTAAGGTCAGTGGGAGCTTACAGAACCTGCACGCTACATGAAGATGTCTGCCTTGTGGTTGTTTTGTACTTTTGTCCCATGACCCATTTGGTCTCGCTAAAAGGCTCTAGCAAGACCAAAACCCTTATGGCCGAATACATATTCGTTTTGCTTGTTTTGGTTGCTTGGTTTAATAGTCGTATTACACACCAACTGAAACACCGAAATCCTTTTAAAAATGATTTTAAAACTGAGAATACAATCAATAGGTTTCAAGTTCTAAAAGTCTTTACAACTTGACCTAAGTTTTAATGTAACCACCTTAATGAGTTTTCTTTTGGAATTTTCGAATTTTATAAAACTCAATCAAACTTAATAAGTCATTTATTAACTTTTGACTGGTTACATTACTCACGACAACCTAGTTGTATTTTACATAATAGGTTATTTAAAATACGAGTCCCGAGTGATGATAGGGTTTATCGTTCGTGTCTCACGATCACTAATATTAAAATTGATTTTAATATCCCTATCTGGTAATTAAAAAAAAACTGATAGTTCGTGCCATCCTATCTCAAGTCGAACTTGGAACGTATTAACCGGAGCATCAGTGTTGGAGTATTTCAACACCGCACTTGGTGCCGAGGGTACCTTCTGAGGCGAGGACATTGGAGTATTTCAACACCGTGTCCGTCGCATCGACCATTTAGGATTACTATCACTTTAGATGTATATGTTCGTAGTGTTGGAGTATTTCAACACCGCGCTACGGGTGTGTATTGCTAAAGTGGTTACAGATGAGGCTAAACGTATCGCAAAATATACAAGTATGTATATAGCGGCCTCATATCGAGAGTTGTGACTGTGATTTCGCAATTGACACCCGCTGTCAGTTTGGTTACGCGAATTTGCTCCTGAGGCTCATTTGGCGGTCTCAAGTAAACTTGTCTAATCGAATTCTCAATTTTCTTATAAAATAAATCTTACCAATTTATAATAAGAAAATAGTTTACATCGAAAATACTAATGTATTGTGCTTTGCTTATCATTTCATAACGGCTAATGAAAACAAATCCCTTCTCCTTTTAAATCAGTCCTCTAGTAGGACAAAATCAAATAACACCAACTTTCATCTTGTTGAAACAAACTCAGAAAGTGTTCTGACATTTTTTCAAAAACTCTATGTCTTGAAGAGCCCAATCGCCGTAGTTGTGTTCCTTATAGGAATACAACGCGCCTGGATTAAATAACATAACACTAACACCTCTAAGGTAGATAGTATTATGCAGGCTCGCATATTTCCTGATAGTCAGCAAAAATGCAAGACTTGAGTATCAATGACACAACAAACAAGTTTAACTGCATGTTTCGTTTCTCGATGGAGAAGAGCTCCATGCAAGGCTCTTCTCCATAGGGCATTGTCATTAAGATGAAAGGGTACCAGTATCACCTGATTTAACTTGGTTACCCCACGAGTATCTGGGCTTATACCTTTTCACTACTATAGAACCAGTAATACTGTGTGCTTTAGTGAAAAGTTCAACCAGTTGACAGCATTATGCTCAATTGACACTTCGTGTGTCATAGGTGATTGCTACCGTGTTAAAATGCCTCGTACCAAGAAAAGAGTATCGACTCTAAGGGCAATAAAAGGCTGTGATCATTTGGCATCAACGCCCATGGCAAAAGATTTGTACGATCATTGCTGCATCATCATGATAAGCACCAGTGCTCCATGAACAACAAATCAGGTACTATACACTACCCCGTTAAGCTCAAAGAAAATGGAGAACGTTAGACTTCTCTGTTGGTATTCAAACTAATGTTATTAGATTTTCACGAGTATTCCCCAACGCATGCATGCATGCCTTGTAGGAACGTGAAAATAAGAAAAGCTTAAATCAAGGGACACATAATTCGAATTACCCTTTTAGGCCATTTGCTTTCAATCATGTCTTTCAGTCCTTGGTAGCATTCAAAACAAGTGGTTGTTTTGACCTAGCTCGTCTGGGATTAATACTTTGCTTTTCACTGGTTTTATATCAGACTAATAACATAAGTTGAAGTTTCTTTATGAAACATACCTGGTTCTAATGATTCTTGTTTGTGACTTATTCCTGTAAGCAAGACATGCATAAAAGGATACGGCCCAACTGGACCCTATGATCCACCATGGGATTAAGTTTCCTGATACGTGTCGTGCTTTCACAAACTCACAACCAAATCCTTCACTCATTCGAGTGAACTGTTAAATGTTCTTTCTAGGCTTAGACGCTCTTGTGTTGGCAAACCTAAAAGAACCATATAACAAGAATCATAAAAGTTACTTCATAACTATGACGGTAATCATAGTGAATATGCTTATGGTTATAAGCATCAATGAAAATTCTTGAGTTGTACAAGAACATTTCAAAATGAAGTCAAAGAACCAGCTTTACAAATACGATCACAATTCTAAGTCTGATCGTAATAAAGAATACCTAAGCTTGACGAATCCTAAAATCATCTTAAGATATGTGAAAGATTTTTCACTAATCTGGTCCTACGTGCACAGCCTTGGCCTGAGCACATGATAGGAATCAAACGATGCTTGTCAACGTTTGAAAGATGATATATAGGAAGTATTTGCCATACACACCCCTATTAAGTATCACTCTCTTCATCACCACTCGCTTGATAGATCTAGTATCGAATGTCTTTTGACAATGAGAATTTATTCTCGTTAGATACTACATATAACAATGGATACTACTTCCACCATCCATATGGAATTCTAATTCCACACAGAAGATAGAAAGTTGTGTTCTGGCTTCTGAAATGGAAGGTTAAGTTCCCGAGTTATTTAACTGGAACTAGAAGTAAAGGATGTTGATCTTGAAGTAGTTCAAGAGTCACAAATCCATTGTTCGCATATTTCCTGACCAACAAAAGATTGTTGCATTAAGCAGGAAATGTATGTTTAAACACACTTGCAAATTCAATATTGCAATATCAGATCTTGAATCTGAGAATGGCTTAATGCCATAATTGGTGTGTTTACATAAAGGCTAGTGGGAGCACTATATCAATCATCACCCGTATGACGATGATATACTGAAAGATAGAATAAAATCCTTATGTGATTTTACATAATGTGGATTTTATGGTACAAAGAATTCAAAAGAAGTTTCTTAATGGATAGAGATCCACAGGTATAAGCAACTTCTGGGGCAATAAAATCACACATTGAATATGTGATTAAACAAAGATGTCACTGTACAGAGATACACTAGTGACATCAAAAGGGAGAGATCACTATACAGAGTTACACTGAGGTTGTCACTGTACAGGGTTACACTATGGACACAAAAAAAGGGGAAAAATCAATGTACGCAAGTTACATTGATATCGTGAATTGTTGAACACAATACACTAAGTTGCATTGGTATTAACATTCACCGTGTAGAAATACACTACTACGAGTTTTCATGACTGACCAAGACATCTCTTGCTCATAATAAAGATTTTACATTGTGGCAGATTCCACAACTAAATCTAAATTAATTAGCCAAACTCAAGTGATACTAAACTGCTGCTTGTCTGAAAGGTTCAGAAGGATTCTTGACATGGTTAGAGTTTTAACCAAACAAGACATTGTGATCACACACTAACTATGGTGAATACCAAGGATCACTATGATCACAAAACCAGCACACTTTGAGGAAATTCCACTATTCAGAGAAATACGGGAACTATGAAATATTGGATAACCAAAATGATAGCACATTTCAAAACCTGGTCGGTAAAACAATGAATTTTAAAACTCATTAACCTCATACTAATGACGTTCGACCAATATACACTAAATGTATGTTTTGAACTAGTATTTGGATGTACGAACTCTAACAGTTATACATTATCATCTGGCTTCCTCTAAAGGATTAGACGTAAAAGCTAAATTCTATAACTGTGTTCGATTTTAATACGTTTAAATCCATGAATAAATGCATATTATTCCTCACAGTCAATCAAAATCGTGGACACGAATCTGAAGTAAGACTACTTATGAGTTTGGACTCAAGACATTAACAATCCAAACTCACATGCATTATTTCATAATGATGCTGAGAAATAGATGTATTATTCTAAACTGTCTGTAGTCGTTCAGACTCGTGGGAACGAATCTGAAATAAGACTATTCTGACTTTGGACTCAATGGTTGACAATCCAGACTCACAGACCTCATTGTGGAATGACGTTGGACGTAACTCGCATCAAACCATCTTCATGGATTCAATCATAAGATGGATTTGATTAATGGTATACTCATTAGTATCCTTAGACCTGAGATACATGAGCGACCTCCCCTTTACCAATGACTGTTCTTTGATTGTAGCTTAACGCTGTCGCGTAACTGCCAGTCATAACGGCTACTTTTGGGAATGGATCTGAAGTTCAGTGGGAGCTGTATGTAGTCGAGATGGGATTCTGTACTTGTCACACCCTGAACTTTCGAGAACGGAGGCGTGTGACGTCATGAAATCATAGTCGTGGATACTTAGAACAATTTGCAAATATAATAAAGATAACAATACGTCATTTAGATTGCAGCGGAAAATGTGGTGATAATGACATTGTCTTACAAATTGCAATAATAATAAAAGATGTCTTTAACGATGAAGCTTAAGATACTTAAAAAGTTGATAAATGATAAAGGGGGCTATGATTCCATCGTGAGCAAGAGGTCCGATAGAGTTCAGAATACCCGTTTGCACCGCGTTCGTCATCTAGTTACCTGAGAAAATCATGAGCTTAAAAGGGTCAACATAAAGTTGGTGAGTTCACAGGTTTAAGACTCTACAAACAGTTTTGTAAAAGCTTTAAGGCATACAAGATAAATAACATGGTCACCGTGATGTAATGATTAACAATGAACTTTGAATTTGAAACTAACAGATTTACCCACTCATAGCATCTTCCCTAAAGATACTGAAATGGAACAATAATAACTGGCGTGTACTACTCGACAAATGCACACGTCGGGATTGGAGCTACCAATCAAGTAGGGTTGTTAACCCAAATAGATCTATTCACTAGTTACCGTTTCGAACAAAACTAATCAAATTCAATTAATAGTGGGATTTGTGACAATTCGTTATGTAACGAAATGTACTCATTTGTAGAGTAAGTAAAGAACATTTAATCATACGGCACGTTACAGTTCGACCGATATATCAAGTATAAAACAGTTTTGATTCATGATTTCTCCCCCAAAGTATTAAAGCAATTTAAAGGAAAGGGGCCGTGAGACTCACCTCAAGCAAGGTGAAATGATAATGCACGTGAAATGGAAAGTCCGGACGAAAGCACGTAACGCCCTAATATGTATAAGTAAACAAGTTGCATGTATAAGGTCTTTGATCATTGAGTAACGTTTCCGTCACCCAACGACACCGGTCAAGTCTTGATAATAATGTCCCGTTTGTGTATTTAGGGAAAATCCATCCGCTTAATATTTATTGTCCAAATAAATATATAAGTTTAAGTTTATATTTATGTCAAAATAAATATAAAGGAAATTAAATAAAACGTTTTAATTCAAGAATATATATATGAAACAATCAAGTCCTAAACATTTGAAAATAATAAAGTCTTTTATTATTTTAAGGACTTAGGAGAATATATATAAATTAGCCACAATTATTTGTGAAAATAGTTGTACAAGTATTTAGGCAAAATACTTTACAAGTTTTAATATTTATTCAAGATAGATAAATTATAAATAAAATACAAGTCTTTGTATTAAATTAAATAATTTGTAAAAGCTCTTCACAAGTCATTGGATGTTTTAGGTTGGTCAACTTTTAATAAATTAAAAGTCTATGGATGTTTTAAGAAAAATAATTATATGTACCAATATAATTATTGGTTTCGTTGAAAACGTTTAGCGTCGCTGTTTAAATTAATAAAACTTGATAACGTTTAATGATCGTAAATAATAACTTCTCAAGTCAAAACGATTACTTGGAAAGGTTTCATAAATATTTTAAGACAAAATATTTATTTATAATTTTTAGAAATCGTAGTCACCGATTTAAGTTCTTAAAATAGATTTTAACGCATTTGGACTTTATACAAGTTAAAGATTATGTTAAGAATATTCCCTAAAGTCATTTCTAAGTTTAGAAATATCTCTTTGTTTGGTTTTTAAATAAGTTACTAAAACTACGTTTTCTCGTCGCGTAGTTAACCGTTTTGATTCCCGGTTTTCTCCCTAAGCGACGTATCAACGTTTAGATTACTTTGGTTCATTTAGAAACTTGAAAATATGTTACAAAAAAGTTGACGGGATCAGATCTGGTCCGTGAACTATTTTTCATGATTTTTATGTCTTAAAACATGTTGTAACTTATAAAAGTCATCTAGTTTGTAACTAGTCTTTTTAGGGAAAGTTTGAACATTTATGATAAGTGTTTTAAGGTATAAAAATCCATGTATTTAAGTCCAAATGATTGATGTAAATGAAGTGTTATTAAATGCATTTTTACTAGATCTAGTAAAAATAAAACAATCTATTTTTATGTTTTGGTGAAATAAATTCACCAACACATTAAGTCTTGGTCTTTGGTAACTAGCTCTTTATAAAATGTGACATATTTTATAAAAGATAAGTTTAAGACATAACCTTTTGGTTAAGACTTTCCAAGAATATTTGATTTACAAAATGACTTTTATTTACAAAAGTTTCTTGTATTTTTACCAAGTTATTAACTAGTTAAGTTTTATAAGTCCATGTTTTATAAAACTTAAGTCCATGACCATCCATTTTGTCCAATGTAAGCCTTGTGTTTTATAAGATTAAAGATGATAACATCATGATTTAACTAGTTTTAATAAGTCCTTTGCCCAAGTTAAAGGTTACTAGTTAGATTGATAACATAAGTTAAACAATATATACATAAGTAAACATAGATCATCAACTAGCAAAGCTAGGACCTTTATGTTCAAGAATTTTGAACAAATCTACTAACAACTTAGTTGTTAGGACAAGCATCAACTAACACAAGGTGTTAGGACCAAAAATGATATAATTACTTGAAATATAAATGCAATAAATATAAAGACATGAATATAAATTGCAAGTAAATGTAAATAACAAGTAAATAACATAATGTAAAGACTTTGTTGGTTAAAATGATCTAGATCTTTGCATGATACTTTCATAAGATTTCTCAAATGCAAAATCCCAAGAAATGGCTAGTTTAAGTTCTTAAGAACACCAAGACTTGTTAGACCAAGTCACTTGTATTATTCCACCCAAGTGTTGGTGATTAGAGGATTAGAGAAAGAATGGTTGGTCTAGACTCTTGAAGGACCAAGTGTCTTGCATAAAATAGAAAAAGAAAAGATAGGTTTTTTATTTCAAGACTTGTAGGTGATGTTGGGTGAAGATCATAAAGAAAAAGTGGGTTAAAGAGGACTCACAATGAAGCTTGGTTTGAACCGTAGAAGGAGGAGAAGAGAGGAGGAGACGGCGGCCGAACGGTGGCCGGATGGTGGCCGGACGGTGGCCGGAGGTGGTGGTCCGGCGGTGGCCGGCGGCGGCTCCAAGGAGGGGGCGGTGGCCGGTTTTAGAGAGGGAGGAGGAGGAGAGTTTTCTCTTGATTTCAAGAGTGGTGCAAGTAAAAAATGAAACCCCAACCTCTTCTTTTATACTAAAAAGTGATTTTATTAACCTTTGGTTAATAACTCTTAATTACTTTTAATTTTGATTAATTATAATCAAAGAAATTAAGTTGTAGGTGATTTTGTATAAAAGATGGAGACTTTTATAAAAATTGGAAGGGTTTTAAAGGTTTATAAATTTATAAAAGTCCATGGGTTGACTTAAATGTGAAGGATTAGTGTTTATAAAAAGTTTAGAGATTAAACACTAATTTTGGTTTTTATAAAAACTACAAAGGTGATGGGTTTCTTTTATAAAATTTAGTGGGCTAACATTTATAAAATGTTTGGGTTAAAACATAATTGATTTGGGCTAGGGAGTTGGGCCGAGATCCATTAAGAAAAGGGAGTGGGTCGGCGGTTGGAATCGGGCCGAAAAAGGGTGACCGGATCGGGTCGGGTGGGCCGGGTACGGGCTGGGTCAACTGGGCCGGGCGGCGGGTTGGGCCAGTCGGGCGGCGGGTTGGGCCCGCGGGTGGGCTGGGCCGTCGGGTTGGGTAACCGGGCCGAAGGGAAAAGGGTTTGGGTTATTGGGCCGGCTAATGGGCTTCCAAACGGGTCGGGTTATGGGAAAACGAAAAGTGTCGAAACGTTCGTAATGTTGTCACGAGTGTTCGGGTAAATTTTGGTGACCAACCGACTTCGTATGTGATTGTTGGGCTTACGAGGCCCAATAGGGGTTTTCGGTTAGTTAACGGGACAATCCGGTTGATGATTTGGGGAAAGTATCCTGACAAAGGGTTTTGGGAATTACAAGTCTTGAATAACCTTGAATAGAAAAATTTAATATTTTCCAAAAGTTTTGTCGTGACGAAAATGTCGTGACGAAATCGGATAAAATATATAAAAGTACCATTTTATATATATAGTGTTGTTACAAAGGTTCCATCTATTATCAAATGGATTTACTTGGTTTAAAAGATTGGCAACGGATACAAACTCGGGAATTATTCTAAGCATGCAATGATATATATATATATGTACCTATATATATAATAAGATAAACACATAATTAGCACATAATGACAATTAAATACGGATTAATTACTGCTAATCAAAGTCAAAGTAACAAGGGTTGACCTGGTTTTGTGCGAGGTGTTACCGTACTGTTGCATTAATCATGCAACAGCTAGACATCATGGCGCCCTCGTTGATTCCAAGTGTAAAGTGTGGCCTTACCCAAACCTACTGTGTGTTTGTTTTGGACCACTTCGAATCTATATCGAGAAACATAATGATTGAACATTAGATGAGAATGAATTGAATCCATGTCCATCGTTCAATTGATGTCATATACGGAAGGGATAAAATGACTTCGAATTACCACAAGTCTAATATCAGTTGCTCTCAACAGATATGCCTTGGTTGTTGACTTGAAGTGTCATAACTGGTTGGGACAGTCATGTGTAGCTAGAGCACCTCTGTCTGTTTCTTAGATCTTGTCGCGATCAGTCCAAGTGGGAGACTGTTGGATATTATGTGTCCTGACCCGACAAATCTTGAACCCGATCCGGTTACGACCCGTAAGAGTTACACCGGGTGCAACGAACTCTAAACCCGCTTAAGAGTTAACCGGTAAAAGAAACGGAAACGTTTGATTATATATATTATTTATAATAGTTATAAATAATTAATAATCAATAATATTATTATTACCGGCTTAATAATAAAGGGTGAACAATATTTAAATAAAAGTGGTTTATTTAAATTTACGGTCGAGTTATTCGTTAGTGAAATTTTTCCTAACGTTTGGCTCGTGGGCTCGCGTACGAAAAATGGGCTTTACCATCGAGACGGGCCGAACATCTAATAAATATTAGATGATTATGGATTAACCCTAATCAACCTAATAATGTTCGACGGCCAAGAAAAAGAAAAAGAGAGATTTCTCTTTTTCTTTCTCCTCTCTCGACGCAACCCAAAAGAAAAACGGCTTTTGGCCGTTTCGCCGATCGCCGCCACCGCTTAACTCGGTGGCCATCTTCGCACCACCATAACTTGGTGGTGGATGCTAGTTCGGCTGCTCCGTCAGTCAACGCCCATAGACCGCCTTACGGTCTAGAGATCGCCGCCTCATACGCCCAGATCCGATGCTCGGTTCGTCGCCAATCGCCGCCGCAAAACCCGCCGATCACCACCGTGATACTCGACGCCGCCACCGCCTCCGTTCGCCGTCGTCACCGTCGTCACCCGCCGCCACCACCGCGGATCGCATGCCGTCGCATGACCGTCGTCCGTCGACGCGAGTCCGACGCCTTTTCGTCATGCACCGTCTCCGGTTGCAATCAGATCTGAATCTGATTGATCTCGTAGTCTCACGAGACGGGACGTCTATCAAGACGTACTCTCGCAATGCGTAATGACCACGGGTCATAAACGCCGTCCCGTAGCGGTACGCGACACCGGACCACGAGAATCATCGCGATACGCGACGGCCGTTTGAGACCGAAAGTGGTTCGTTCCGTTTCAACCTAGCGCTTCGTTCGTTGAAACTCGGTTTCTCGAACGTTTGTTCAACACCGCCAAGGTATATCTAAACTCACTATTAGTTTAGATTATTTATTTATTTATTTCCGTGTTTGCGTGTTCGGTAATCGGATCCTGTTGCGTACTGGTATTTGTGTTAATTGATTAAATAGTTTTTAATATATATAATTTGTTATATATGTATATATATATTTATATATATATAATCTTATTCCGCTGCGTTACAGAATTAATCATAAATTAATTCGGTAAACTCTTTTATAAACTATTAATCTATCGGTCACGTAATTTATAAATATGTCACCGGGCGACCCGAATACCACTGCCAAATCCCAACAGTTATTACTAACAATGATTTGTTTTCCTTGATTAAGCAGGTGAAAAATCAAATGGATCAGCAAGAAAAAACCAATCAAACAGTGATGAAGGAGATTGAAGAGTTAAAGAAATCTAGGAAGCCCTTGGAAGAGCAAAGTCCTCTGTTTCCCAGGCATCTTGACTTCAATGCTTCAGGATCCTCAGATCCGTCTCGCTACAATTACAAATCAGCATCAGGCTTCATTACAGCCCCTACAATGACTTCTCAGGCCGCTGGATACGCGAAAAGTACTGCTGGATTCTCAGGAGCTGTCCCACCAGAATCCTCACAGTCACGCTACAAGGGTCCACGGGTTCCACACCTGTTAGGATCCTCGGCCTCGCCGTCTCAAGGATATCCTTTTTCTGCTGGGAATTCGAGCCAGAATCCCCAATGATATCAATACACTAACCCTTCTGTTTCCGTAGGAATCTTTAAGACCAGCTCCTCAGAAATGCATGATGGTGACGTCATCCCCATGCAAACAGCAGCCACTACAGAGCCGAGCTTCCCAGCGGGCTATGGATATAGTCCTAGGATTCCAGTCCAGAATCCTGGCCCAGGTAATATGTCCAATTCAATTCCTATCGTTTCTAACCAGGGTGCTCCTTGTGATGCAGGTATTCATCCAAGTATCGCCAGGGAGCTCCAGAAGTTGAAAGAAATGATATCAAATGTTCCAGGGATCCTGAAACCTATTCCTGAAGTTCCTCTGGAAAGCCACAAGATCTCTAGATTTACTTGGCCAATATCCCAAGTGGAGATCCCGAAGCGTTTCCAGACTCCGAGCATGAAGCTTTATGATGGAACCACAGATCCTGAGGAACACGTGGCACATTACCGGGAGCGTATGGAGATCAATCCCATTCCGACAGAAATCAAAGAAGCCTGTCTATGCAAAGGCTTTGGATCAACCTTAACAGGACCAGCCATGAAATTGCTACTGAGCATTCCTCCTAACACTATTACATCATTTTCTCATTTAGTTAACTTGTTTAACAATCAATTTTCTTGCAGCAGGACCTTTGAGAAGCTCACAGGCGACCTGTACCGAATAATTCAGAAGCCAGATGAGCCTCTCAGGGAATACATTGCCAGATTTTGACGAGAATCTCTTGAGATTCCCAATCTGGATATGGCAGCAGCCGTGGAAGCCTTTAAAATGGGGCTCTCCAAAGATTCACGTTTTTATGATGACCTTGTCATGGCTCCTTGTAGGAACCTTGACGAGGTGCGCAGTAGAGCCTTGAGATTTATCCGTTTGGAAGATGACAAGAGGATCCACCAAAGATTGGAGGTGCCCAAATATGATTCCAACAGCAAGAAGGCGGAATCCCCCGGGAAGCCGTATAGATCTCGTCCATACTCCAAACCGGAAAATCACAAAGTCAATGTCGTTGACCAAGACGATGATGATGAGGAGTATCCCAAGGTATCTGAATACTGTTTTTCTGTTGACATTGGTGGTTTGATGTGTGCTATGCAGGATCTAGGTGAAAAGGCAAGATGGCCCAGGAAGGATACCAAGCAAGGATCCTGGAAAGACAAGACCAAGTGGTGTGCCTTCCATGAAGATTTTGGCCACCTAACAGACGAATGTATAGCACTCCGAAAGGAAATCAGCTATCTACTCAGCAAGGGGCATCTCAAAGAATTGATAGGCAGAAAGAAGGTCAAGACTCAGGAAGCCGATAAGGTGCCTCAGAGAGCAGCTTCTCCACCACAGGATGCCCAGATAATCAACTTCATCTCAGGAGGCTCAGACATCTGCGGCACTTCGTACTCCTCAGCCAAAAAGCATGCTAAGGAGTCCAAATCTGAACAGGGTGACAGACCTGTCCGGACGTCCACCCTAACTCAGGATAAACTTATATCTTTTGATGAGAGTGACCGTTCTCACGTTCAGGATCCTCATCATGATAGTCTTGTGGTTACTTTATATATTGCTAACCATTTTGTTCGCAGGATCCTGATTGATAATGGAAGCTCAGTAAACATAATCCGTCTTGATGTGCTCAAAAAGATGGGGATCCCAGAAACTGAAATAGTTGCAAGATCCTCAGTCCTGGTTGGCTTCAGCGGTGAAACTAAAAGCACCGTTAGGGATATCAGACTGCCGGTATATATAGAGGGGGTAAACTCTATGCAAAAATTCTGCATTATAGATTCTCTCTCTTGTTGCAATATTATTCTTGGCAGACCCTGGATTCACGAGAGGAAGGCAGTCCCTTCAACTTATCACCAGTGTATCAAGCTTCCTACACCTTGGGGAGTTGTAAGAATTGAAAGCGACCAGCAGGAAGCCAAGAACTGTTACTCAACCTCGATGAAGAACACAACTAAGGTGACGAATGGATAGCAATTACAGAAAAGGGCACCTGAAGTGCAGGAGGACATGGAGCTGGAAGTCAAAGAAGTGCCTCTAGAACCTGGGAATCCTGAAATCAAGGTGCTCGTGGGAACAAGCATCCCAACAAATGTTGAGCAGGAATTATTCCAGCTTCTCAAAGCCAGAACTTCAACTTTCGCCTGGAAGCATGAAGATATGACAGGTATCCCTAAACATGTAATTACTCATAAACTTGGTTTAGATCCTTCTTTCAGGCCTATACAACAAAAAAGGAGGAAGTTCGCTCCAGAGAAGAACGTAATCATCCAAGAGGAAGTCGACAAGCTTCTCAAAACAAAGATGATCAGAGAAGTCAAATATCCTAGGTGGCTAGCAAATGTGGTGGTGGTCCAGAAGAAGAATGGAAAGTGGAGAGTTTTTGTTGATTACACAGACTTGAATAAAGCCTGTCCTAAGGATCCATTTCCATTTCCCCATATTGATGCTATGGTGGATGCCACGGCTGGTCACGAGATGCTCACCTTCATGGATGCCTCGGCAGGATTCCAACAAATTCAAATGGAACCATGCGATCAGGAGCATACGACCTTTATGACTCCTACAGGTATATATTGTTACATTGCTATGCCCTTTGGTTTAAGAAATGCAGGTGCTACCTACCAGAGGCTCGTTAATATGATGTTTAAAGAGCAACTGGGGGACACGATGGAAGTCTACATAGATGACATGGTGGTGAAATCCAAAAAAGCTGAAGATCATGTCAGGGATCTCCAAACGGCCTTCGATATCATTGATCAGTATAACATGAAGCTCAACCCCTCTAAGTGCCACTTTGGAGTGCGAGCTGGAAAATTCCTAGGTTACATGGTTACCGAAAGAGGGATCGAAGCAAGTCCAGAGCAGATCAAAGCGATCCTAAATTTGAAGTCCCCATCGAATGTTAAAGAAGTGCAAAGGTTGACAAGCAGAATCGCAGCACTCAACAGGTTTATTTCAAGATCCTCAGAAAAAAGCAAGGATTTCTACGATATCCTGAGGAAAAATAAGAAGTTCGAGTGGACTGAGAAGCATGAAGAAGCTCTGAAATGCCTAAAAGACTACCTGTCAGCAGCCCCGTTGTTAATGAAACCAGAAGATGGGTAGCCGCTGTATTTATATCTCGCTGTTTTCGGAGGCTCGATCAGTGCAGTCCTGGTAAAAGACTATCAAAATCAGTAGCATCCGGTATATTATGTAAGCAAAACTCTGCTAGACGCAGAATCCAGGTATTCTCACCTTGAAAAATTAATTTTATCTCTTATAATGGCTTCCACTAAACTCAGACATTATTTTGAAACCCATACTATAATTGTGATGTCTAACTATCCTATCAAGTCAGTTCTCAGGAAGACGGAAATGTCAGGAAGGATGGCTAAGTGGGCAGTCAAGCTGAGTGCCTACGACATCAAATATGAACCAAGAACGGCAATCAAGTCCCAAGCATTAGCTGACTTTGTGGCAGATTTCAGCAGTGACATAGAACCAGAAGTCGAAAAGGAAGTCCAACAGCTTGAGAAGCTCAAGGAAGACTGGATCCTCTATACTGACGGCTCCTCAAATGTCAGAGGAACAGGGCTAGGAATCCTGCTAAAATCGCCACAAGGGGACATAATACCTCTATCCATATTTGCGAATTCCAGGCTACCAACAATGAAGCTGAATATGAAGCTTTGATTGCTGGATTACAGCTGGCTAGGGATATGGGAATCATATCTATACAAGTGTTTGTTGATTCTCTCTTATTAACTAACCAATTTAATGGCTCCTATGCAGTAAGAGGGGAGAATCTGATCAAATATCTTGAGATTGTTAAAAAAATTATCTCTATTTTTCGAAAATTTTAGCATCTCGCAGGTACCGAGAGAAGATAATGCAGAAGCCGATGCCTTGGCAAACTTGGCTTCATCGCTCAGGATCCCTGAGGATGTCGTTAGCAAGATTAACTGTGAGCTTCTCCATCATATGTCCTCCAGCCGAAATGTTGAACTCTTTCTGAACAGAGTAAGGAAGTCCGTTGTAGAACTTCTCTATGATCGCCCAGTTCGTCAACCCGTGTTGCGGACATTTGCTCAGAAGAGTGTTGAATCGCTCGTAAGCTGTAACACCTGTGTCCGACCCAATTGCAAAACCCGACCCAATTTGAACTTGTCACGCAAATCGAATTTTTGATTTAACGATTATCAGAAGAATTCATCTAAATTATAGATTTAAATTATGTTCGGGATATTCCATAATCATTTTTTAAAGCAAAATAATACATTTACAAAGTTTTAAGTTAAACGATTTGTTTAAAACAAAAATAAAGCAATTTTCAGTTTTTGCGCGATTTCGGTATTCGATTTATCGTTTACCGGATATCTCGAGGTTTTTTTTTATATTAAAATATACACTTTGGAATATCATACAATCATTTTATAACATTAAAAACCCATTTGATAAATTATAAAGTAGTTTTATTAATTAAAACGCAAATAAACAAAATTACGATTTTCATGCAAAACCGGTATTAACCGGGAGTCACGTAAAATTCAAAAATCATATTTTTATGTTCCATCATGTTTTATAAGGTTATTATGAAATGCTCATAAAATTTTAGAGGTTAACGAGTTGAAACGGTTAGCGAACAAAAAAAAATAATAATAATAATAATAGTAATAAATAAAGAAAGAAATAAAGAAAAGGAGGAAGAAAAAAATAATATGCTGGCCACATGTATCGAACCAGGGACCTCCTAGTCACAGCTCCAGCGCTCTTACCATTAGGCCAGCGCCACAATTGGTTTTAATGCTGGTTTCTGTGTTTATATTCTATTCTTGTCGAGTTCAGCAAACCAGAAACGAAAATCAGGTCAGAAGTGGTCCACGTGAGTGACTTTCTTCGCAAGTTTGATCAAGATAAGGCCTCCTAACGTGTCTAATCGATCGAATCAGTCATCCCATACGTGTCTACACCCTAAGACGACCTCGATCTGTATAAATAGCAACTGAATCCATCGATATTCATCATCAATTTCACAGATTCATCACATAAAAACCCCATTTTTGGCCGCAACCTTCTTGGATCAAATTCTCTCAACTCGTTTGAAGTTAGGTTATGAAATTCTGCAGTTAAGCTCCTAGAGGTATAATCTAAAATAACCTATCTCAGTTTTTTTTTATATTGCTTCTAAGTATTGTTTTCAAAATTATGTTAAATTAGGGTTCTTGAACTTGTTTTGTCAAAATCGGGTGATCGGGTAAGAGTTAGGGTCTGAGTTTTTGAAGGATATGATGTTATAACATATATTAAAGAACCCCTAAGTCAATTTCATGATATCTAAACGTTTGGTATTTTATATAAAAATGTGCCAAAATTAGGGTTTTCGGGTCGTTGTTCTGCCCAAATTGAATAAACGATATTGAATTAGGGTTTACTATTTTGAGGAATATTATAAAATATAATAATGAATAATACCCTAAGTTTTTACAATTTTATAAATTGTTTTAGTATTTATTTAATAAAAACATCAAAATTAGGGTTTTCACGACGTTACTCTGCCAAAATTAAACAAACGGGTTAAATCTAGGGCTAATCCTTTAAAATATATTATAAAATAATATTTTAAGTAAAAGCCCTAATTTTATTTGATTTTATAAATTATTTTGCTATTTATTTGATAATTATTTCGAAATTAGGGTTTTGAATATGATTAATAAATATCGAACAAACCAGAAAGTATTAAAACTTAAATTTTGGTCTTAGAACATAATTATATATATAATAAGTGTATATGAGTTCAAAATTGATAAATGAATTAATTATTGGATAAATTACTAAAACCCTAATTTTCCAAAAAGGGCAAAATGGTCTTTTAGCAAATAAGACCTAAACACTCATTAAATTTCTCGTGTCCTTAGAACTATAATCATTATCATTCCCTATGTTCATTTAGCATGTTCGTTTCATTAGGATAATCTTCAGATTGTTGTCTCTCGATTGGTTCTATCTCTCGTTTCCGATCTACTTATCAGGTGAGTAACCACTAAATCCCCCCTCTTTTAATATTATGGGATGTGATGCGATATCAACTCTTATTATCATTAGAAGGGTGATTCCTTCAAATGATAATTTGAGTAGTGAGTAATTCACAAAACCCCCCTCTTTAAATATTGTTGGTTATGACTATTCAATTTGTATTATCATTTCTAATGGTGATTCATTCGAATGATAATCCGACTTGTGAGAAATCATACCTGCATTATCTTTAAACATTTTTGGGGTGTAACATGTATCTTTATTCAAATCATTTATCCAAAACACAAACGCGATTATATGATGATTTGATACGTTCTATGTATGTTAAATATGTGTGGATTATTGTGATTGGTTTGATCTAGCATCGGTTACTATCTTTATCTAGCATGCGTATTCATTAACATACCGAGCCGGGGTAACAATAATAGATCTATTAGTTTGACAGCCCACTTGGCATGCTTCGCGTGTAGCGCCTTGTGATTGGAAGCCTAGTTGTCTAGGGTTTGATGCGCACATTCATTGACTTTAACTCATTACTTGTTTGACTATACATATGAAATTATCTGATTAGACATATATCGCTGTTATTGATATTATACTTATATTATTTAAACATGTGTTTACTCACCAACTACTTTTGTAGTTGACACTTTATCTTATACATGTTGCAGGAACTTATACTTGAGCTATGTTGTGATCACGCTAGGATTGCTGGACCTAGATTAAAGACTTTAAATCAATTTGATATGTATTTTCCATGTTTAACTTTATTGTACAATAACTTTAGTGATTAATGAAAAAGGGCATGTTTAAGTATTACAACTTAATTTAGTTGTCATGTGCATCTGGACAATCATTGCGCCCCGACATATTCCGCCGTCGGTTGGGGTGTGACATAAGCTACAGAATAAGGCTCGTCGGGATCCATGCGAAAGCTGTGGATTTCCTCCCGAGTACGCGCAGCCTTGGCTGGAGGATGATATTTCTTCAGGAATTTAGCAGTCAGATCGTCCCAGGTGGCGATCGAATTTGGCGGAAGCGTCTCAAGCCACTCGGCAGCTCGAGACGTAAGGGAGAATGGAAACAGACGCAGATAAATGATTTCGTTCGCGACTCCCGTGAGTCCGAACGTATTGCAAATTCGAGTGAAGCGCGAGATATGCGTCGGTGCATCTTCGTCCTCACGTCCATGAAACTGAATGGAATGCGTCAAAGCGTTGATGACGTGGGACGGAACTTGCCAATTCGCGGTGTTGGCAATATCAGGCTGAGCGATAGCAAACCGGGCCTCGGTGAATCCGGCGCTGGCCTGCTCGTGGACGGTGCGACGTGCCGCCATGGATGATAAATCGGGGAATGGAATGGGTTTGGTGTTGCGTGTGGTTTGTGTGGAAGAAGTGGATGGTTTTGAGTGGGTGGTGGAAAAGATAAACGCCTCGAGTTCCGCGCGAAGTACGCGGAACCGTTCACGAATGTCCGCGTCGGGATCAGAAAAAGGTGAAAGCTCAGGAGGACCTTGTGAACGTGTGTGTGGCATAAAACGGGGAACGACTCAAGAAAAACTAAAAGAAAAAAAATAACCCTAAAAATCTAGACTCGAAATTGGAAATCCTAAGACTCTAGACACGGAAAAACAAGAAAGACTCAAATTTCCTAACGACGACCTAAGTTAATCTTGCTATTGCCAAGTCTCCCCGGCAACGGCGCCAAAAACTTGATGTGCTCGGAACGACACTAAAAACACTAATAAAATAGACCTAAACCTAGACCTAAGACACACCTAATTTTATCGAAATAACCTAAACCGAACCGAACCCTAAGGCAGTGAACCTGTCGGATTATAGCTAAGCTAAGGCAAGACCGGAATATCGAACCTAGGACACTATGAAAACAAGAATTAACCTAGACCTAGAAAATGGACATACTGAGTAATTTGGGTTTTTTGAATTGAATTAAGATTTAACCAACTTAACTAAACAACGAGCAAACAGACGAACACAGGAAAACCTAAAGACAACTGTCAGAAACAGGGAGAGACACCACCTAGACTCGGAATCCTAATCACTAATGACAACTTCTATCGGTTATGACTAATCTGACGGTGGCTAGTTCACCTTTTAAGTCCTTCCTAGCTACACTTCTAACGCTCGAACATGAGTTCACCTTTTGGGTACTTCCTACCTCAATTAGACCTAACCACCTCTGAACCTAATCTCGGGCACCTTAGACCTAACAGGAGCTACCAATAATTACCATGACCGACACGGAATAACAAGCTAATCAAAACCCTAGGACACTTCCTTTTGAGATAATGCAACCCTAGAACTTTAACCAACCCAACTACCCGACAATTCCTTACCTTTTGAGTTTCAGAAAGAGCAGCACATTACAATCAAATAATCAATCAACAACCAATGCAATAGTTCAAGGTGACCCTAAAATACACTTTAGCAATTAACCCTAAAGTTAACTACTTTAGTTAATCTACCTAAACCGAAAGACATTCGGGGGTAAATCATGCATCAATAATCAACAAACAATCTGATTATAACACACAAGTGCATCAAACATGGCAACAATTGGAATTTAATAGAAGTGCAACATCAATCAACTAGTCAAAACCGAATAAAAGTCATTAAAAGATCAAAGTCATCACAATGAGTCTAGGTGGCACTACAAGTTTAGCCAATAATCATGTCAAGTACAGAAATCATAGTCAAGTTCAAAGCTTTAAGCCCTAACATGATCAAATCTAAGAATCAAAGAAGAATAGATGAACCGGTTAATGATTTTGGATGAAGAATCAATCCACCATTGAATTCCCCTTGATTCCTAGCTTCCTCTGCTCTTGAAATCGTCCTCAGTCGCTCTCCAATTCGTCTGCAAGTCGAGAGTTCCGAATACAAACCCTAAAATCGATTTTATAGTCGAATTGCTTCTTTTTCGGGTTTTTAGGATGCAAGCGTATCGCCTACTGCCTCAATATTCTCAGGCGATACGCTTAGTACACAAGTCGCGACAAAACAGTCGGGTTTCACCGACTTTCACTTTCTTTGACCTCCACTTTCTGGCGCGTATCGCTTAGTACTCATCACGTCCCAGGCGATACGCCTGGGACTGCTTGTTCAACACTTCTTCTTCTTTTCTTCAATTCTTTCCAACTTTCTCTCGTGGCCTCGGGACTTTATTAAAAACCTACAAAACTCATAAAAACATAAACAAGACCCCAAAGACTCATACTTAACTTAAAACATAATAAATGACTCAAAATGGACTTAAAACCGACTCAAATAATATACAAAAGACCCTGAAAATGGGATGTGTTTGCAACACATCAAACATCCCCACACTGACTCTTTTTTCGTCCTCGAAAAAATACTGCAATGGAATCATAACTAGGAAACTGACTTCTAAATCTTTAACATTTAAATTCACAGCCACCTTACAATTCCACATTCCATAACGTACTAACACACCAACTACGATTGTCGATATTTCTATCCGATTAAACCCGACCACCAACCTTTTCTTTCGCCCCCATGTGTTTATGAAATTACCAGATATAAGTTCAGTCGCCTATGGATCCCACTAAAGAAAGCTCTAGTTCAACCTACTACCGAATCATATTCAGTTAAAGCAAAGGGTAATAATGATTTTCACTTATATATATTTTCTCCACCCCCTCTTAAACCAGATACTAAGATGTCCAAAGAATAACTAAGAATTGATATGCAACTTTTTTTTTGAGCATTTATTCACTACTTATCATTTTTCTCTCTTTTTTTTCATTTTTTTTCATTTTATTTATTTATTTATTTATTTATTTTTATTTATTATTTTTTTTATAATTGGTCACTTTTACCTAAAATTACCAACGGACATCATCAGAGGTATTCTTTCACAAGGTCTTACCCCCGAAATCATACGTGAGTATTTTGCCCGCGAGATTCAGAACATCATCAGAGGTACTTACCACGGGATACTATCCTTAGCTCGTACATGAGTATTTTGCCCCTTCACTCTAATTCATTAACCAAATTATTAACTACATGCTCATCTGATAATTCTAAGGACATAAGAGTATCTAGCCTAAAGCGGTCTCTTTCCTCCTAATCATCAGATTCAGTATCCCTATCACTCCTAAAATGGGAACCCACTAGCAGACTGATTAGCATATTTATACAACAATAAACACACAGGCTATTTAAGCTACTCCTAGGTCAGCTGGGCCTACCAACACATCATAGACTAGTAATGTTTTCCATTCAACCATACTTAACCACTTTTCCCAATTATTTATGATTAATTAACACTTAAGCACACAATTAGACAGTCAATTCCCAGTTTCCTATCATTTTCCATTTAATTGCAGCCAGAATCTCGGACATTTTTGAACAATTATTTTCAAAAAAAAATTCCGAATTTTTAAAATTTTTAAAGACTCAATACGAAAGTATCCCATCCCCACACTTGAATCACACATTGCCCTCAATGTGGAATGGAAATAAAAATAAAGCAGAAATAAAAGCACGAAAAAGAAAAATAAATAAAACTAAAAAGAAATAAAGCAAGATAAGTTGAAACGCGTTCACCTGAAATTCCAGAGACTCAGCACATCAGCCGCAAACGAACCACCGCAAATCCGGTAAACAGAAATAATAAGAAATGTAAATTGAAATTTTTTTCTGACTTACCTCCTCCAGGCGTATCGCCTACATCCATGCATTTCCCAGGCGATACGCCTGGAACTGCAAACAACCGGCCCCGCTTCAAGATGCAAGCGTATCGCCTATAACCTACCAACCTCCAGGCGATACGCTTGGAACTTGATTTCCAGAGAATTTTTGGAATTTGACCCCAAAAATTTTCTATCTCTTTTCTCCACAGCAGAACTATGGTCGAAATTTTCAGCAAAAACCTGCACTTTTGACCTGCACAACTCACATTTGCCAATTTCCAAATCTCCAGAATTACCTGCAAACACCAAAAACACAAAACCCAAAAGACGCAAAATGCACGAAAAAACTAAAAATTGCAGAAATTAAAACACAAATACAATAATATACAACCGGGTACTGCATCAATTAGCACAAATCAGAAAAATAACCTTCCAAACCATCCGGAGGCTTCGATTTCACATCTCTAGTCACAAAACTACCGGTTTTCACCCGGTTTCTATCAGCACAACCACTAACTAACTTCTTAAACCATAAAGCAACTAACTTTAGCAAATGTAACAAGTGTTTAACCTTCCAATGCTTGTATCGATCCGGAAGAAATCTAATCTTCTCTAAAAAACTCAACTTTGGGTCATTTTCACTAACAACCTCAACTAACCTCCCCACACTTGGATTAAGCACAATCCTATCATCAAACTCACCTATGTCACCAAGTGTGGCTCTCCTACAACTATTCTCAACTACCAAACATTCTCCAACCACTAACTTGGGTGCTGCAAAAAAGAAAACAACAGAAAAGTTAGACACATATCGGAAAATCAGCAACAACAAGAAACACCAATATCCTACCCTTCTCAAACCACTTCAACGGTAACTCCGTCCCCCCAGGAATCGAGTCTCGTTTGACGAAGAAAAAGCGCTTCTTCCAGTCATGGTCATTGTGGGAAGCTCGGGGAATCAACTGGGAGGTGGAAGTACGAGCCTTGAGAACATACCGGCTATAACCATGGGTTCTTAACTTATATGCTTCACAGATCTCAGGAATCCCAATGTCGAGATTCCTGGTTTGGTTCAACTGATCTAGAGAATACAAGATCCTCCAGACCATCGGCATGGTTTGGGAGTAAGAAAGCCGGGTGGTCTTGAAAAACTGAGTGATAAGCTCCGGAAAGGGGAATGTCATTCCGAGCGAAAAAGGGTAGTACATGAAACAGACCCAAGTTGTGGACATGAAATCGGACTTGGTAAGGGAATCAAAAGGTCGAAAAACAGTGCCCGGCGGAAAGATGCCGGAATTCTTCAACTCGAGAATGTCGCGGTTGTCGAAGGTACAAGTTTCTTCCTCACAGGGGATGATATACCCCTGATCATGAAAATCTTCGGCAATCGGAGAGATCAACGACGAAGACGAACGAGTGTTTTTCTTGGCCATGGCCGAAAAACGAGAAGAAAAACGAGAAGACGAAGAAGGGACTGACCTGGAGTAATCGGAGAAGCTCGAGAGGTTATGTGAAGAAGACGGTGAGAATCTCTTGGTGAAATCTCCTATTTAAAGAAAAAGTCATGATTACCATGGGGCGCCGAGAAAACTGTCCCATCTCAACTGTTTTTACCGTTTTCACGCCGTGAAAAAGGCATCTTTTTGAATTTTAACAGCTGTCGAGCTTATCCACATCTGTTGAAATTCAAGGGGCAATTGTTGAGGGTGTATTTTCAGGATGCTCGCAGGAAGCTCACACAGTGCAGGAATCCTATTAACGTCTGGGAATCTCATGAATCCAGGTATCCTGATTTATTTATTTTTAACTAACCCTCATATTTGCCACGTGTTTATTTGACCAGGTTTCGACGAAGTCATCAACTACCTCCGAAACTTACGCCCCAGCTAAAGAAGATCGTGGACCAAGTGAACGAAGAGGCCCTTAACGGTCGAATTAGTTGGATAGTAGGATCCCGGGAATCCCGGAAAGTTTGTTACCATTGTATTCGTTATATATATCGAGGATTCGATCAGTAGGAACACAACTCATTCACACATTAGCTCTGATAGCGTATAATCTCTGTAACACTTAGCCTGATCGATCAATCCTCCAAAACACTTGTAATTTTCAGTTTCCTATCAATAAAATTGTGTGGTAGCGGGCTCTTCAGGCCGGCTCCCGAGGTTTTTTTGCTAGGATTCCTAGAGGCAACTCGAAGGATCCTGGATTTTTCCCTCGTTACATCCTCGTGTTCAACTTTACATTTCGAGCATATTAACAAGCACACTACCTCACATTCTAAGTTTGGAATACATGATTCTTAAGTGAATTTTTGACCAAAACAATTATAATATACGTTATACAAAATAAAAACAATAAAACATGTAAGAATCCCATCTCTGAATTTATCTTGGGTTTTTATCTTCATATTATTGTGGGATTGGTTTATATGAGTGTTTTCCATTTTTATTTTAGAAACCAGAATATGTTGTACATAGAAAAATTATGGAGGTGATGTCGTTTCAATCAGAGGAGGGTCCATAGGTCACACATTTTAAAACCATGCAAGAATCCCAACTCTGAACTTATCTTGGAATTTTATCTTCACATTATTATGGGATTGGTTTGTATGGGTGTTTATAATTATTAATTTTAAAAACCAGGATAGATTGTACACAGAAAAATTATGGAGCGTGATGTCTTTTTAATTAGAGGACGGTCCAAAAGACTCCTTAAACAAAAAAAAAAACATATCACACGGAAACAAACGTCATTAATTAACAAGTCCTTAAACGGTTACAGTAGGATGCCCCTAAAAAAACAGAGAACGATTAGCTGTTTATAATTACAAAGTGAAACAGAGTGATGCAAGAATTTTTCAACTCATTATAATGAAAACACGGTGACATTGCCGCCAAATGTGCATTAAAAATAGATTATGTGAGAATTCTCAAACAACCTCATTGAATGATGATCTCACATAATCTGTCCTGAATGCACATCTGGCGGCAATGTCCCGCGTTTTCTTGAAAATGCCTTCGAAAAGTTATCACATTACTCTGATCACTTTGTAATTATAAATAGTTTAAAGGCTACAAACGTAAAAAATAAAAATAGAAAATGGTTGACTAAAAAAAAAGGCTCATCCAACCCGTTCCCTAACTCCTTCAACAAATTTTGTTTAGCCGGTGGGTTTTTTTCGGGACGGTCTCGATGGCTTCTCGGCAATTCTTTGCCAGTGTTGGCGCCTATTAGACTGCAAACAACATAGACATGTATACTCCTGTTATCGTTTGTACCATTGTACAAACTTAAGCAATGGGCATCTGAATCGTCGGCTAACGTCTGCAAGCCCCTGTCAAGATCCTCATTATTGTTAGGCTTAAAGTAAAACCAAAAGTTGGTGCTACCTGATTAATAACATATATAAAAACCTAAACATATTTTCGTCTATGTAGCCAACGCAAGTACACACATCGCCCACGTATATCCCCTCAGGTGTAGCTGTGAATTCACCTGCATGAATTTTTTTTAAGGTGAAATAATTTGGATGCCGTACTCATTAACAGAACAAATCGAATA
>JBCNJP010000003.1:11859377-11889417 GCA_039602395.1 Deinandra increscens subsp. villosa
AAAGGGATACAACAAAGTCCTTTTTATGGTACCGTTAATATTAATGACGATAGCGGGAAATATATTGTAGTACTACTGGGTCTGACAAACCCCACCCGGGTCAGTCGCGCTGACACGATTGGATATCGAACGGGTGTTATATTCGTCCTAAACACAACAAGGCAAACTGCATAAACTGTAAACAACTGTTAGCTTCGGTGACCATCAACGTGCGAAGTTTCATGTATATAGCCTAGCTAGCTATTTGATATATACTAGTGATTATGCTCTTACAACTTGACTATTGTTGAATAGTCAAACTTAAACTCAACTTGACTATTGTTGAATAGTCAATCATAAACTCAACTTGATTGTTGTTGAACAATCGATCTTAAATTGAACTTGAACTGTTTTTCAACAGATAAACCTGTGAACTCACCAACCTTTGTGTTGACACTTTTTAGCATGTTATTCTCAGGTTGCAGATGTTCGAGTATCACGAGTACGCATGCATGAGTATTTGAAAACCCTTTTATTGACTTTGAACAAGCCACGTCACCTTGGGTGATGGTGTTTTTACATTAATACTTTCATTGTATTTACGCTTCCGCATTTGTAAAACTCTGTATTTATATTTTAATGAAATATACAACCTTTTTATTAATTACTGGTCGTTTGGTGTAACTAATGGACGGCGATCCTGGTTTGTCACGCTCCCTACGGCGCGTTATCGCGCGTGGGATTTTTGGGGGTGTGACACCAACCGAATTTACCGTGATAACGCCGTAAGTTTCTCAAGTTAAGCGAATCTCGCCAGCTGTAAATCTTATCCACTAGCAGCCGAGATTCGGGGGCAATTGTTAGGGATCGATTTCAGGATGCTTACAGAGAAGCTGCGCAATACTAGGAATCTCGCTACGATTTGGGAATCCCGTCCAGTCAGGTATCCTGAAATTTTATTATCGACTAACCCTTATTTTTGCCATGTGTTCTATTCGTTTTCAGGGACGTTAAGGGACTTAACTATTTCCTGAAGACTCGGTCTACAACTAACTGGTACGAGGAGAAGTGGGTCGCGTCTTCCTCAACGGTCAAGAGGAGTGGGGAAAGAGGATCCCGAGAATCTCGGATAGTTAGTTGATAGTTATTTGTTATATAATTGAGGACTCGATCAATAGGAACACACACAAGCTCTCATACTCACACTAGCTGATAGAAAGACTCTGTAACACTTAGTCTTGATCGATCAATCCTCCAACCCGTTGTAACGAATTACTTGTTCATCAATAATATTGACTTGGTGGCGGTTTTACAGCCGGCACCCGAGGTTTTTATCCAGGATTCCGAGAGGCAACTCAAATGATTCTGGAGTTTTCCTCGCTAAAATCCTTGTGTTCTCATCATAACTTGAATCATTTACTCGTTTGAACGCTAAGCACTCTACCTCACAATCTAAGTTTGGAATACAGGATTCCTAAGTGAATTTTTGACCAAAACAGTCATTCCCACCGAAGTAGGAGACTTAGGACCTTGTATGGTGTATAGTTTTCATATTTGATGCAACGCATCTTATATATGTTTTGGAATTACAAATCTCACATTTTTACCGACCTTTTATCGAGTTTTGATGAGATTTTGGTACTTAATTGTTCATATATTAAATTTCAGGAAATCTGGTGATGGTGGATAAGTTATGATGATTTATGGCGGAAACGGGATGTGAATCCGGGCCCGGGAGCAAAAACACTCAATCAAGTTAATACATTCAGAACATGTCATTTCCTGGTTCCTAACACGTTTCATACACATAACTAACCATGCAATTCTTATGCAGCTTATGTTTAAACCAGCACTTCAATAATTAATCAGCTTCTATTCCTTAAACAGAGGGTTAGATTCTCAAATTTTAGGATGCATAAACACGTATGTTTTATAAACATTTCTCATGAGAAGATCAGACGCAAACAAACTATTTATCAGGGTTACATGGTTCAATAGTTGCTAACATGCTAAAATATAAAACTGGTAACACACTGATATTGCGACAAAAGGACTGAGGTCTTAAGGGAAATCCAATCAGAAGCCCATTGCCATTTTAAAGGTAACACGTAGCAGTTTGTTTTAGAAAAGAATTACTCAGTTCTGTTAAGAATTATTCAAGAAATCACATAGACAATTAGGTTCAATTTCAAGTTGGAGTTAAATACGACATATCATCATGCATATTACCTTGCTAAAGAATCCAAAATTTTAGAGTAAAGACCCAATAAAATAAAAGTGTAAACTATGAGGTGTCGAATACCGGAAAGTGCTCTGCAGGAATACACATGACATCAAGCATAAGAATAGCAAATAGAGGAAAAGCGCCAACGGCTAGTTCGTGAATTCGAGTAAGTGGTGAGATAGCAAGCTTATGATAATCGCAACTACACATTCCAAGGATGACATGTGAGTTTAAACTGAAACTGATGAAAATACCAGTAGGGAGGATGCAAATAACGTAATGGATAAATAATATAGAATTCAGAGCGAAACATATAATGTGCTTGACAGGATTTGGCAAGGAATTCACATAAATAAATATCAAAATGAGCGTGTCAACGGTTACGCAATTCAATAGAGTAAACAACTCGTTAGGAAATCTTCATTGTTTAAGCTCGACGGTGTGCCTAACCTCCTTGGTGTTCTTGCGCTTAATGCGTCATGTTTCCTTTCTTGTCAAAGCATCGGTTCAAATGTGCTTCAAAAGTAAGATAAACCATGAAAGTGTTATAAAAAGGGTGTCTGCGAAGCACAAAGCATCGGGATGTTCAAAAGTGGTTTTGGCTTTTAATGGTTGCCTGTACATATGCGTTTTGCTAGAGTTCGATGCAGGTTTACCGCAGTTTCAAAAGATCTAATCGAGTGTTCCACAGAAAACGATCAGGGATATCACCTCAGTGAATGCCAAAGGGTTTATAAAGACAAAGTAGTCGACCCAAAAGTAGTGTCCCTTAAACGAAAGTCGATCTACTTCTTAACGCATGCTTCTAAAAGTTGGAGTTGTTCATTCGATCATGCGGTTTGTCGTTAATAAGAAGAAAAAAAAATCTATGGTTTCTAAAACGCTGATGTTCATCTAAGTCAAAACTCACGTCTGAATTGTGGCAGGAAATTGGCTTTATGAGAGTTTTATTCTAGACTCGGACAATTGAAAGCATGAAGTTTGATTATTTCGGATATGTCCCTTTTGGTAGGAACACGTAAGAATATATGTGTTCTCAGAAAAAAGTAGCATTAAACAGTTTTGTCGAGGATATAGTCCCGTTAGATGGAGTTTCTCCAGATGAGGTTTTTGCGTATGACTCTAAAGTCAATCATTAGTCCACTACTGATCCCACACTCAACATGTGACACCCGTCACTTTAATTTTAGATTAGAAATGATAATTTAGTATTTATTTGGATTTATTTAGAATTAATTATGATTATGTGAATTATTTGAGTAATATAATATTCGATAAAGTCTCGTAAATGTGAACCGATCAACGAAACGAATAAAATAATTCGTTTGGTTTTAAATTATGATTATATATGAGCTAGAGCCTTTAGAAAAGGTTATACGTTCGATTGGTGATAAATTAGAGAAAGTTACGCAATAATGAATTCGAATCGTATAAGAACGTCACTACTTTTGGTCTCCGACCAAGTACGACGAAACTGAAAAATAGCTATACGGTTCTGAGCGTAATTTAAAATTATGAATTTTGGTATAAATATTGGAATTATTTGGATTCGGAAAAATACCCGTAAAACACGACATACACTGTGTGTAACTAGAAAGTTATAAAAATTAAAAGGGATTTGTGTGTGTGCATATGTATGTGTCGTATATATATATATATATATGAGGTGGATGGAGTGTAAAAATAAATCACATTTATGTGATGTGTTGTGCATGTAATGATAAATATATAAGTTATCATTACTAGATTTTATAAAATCTACACACACACACATACACTTAAACAATTTATAAAAAAAAAATTCACTCTCACCCCCTCCCTCTCCTATTTACGGCCGAGACCCCCCAACCCCTCCCCTCACTTCATTTTTCTTGATCTCTCTCTTTCTCTAAGCACACACACAAGTTCTTTACATCTTCATATCTTCATCATCTCTCAAGAACATCTTCAAATCTTCAAGAACACCCACTTGAATCTTCAACCATCCTCAAGAACCAAGAACACCTACACTCTCTCTAGCTTCAAAGTAAGCAAATATCATCTCATCTTCTTCTATATCTCAAAACCCACTTCCAAATCCAAGAACCAACATCAAGTTTGATAAGTTATGGTAGGATTTGGAAGGATCAAGCTTCAAAACACAAGAATAAGTGAAAAACTACACTCACACACACACAAATCGTGATGTGTGTGTGTTAGTGTGTGTTTTTGTGTGTTAAGCATAATACTTGGGTTTGATCATCTTAAAACTTCCATGCATGTAGAATCTAGATCATAAACTTGAAGTTTTATGAAAGATTTCATGAATACTTAAGATGAAACATAAAGTTTTTGAAGGAAATCACCAATTAAAGAGTTAGATGATACATGCATGAAGAAAAATCTATGAATTTATGCATTTTTGAGATTTCATGAATATATGATTATGTGATGTTATGCATTTGATCTTGGAACATTAATAAAGATATAGAATACATGAAATGAGGGTATGAAACCCTTGGATTTTTAAATAAAAAATCCGAAAATTTACATATGTATATATATATTTATGTAAATACTTGAAGATTGAAACAAAAATGATAAATAAAAACAATATTTAGTGTCACAATTGTAGTAAATCCGCCTCATGGCCGTCAATGACGCCTACATGGTCGGTAACGATTGTCACTAACATAAACCCCGTGACTATTTCTCATGGTAATTCCGCCTATAATGGTCGGTTATGAGGAAACACGAGTGGTATATTAAAAATATTAATACTTGGAAAATACAAGAATAAAAATGTGGGTATTATATAAAATGGACAATAAATATAAAAATTAAAATATGGTCAGAATATTTATGTTGAAAAAGACCAAATCCAAGTAATGAAAACATGGAGTGAAAGACTAGAGATAAAGTAATGATTAGGAGAAGACTTTCTAAGACTTTAAATGCATTAAATGTGTGAAAAATGTGAAAATAGGTCAAAAATCCGAAAAATCTGGTTTGGTCAGTAGAAGAACATTATTTGCCAGTAGATATGAGTTATAAAAATTTTCTAGAATTTTTGGAATTTATTTAATAATTAAAATGGAATTTATATGCTTAAAATTAGCTAAAAATGCTTAAAAATAGAATAAATTGGAGAAATAATATAGAAAAATTTGAGAACCTATTTTTAACAGTAGGCAACTAAAATAAGTGAAAATAATTGGAAACTTAGGTGAAAACGTCACCCGAACCCTTAAAACGACAAAAATAATACAATAAAACGTATAAAATTAGTAAATTAAGGCATAAATTAGAAAAAAAATTTGAGAACAGTAGCTTAAAGGCTTAAAACAAGTTAAAAATGTTTGAGAAACATATAAAAATAATGTGAAGATGAAACCTAAAGTATTGGAAGAAATTTGAGTAAAACCCACTACCGAAAAGACGTAAAAATGAGGAATTTAGCATAAAACTTAGAAAAATTAAGAAATTAATACTAAAATGTTTAAAATAATGTTAAATAAGTGTAATCACTTATATTAGGCCTTAACACAAAATTCGTAAGTTAAGGTTTGATTCTCTTGGATTTTAATTATTGGAATTAGTTGAATAAGGGCAAAATCGTCATTTTTGCTCGAATAACTTGAAAAATCCAAATTTGCTACATTAGTTAAGTAGAAAGACCTAAACTAATTTGATATTAATGGAATAGGACCAAGGCAACCGAATCACACAAATAACGACACAGTCACACAAGGAAGCAAAGGTGAGTTTACTAACTTAAAGCCCCAATTTTGAATTGACGCATTTTGTTAAATGTTTTGGGCTTAATATTGGAATATGTATTTTGGAAATGAATGAATGATTCGAAAATATTATGGGTACGAAGTTATTCGTGAGTGTCGGCGCACCGCTCATAACAAGATGAGCTAGGCCTACATTTGGAATTTGGATATTTAGAACAATGCCTTCTAGATCATTAAAGTAGCGTGAGATGTATTAGTAGATTCTACTGGGGTTGACCACCCGCTCTCACTGATCAGTCGCTCTGGTCGTGAAACATGGTGAGAAATACGATCGAACATGGGTCTAGCGTTGATTTAGAGCTTGCGTATAATTTGTACATCGTAAACCTAGCTAGTTTACGAAACCATGATATATTCTCCATTTGGATTCACTCTTTGATTCAAAAATTGAATGAAAGGGATTAAATGATAAAGTGGGAACGAAATGTTTTGTTAGTGGACTCACCAACCTCGTGTTGACTTGTGGTTTAATCTATTTTTCAGGTAACTAATGGGGTTTGTGGAGATCTGGATTTGGTTGTATGAAGACGACTACGTGACGTGCTATCGCATCTATCTTATGTTTTAGTTTGTGGTGGAATGTAATAGGGACCTACCAATGGGATGATAGTTCATCCCTAATCTTTTGTAGAAACACCTTAAGGGATAGTTAGGCTATTCCAATTTTGTAAACGATGGTGTTATAATATAAATTACGTTCCACTTAACACGGCTAAAACCATGGGTTAAATTGAATTACTACCACGTAAGTCTTCCGCTATATAATTTAAAATTTTGGGATGTTACACAACATGCCACTAATGCTTATATAAAGGGTGTACCGCAGTCAACCCACCACACTACTAGCACCTTGAAGGCGTACCAGCTACCTACCATTACTTGTCATTAGTCAAACCACATTGGGTATTTTTATCGGAAATAGAGGACGTCAAGTTCCTCCCTTACGATCAAATTTAAAGGGGGGGGGGGGGTGAGAGATTAAAACCTCATTACATCGTGCGAACAAAAGGTGTAACAGTTTCCATTCATAATACTAGTAAGATGCGTAAAGTTTGCTACTTTAGCAAAGATCGTTGAGAGGTTGGCACACGTAGTGCGAATATCATAACGCTTCAGATTTCAAGATGATCAAAACTTTAAACAGGCCATAAGATTTAAGTTCAAGCTGGGGGTTCATCGATGAAAGTTTTCTGAAAAGGAGGATGAGGATACGTGTACCAGAATTTCGTCTATAGTTTCTATGACAAAAGCGTTAAAAAAATACAGTTGTATGGATAGCTTGGTGTACTCAATGCGTAAGAAGGGAAAATACAGGTCGATGGTACAATTAGCTATTGATAACAAGAAGTTCATGCTCGATGGGTGTAAATAGGGTTTCCATAAAAAGCTTTGTATTGTTACTATGATTGAGGCACAAGGTAGTCTCATCATCAATGGTGTTAACTAGTAGAATAGCTAACCAAAAGTGTAACACCTTCCGGATCAAAGCGTAAAAGCTTATCCAGGACATAAAGGATTACAAAAGCGCAAGAATCAGAAATTGCTGGTTGTTAAGTCATAAAAGGTTCGAGTCATGCGGGCAAAAATTGATAGTACAGGCTCAAGAGATCAATCAGAATAGTTCATACGTTAAAACTGGGAGTCATTAGTTTGGAAATCATGAAGACTTTTCACTAACATTACCCCATTAGGAAGAATGTGTCTTGCGGTGAGGTAGGCAGTTCGTACAATTGTAACGATGTTGCTGGAAGCAAGTTTTGGTTCGCATAAGAAAATCAGGGAGTATAAATCTTCGGAGGGTAACTTCACAAGAGTTTTCAGCCAAGAAATATGTTCCAGTGCTTGCGATACATGATTTTATATAACTCGTCTATCCAGTGTTGCCTGGGTATTCGTCCGGTGAGTTTATATCCAAGTTGTCTCATGATTTAAAGTTCCAGGGATTGATATGGTTGGTAAGGCGTGAGGGTAGAATTGTGATTCAATATGAATTCAAAGCAGTCAAAGATTTCATCAAGAGTTTTCGTAGTCCAGAAAAACTTGTCATTTAAGTACACGAGTGAAAGGATGTCCCTTCAGGACTAGCATTCATAATATGTTTCAAAAGAGTTCTCGAAGGGATTATAATCCATATATTGGAGAGATAAGATCATGCACGATAACGTTTACAAAAGTAGATGACGTCGATCATCCGGTTGAGTTCAACGTGTTCAATATTCAATACCACGAGGAGAAAAAAATTTACAGGAATTTGGTCCCAATACGGCCATTGGCTTGCCTAGTAGGATTCTCCAGGATTTTCATATACTGCAAATTACATTTACGTGTGCACCCGTAATTGTGATTTACTTTATATGGTCACCCTAGTTCCTCTTACTTTAGCTACCAAGTATGGTGTGATCACTAACCCATGGTTATCTTGACCAGAATTTGTTAATGAGACAAGTTTTCGAGAATAGAATGCTCACTCAGATTGAAATGACCCACCGAAGCGAGTCAGCCAGAAATTTAGCTTAATAGGATCTGAGTAGGGTTTATCACAATGACCCTAGCTTAGCTCAAAGTCAGAGAATAATTATCACACATACTGGCGTGATTGCAATCCGATACACAAAGAGGGAATTTCAGTCGATCCGCATCAGGTTTCATTAGGGTTATAAGAATTATACTCAAGTCGTATTATTTCAACGCATAACGCGATAAAATCGAGAAGGGAAAGATCTTAAGAGATCACAGCAAATATGAAAGTGATCAGGGTAACAGAGGCGGATACAAGTGCCCCATGAGCAACCACTTGAATTCAAACAATGTTGCCACGACAGAACGTTGAATAATCGCGCTATTAGCACGTCATGATTACGTTCCATGAACATGAGAGTTGAGCAATATATGCAAGGCATGTATCACAAGAACCTCCTAAGTTATGGGAAAAGTTTAAGGACAGGAAGAGGTATTACACCACCTTCCGTATGCAGCATACATCCATGGTATGGGCACTACGCCCAGTTGTTCAATCCAGAATAATCCCGGGTAGCAATCAGCTCGTCAAAAGTATAAACGTGATCCTTCGATCTGATTCGACGTTTCGTCGTACATGAATGTTAACCAAGAGGTACACGACTTAGAGAGATTAAGAAAAATGACTCAAGACTAACCGCCTCCTCGCCGTGAGTATAAGGGGATTCGATGATGTAAACGACAAATCGTAAACCAGGTGCATGTAGGAGTGAGTATCACGATGCATGAGAGAAATGTTTAAGTGCAACTAATGCAAAACAGTTACAGTCTAAGACGAATCTTAGTTCGCTGTAACCAATGGCTCTGATACCAATCTGTCACACCCCCAAAAATCCCACGCGCGATAACGCGCCGCAGGGAGCGTGACAAACCAGGATCGCCGTCCATTAGTTACACCAAACGACAAATAATTAATAAAAGCGTTTCTTATTTCATTAAAATATAAAATTAGAGTTTTACAAATGCGGAAGCGTAAATACAATAAAAGTAGTTATTTAAAATCTTTGTCACCCAAAGTGACGTGGCTTGTTCAAAGACATTAAAAGCGTTCAAGACTCATGCATGCGTACTCGTGATACTCGAACATCCGCAACCTGAGAATAACATGCTAAAAAGTGTCAACACAAAGGTTGGTGAGTTCACAGGTTTATCAGTTCAAAAACAGTTAAAGTTGAAAGTAGTGCCACTGTTCAAAAACAATTCAAGTTGTATTTAAGATTGACCATTCAACAACGGTCAAGTTGAGTTCAAGATTGACTGTTCAACAACAGTCAAGTTGTAAGAGCATAATCACTAATATATATCAAATAGCTAGCTAGGCTATATACATGAAACTTCGCACGTTGATGGTCACCGAAGCTAACAGCTGTTTACAGTTTGCCTTGTTGTGTTTAGGACGAATATAACACCCGTTCGATATCCAATCGAGTCAGCGCGACTGACCCGGGTGGGGTTTGTTAGACCCAGTAGTACTACAATATATTTCCCGCTATCGTCATTAATATTAACGGTACCATAAGAAGGACTTTGTTGTATCAGTGTGCTTCAAGTACTTCAAGTGATATATAAAAGTCTAATTATCTCAGTTGTGTAAATCATGCATGTTAATCTCCCCCAACAGGATTTAAAACAGTAAAATGGGGCCATGAAACTCACCTTAGGATGCACAGCAATTCCAGATAATCAACAACAACAAAAATAGCAAATAGCAGCTTGTTCTACCAAACACCTAACGAGCATGATAATATAAGTGTGTGTTCAATCGAAGATTACTAAATCTAAACCAACCGTGAAATCAAATAATGTCAACTATGACATGACGGGGTTCAATAAATCCAAAACGAGTCGAAGATTGACACATTGCCAAAATCATAACGATCACAGAAGTAACAAAAGTAAAGTATTTATTATAATATAGGTTCATGAAATCGTTTAAGAGAATATATATTCGCAGCCAAATAATAGTCATATCAATAACGAGTACTTCAAAATGTACCCATGTGTTTATGAATATAACCCAAATGCTTAGAACATTTAAATCGCAAAATACGTATATTTTTATACAAATGTAAAGATTACCAAGACGTTAGTTTTATATTCCTAAATACGTATTTTCATATATTCTCCAAATATGTATTCTTTTATAAATCATCGTTAAATAGCCAATTATTTTGTATAAAATTGAAAATCAATTTATATAAACCAACGAGATAACGAATAAGATAACGGGCCTACGAGAAATTATACGGGTTCAAAATAACATAGAGAACGATTGGTGGGTGATTTGTGGGTTAACTAAGTCCAAAATACTGTTTAAAAACAAACAAAAAAAGAATAGGGGTCACCGGGTTCGAACCCGTGACCTCTAGTTCGCACATGAAGGCTCTAACCGCTAAGCTAACACAATGGTTTGTTAACAAATCTAACTGGGTTTTTTTTCTTCACACAGAATTGGGTTTAGGGAAAACTGGAAAGCAAAAGAAAAAGGAATGGAGACAGTGGGGATCGAACACGTGACCCCGAGGTCGCAGCCCGAAGGAACTAAACACCCGGACACCCTATCGATTTGAGTTTTAACCCGACAAAATTGTATATAACCACAGCGGTTCGGTTGTCTTCTTCTCCAAACAAAAACCCTAAACTACGCAACCGCCATTAGCAGACATATAAAGCTTACTACGGGATCTTAACTAGATTTAATCATATCAGAAACATTTAAACTCATGATTGAGGTTAGATTCCAGATTGTACCTTAGTGATGGAATGAAAACAGAACACTCGCGAGCGATGACGATGAGTTCGAGCGGTCACCGGTTTCTCCGACTGATGCTCCTCGGTTCCATGTTCTCAGTGATCGACTGAGCATGAACTTCACATAACAAGCAGATGGCGATGTAGCAGGGACGCACAATGATGGAAACCGGTGGGGTGCAATAGTGACAGTCACAAAATAATGACCGGAGGTTGGATGCCGGTGCCTTGCGGTTCTTCACGAGAATTTTTGAGAGGGAGAGTGATGTTTATTGTGGTTATTAGAATGATGAATAATGGAAATCATGTAAAACTGGAGGTGATTGATCGGTTTTTGTAACCGATAATGAATTTAATCGGAGGTTCAAGCGATCGATTACCGGAAACAATATTAAAGTTGACAGTTACCTGCCTTTAAGTCGACTTTCTCGTATGAGCAAGAATGTTCCCTCTGATTTTTACACACAAGGGAGTCAGATTTGGAAATGACGAAAACAGTCCCTCCAAGTTTAAGTAAAAGAATTCGAGTTTAGGAAATGACGACGCCGGTACCTCCAAGTTCTTTTAATCATAAGAGGTTTAGAAATTTACCAAACTGGTCCCTCGAGATTTACAAATCATTAATAATGCTAACCGGGTTAATAGAGATTATTTTAACAGTGAAAATACGCATGTATGTCAAAAAAGATATTCAACGTATAACGTTTACAAAAACATAGACCTTGTTCCGTCACATGAAATAATGAATATAAATCCATAAATATATATTTTGAGTTCACAAAAATTGATACATTCGAAATCGTAACACTACATGTAAACTCACATAAAATAGTAGAAAACTTTACGTATAGTTACGTGACGAATTGTCACATAAAATCATAGAATAACCATGTGCATATATATACATATACTACATAAAATCATAAGTTCAATTATCACAAAAATGACAAAAGTTCACATGAAGTCATAACGAATGATTTACATAAAATCATAAAATATCAAGCGTCTAGACTTAAGTGCATGCTCGTATAGTGATGGTTATACAAACCCTAGTTGCTATGGTCAACACAAGTCAATCACATAAATATTCACACAACATTTAATACAGTTAAAATAAATGTTCTCACAACATTTATATCAGTTTAAGTTTGTTTAAGTTAGGAAAAGACTTGAAAAGACGGATTGTCACAGTATCCCCTTGTTGAAGAATTTTCGTCCCGAAAATTGAATAACGTGACAAAAGTAAGAAAACTTTCCAGTCGTCACATCATTCCCTTGTTGAAGAATTTCGTCCCGAAATTTAAATCATTGACAATTATTTGAAGAGTCGAATTAACAGTAACGTATCAGAAGAATTCAGGGTTCCTACTCCCAAAGGAGTGATTGATGTTATGATCAAGAATGTGTACCCGATATTGAGGAGATGTCAAATGTTTAGAGGTTTTCAAAAGGGATTCGAATACAAAGTATATGAAATGATTTCTTATCGGACGTTCTCTTACGAAAAGAGTTGTACAAATATAATAAAGGAATCGTGTCGTATGACCAGGCCGAACAGAGTGACACTATATTATAGGTATCTAAAATCAGAATTTCCATACGAAGAAGAATCATGATACGTCCAAGTAGCTTCCAGCTATTGTACTCAATGCTAGGAGTGAGATTCCTTATCGTGTCTCGTTTTCAGTTAAGAAATTCACATTCACCAATTAATCCAAGTGAATCGAAGAGAAATAAATTTAGGTATGAGAAAAATTGTGTGTGCATCAAGTCAATTAGTGTTTAATAAACCCATTGTCTAACAAAAACGTAAACGTCTGCTCTTACCTACCAATTAGCAATTAGCATAGAATTACACAAGACTGATCAAGTTAACATGAGGACCCATTGATTGATTTAGTACTTTTATGACCAATTAAGTTTCACATGATTCATAATAACATTGAAATTCACATTTCATGCAATAACGGTTCAAATAGCATACGAGTCTATACGAAGGTTTCTTTTAAATGTTTATGCGGTCAAAACGTACTAGCATGCAATCTATCATGAAGGTTTTACCATACAACGCATACAATCGTCCTAACACCTTATATACTACCATACAACCCTAGCATGATATATCTCTTAGCATATAAGTTCATAATTTAACCAACACAACCCATACAGTGCAAAGTTGACGGGGCAACTTCACACAGTCTTGTCATTCCCACCGAAGTAGGAGACTTAGGACCTTGTATGGTGTATGGTTTTCATATTTGATGCAACGCATCTTATATATGTTTTGGAATTACAAATCTCACATTTTTACCGACCTTTTATCGAGTTTTGATGAGATTTTGGTACTTAATTGTTCATATATTAAATTTCAGGAAATCTGGTGATGGTGGATAAGTTATGATGATTTATGGCGGAAACGGGATGTGAATCCGGGCCCGGGAGCAAAAACACTCAATCAAGTTAATACATTCAGAACATGTCATTTCCTGGTTCCTAACACGTTTCATACACATAACTAACCAT
Organism: Deinandra increscens subsp. villosa; assembly: GCA_039602395.1. NCBI lineage: Eukaryota > Viridiplantae > Streptophyta > Magnoliopsida > Asterales > Asteraceae > Deinandra > Deinandra increscens. Next base: position 11,873,151 of record JBCNJP010000003.1, read on the forward strand.
GCAATTCTTATGCAGCTTATGTTTAAACCAGCACTTCAATAATTAATCAGCTTCTATTCCTTAAACAGAGGGTTAGATTCTCAAATTTTAGCATGCATAAACACGTATGTTTTATAAACATTTCTCATGAGAAGATCAGACGCAAACAAACTATTTATCAGGGTTACATGGTTCAATAGTTGCTAACATGCTAAAATATAAAACTGGTAACACACTGATATTGCGACAAAAGGACTGAGGTCTTAAGGGAAATCCAATCAGAAGCCCATTGCCATTTTAAAGGTAACACGTAGCAGTTTGTTTTAGAAAAGAATTACTCAGTTCTGTTAAGAATTATTCAAGAAATCACATAGACAATTAGGTTCAATTTCAAGTTGGAGTTAAATATGACATATCATCATGCATATTACCTTGCTAAAGAATCCAAAATTTTAGAGTAAATACCCAATAAAATAAAAGTGTAAACTATGAGGTGCCGAATACCGAAAAGTGCTCTGCAGGAATACACATGACATCAAGCATAAGAATAGCAAATAGAGGAAAAGCGCCAACGGCTAGTTCGTGAATTCGAGTAAGTGGTGAGATAGCAAGCTTATGATAATCGCAACTACACATTCCAAGGATGACATGTGAGTTTAAACTGACACTGATGAAAATACCAGTAGGGAGGATGCAAATAACGTAATGGATAAATAATATAGAATTCAGAGCGAAACATATAATGTGCTTGACAGGATTTAGCAAGGAATTCACATAAATAAATATCAAAATGAGCGTGTCAACGGTTACGCAATTCAATAGAGTAAACAACTCGTTAGGAAATCTTCATTGTTTAAGCTCGACGGTGTGCCTAACCTCCTTGGTGTTCTTGCGCTTAATGCGTCATGTTTCCATTCTTGTCAAAGCATCGGTTCAAATGTGCTTCAAAAGTAAGATAAACCATGAAAGTGTTATAAAAAGGGTGTCTGCGAAGCACAAAGCATCGGGATGTTCAAAAGTGGTTTTGGCTTTTAATGGTTGCCTGTACATATGCGTTTTGCTAGAGTTCGATGCAGGTTTACCGCAGTTTCAAAAGATCTAATCGAGTGTTCCACAGAAAACGATCAGGGATATCACCTCAGTGAATGCCAAAGGGTTTATAAAGACAAAGCAGTCGACCCAAAAGTAGTGTCCCTTAAACGAAAGTCGATCTACTTCTTAACGCATGCTTCTAAAAGTTGGAGTTGTTCATTCGATCATGCGGTTTGTCGTTAATAAGAAGAAAAAAAAATCTATGGTTTCTAAAACGCTGATGTTCATCTAAGTCAAAACTCACGTCTGAATTGTGGCAGGAAATTGGCTTTATGAGAGTTTTCTTCTAGACTCGGACAATTGAAAGCATGAAGTTTGATTATTTCGGATATGTCTCTTTTGGTAGGAACACGTAAGAGATATATGTGTTCTCAGAAAAAAGTAGCATTAAACAGTTTTGTCGAGGATATAGTCCCGTTAGATGGAGTTTCTCCAGATGAGGTTTTTGCGTATGACTCTAAAGTCAATCATTAGTCCACTACTGATCCCACACTCAACATGCCACTAATGCTTATATAAAGGGTGTACCGCAGCCAACCCACCACACTACACTACTACAAAAATGGCCTTTCTTGACGCTTTTTGCGCGTCAAGAAAGGGCCCAGATGACGCGCAAAAAAGCGTCAAGGAAGGTAGGGTCAAGAATCCTCTTGACGCGCAAAATGCGCGTCATCTGCTTCTTGACGCGCAAACAATGACGCGCATTTTATGACGCGCAAAGCGTGTCATAAAAAGAGTGTCAAGGAAGCCCCCGTCATAAATTGCTTATGACACGCATAAATGCGCGTCATGAATTAAAACAAAATTTAAAAAAAAATATTTTTGTAGATTCACTAATTTCCACATTAATGACAATCAACCTCCTAATCAAAATAAAATACACTTGTAGCAAAATAATACATTTCATATATAGAACAAACATTACAAATGTAACATTAGTTTACATTGCACTAACAAATTTACATAACAAAACCACTTATCAATTTGGAAATTGATTTAAAGATTCTCCAACCACTATAATGAAGAATTACCTTGGGTCATCAATGCTGATGTCAAAACCATACCTGAAAATCATAGTGAACAGAAAATTCAGAACCTAAAGCACAATTGGAATTTGGAAATCACAATTATGAACATGTGGTGTTAAGTTTTGACACACAGAAAGCGTATAAAGCATATGTTGTTTTGCTAAAGTCTTATACTGAGGATTTTAGAGGGACCAAGATGTAACACCTTGTAAATTTCGCTAAAATTTGAGGGAAATTTTTGCGGTTATGAATTTGGATCCAGTAAGCCCAACAGGCCCATTAAGGAATTCATGGCCCAATAAAAGCCCAATCACTATAAACAATGTTTCGGGTAAGTGGAATTACCGACCCTGTGAGGTTATAAGTATTTTTCTAAGTATTCACAGAGAATTGCAGTCATAGAAATATATTTGGTTCGTGAAACGGCGGTGAACGACATTTGCATTGGATACACACTTTATATAGTGTGTTCAACGAAATAATTATTAGATTATATATAATATGACGTTTTAAACATTTGGAGAATGTTTACGAGGGTTTTATAGTATTTGAGTCATGTTGGAATTATTATGATTTATTTACGGGACGATAAATTTAACGGGTTTAGACAACGCGGTATAAGACTGGTTTACTTAATGATAGCACACAAAAATACCTAGATATTTAAAAGGGATTAAAGCCCTTTCTCCTTTTCATTTTCAAAAACAAGAAAACACACATATGTGTGTGTGTCGAGAGAAAAGGCAGAGACAAGGGGGTCTCCCCCGTTTTTCCGGTGACCGGACCCGGCCGGACCACGGCGGCGACGCGGCGACGCTAGGGCCGACACTCCCGTTCTCCACTTCTTTTTCGTTCCTTTCCTCGCTGATGGTTTCACCCTTGTTTCCGGGTTATTTTCTGGTCCTAATCGGTGGCATGAAAGGCCACAGCCGCGACCTCTCTAGCGGCGGCGGCGGCTAGGGTTCCGCCACCCAGCGGCGGCGGCGCTGTCGTGCTCTTCTCTGCCGGCGACGGTAAGGGTTTTTAACCCTCGTATCCTTTTTATTTTTCCATGGTAGAATCATCCTAAAACCACTATTCACATATGCATGTATAGATCTTGGACCGGTGATGACAATTGGATGGTGGTTCACGGTTGTAGAAAGCCGAACGGCGGCGGCCATGGCCTCCGGCCGCCGGGACTGTGAAAATGATGGTGGTGGTTGGTTATTTTGAGCATAGGAATGGGTTTAGTGGCGTTTGGCTACACTTTTGGGTGGTTTTGAGTTAACTCGGTTTCGAGTGAACCGAGTCGACTCGGTAACCAAATCTGGTCAACCAATATCTCGGGTCAAACGAAGTCAAACCAGAAAACCGAGCTTACAGTATTGTTCGTGACGAAAAATCTTGCGGAATAGACTACTTATTCATTAATTTTGGTGTCCGGTCAAAGAAAGTCAAAGGAAGTCAAACGGGTCAAACCCGACACATTCTGGTCAACGATTTTCAACGGTAAAAAAATGGTCAAATCTGGAAACTAATATCATATTATTACTCGTGGCAAAATTCTAAGCGGATGGACTGCTCATTCATCAAATTTCGGGCATGCTTTACAATTTACGGTTAACCGGGTTCGAGGCGCGTACCGACCGGAAGGTATACCGTGTTCTGATATCTCATAATTATTATGATAACCTTGTACGCGAGTATCACGACCCGCGGAAACTGTTATGAAAACTAAAATATTGTATGATCCGCAAAAACATTATGAAACAAGAACACTCGTTGTTATTTACAACTTACTCATAAAAAAACTAAACTAGTTATTACTAGTTTAATACAAAAGTTATGCTTATGTCTTTGTAAAAATGTAAATGAGATAACATTTACTTGAGATTAAAAGTTTAAATATTATAGATGTTTAATGTTGTATCATGCAACAATACTTGGAAACAGAAAATTTGAGTTAAATAAATATAAAGCGGTTCATGACACACACTTTTCCAGAAAATGATTAAACACTACTCGCAAATCACGAATATCAGAAAACTTAGTATTGCATCATGCAACATTAGTATTGCATTATGCAATAGTTTAGAAACAGAATATATATAAGAACATAATTGGCAGATAATGTCATAAACAGTAATGATTATAAATATTTGTTTTAGGTTGCTTTGCTAGTAACGCTATTGCTGCAAATATACCATCAAGTTGAACTTGCCAGATTAATCAAGTGAGTTCCGTTGACCTTGTCCTTGTTATTCAAAGTTTTGGCCACTATGATTTAGTGTGCAACAAGTTGAATGCTCTCTGACTACTTATTGCATTGTGGCGTGTAATGTGCAATAATCACTACGTAACTAGTATGCTAGATCATTTGGTGCATGTGTTGTACCCCTGTGACTTATATATATCTTACCGGTTGAACTCTAGTCATTACATTGCAAAAATATGTATTCAGAAGCATTAAAAGATATATGACAGGAATGGTACGGCTCACCAACAACTTCATAGTTGTTGATACAAGTTGATTCACCATTTTGTAGGAAATCAGTAGAGATCCTCGAAGTAGGTGACTCTACAGGAAAAAGCGAACAAGTTCAAATAGTTATCAAGAACCTTCGGGCCCAGTGACCTAGTATTCTGCATAGATACTAGAAGTAAACTTATTATTATTATCAAGTGATTGTAAAACTTATCAGGCTGTCTGTAAATAAGCTAATGGTTGTTTAATACATATATTATATGTTGCTTCCGCGTGTATCTGATATTGACAGCCTGTTTTCCACAACACCTCCCCCGTGCCTGACTGGGTGACAGGTGGTGCGGGCGGGGTGTGACAGGTTGGTATCAGAGCCACAGGTTCCAGCAGATTAGGTGTTCTTATAGATCCCCTAAGCTCGAACCTAGATCGGACTTTAAGACCAAATCCCGTTGTTAAGTCTTGACTTAGGCTGAGATTTTTGTGCATTAGGCAGCTATCGAAGTTTAGTGTAAGGTCGGTAGTAGTTTCAGCCTGGCCAACTGCCATTACTACCCACAGGTGCACTAAAGTTCGGTGAACCCGAGTGGGCACATTAAAGCTGATAGTCTTCCTCATCGTGTGTTAAAGCTCTACGTTATGACCATTTTTATGTAAGTAGGGTTCTGTAACCTAGGCTTTCATTGGGAATTTGATATCCTAGTTATATACTAACATTGTTTTAAGCATGCACCCAACACAAACATTTGGATCTGGCAAGTCTTCTTCTGCAAACATCAAAGGTCGCAATTGATGTGATAACAAACGTTGACAAGAATTCCCAAGAGGAGAAACCTGAAAAGGAGAAGTCAAAAGTTTTTACCGCGCATCTGTGATAGATATTTCAGAAATCTTCAGCTGGACTAGAGACAGTGAAGACAACGATTGATACAACACAAGACAACAAGGAAGAGCCTCAAAAGGAGGAGGATGTCCTACAACCACAACAATCACCAGAGCGTGATAAGGAAGTAATGTCAGCTTGGACACACTAGTAGATACCCCTCCGAATATCATTCTTATCACATCTACGTGTTATCAGTTTATGTAGTTGTTAAAGAAGGACCGGATGAGTCATTTCCTATACAATTGGAATTAGTAGTCACTTTACCACAGATGGGCAACTTCATGGATGTAACGGTTGACGATCAAATTACTGTTTTAGCTGACAACCTCATAAATATTTATCATTCACTACGATGCTTTAGGCCAAATATGGACGACGGGTGTCTAACAGTTACAGTTTTCCATGCCCACAAGGAATCAACAATTTGCATATTTCAGCAAATCCCCTACTTATTTGAATCATATATGATTGGCCTAATATCTTAACCACATCAGTCTCATCAGCAGCAGTCACACCAGTTCAGTCGCTTCATCATTTTCAACCTCAGTTATTACACCATGTTCAACCACAACAATATATTTTTCACCATACTCACTGTATATGGAACTTTGCCTCTCGTCATCCTCTGGTCCCAGCCCACCAATTTCATGCATCCTTTACAAGGAATCAGTAGAAACTAGTACAAGGTCGCATGTTGCAAGCGTGCTAAATAGAAGAAAACCGTGTGTTGGCAAGGAATATAGTAGAGCACAAGAAGAAGAAAGTATAGATGGCGAAGGCATACAAGAGCACGACATCTGCATTGGTAATTAGTTTCGATTCAGAAGAGACAAGAAGCATTGGCATGGTGATACATTCATGATGGGAAATGCAAACTTTTACCACACGACTAGTTGCTATAGGCTTATGACTAATCATTTCATGTTTCAAATTGCATGTTTGCATCTTATTTGCTAAATGTGCTACGTGAGGCCATATTTGTTCTCCCAATACCTGCATTATGTAAAACTATCTCACTAACCATAGTTAGTTATGACCAAAGTTAATGTTGTTATAGTAACTATGAGATTGAAAATAGGTGCCATATATGCATTTAAACACTTATTATGTATTTATACGATCGAAGTCTAGAGATAGACTGTGGCCTTAGGAGCCTAAGTGATTGCCTAAAATTAGGATCCAATTAAAAAAAAAAAAAAAAATTCGCACGCTTGTGCATTTATATTCATAATAATTGTCTTGTGCAACCCGACATAAGACCGGCACGACAAGTCAATTTTGACAAATAACACAAAGAACACATAATCCTTACAACAGTGATAAGGAAAATTACGGTCTACATCTGAGATGCAAGAAAACAATTCCTGATAAATATTCCAAACATTGTTCGCCATTGTGGTAAATTGCTTAACTCTCCACTGGAGACAAAAAGCTATGACAAATAAACATAATGATAAAAAAAAAATAATAATAAAAATAAAAAAAAAACCTATTTAGTACAAATAAGAATTCAATTATGAACAATTACGTCAGAAGACGGAGGCTGGTGGCAGTTGTAAGACTGGTAACAACTGTACTAGCTGCGGCGACAGTTCCTAAACTTTAGGCCAAGGAGAAAGAAGCAGAGCAAGACTCGTGATGACTTCGAGAAATCAAGTTGTATGAGTGCAATCAGAATTAGTATTAGCCACTAGAAGAAAGTTATTATAAAGTGCTACTCTCGTCCTACTAAATATACTTCCAGCTCTAGGAGCAAGACTAGAGAATCTATCAAAGTTGAGACTCTCGGCAACGTTCTGAGGATTCTGATTGGAAGGAAATGAGCTATTGAATAAAGAAAAGAGTAGCCGAAGAAGGAATGTTCGCACAAAGCATTCATTGCTTGCATATCTGGTATTTTCAGGGATGGAGTGAGTGAATCCCAATTCAATCAAGTCCAACACAATCATATAATTATTTTCAGGGATGGTGTGAGTGAATCCCAGTTCAATCAAGCCTAGCTTGATCAGATAATTATTTTCAAGGATAATGAGATAGTTGATTGTCTTTAGGGATGGTAATGATGCAACTGAAACACTCAATTGGTTGAAAGAGATCAAAGCTAACTAGACTTGTTAATTTACAAATTCATTCTTAATTGATGAAAAGAGTGAAATTGATGGATATTACGACTATACTAGGTAGTATAGGTATCATAGTAGGGAAAAGTTGACGATTTAAAATGATAATGGATGCACTGGAAGTTCAAATGGAAAGCAAATTGAAGAAATGACCTTAAGATTTTAAAGTATTGGCCCTAATTGAACAGCTCGAGGATTCAGAAGTGAAAGAAATCATTTTATCTACTAGTGTGAACACCAACGATCACCTTGAAAAGGTTGAGATCCGATTTGTATCCAGAACTTTAAAGGACTCTATTATGACATAACAGAAAACGATATCACATACCCAAGGAAGAGAAAGGAATTCTGAAAGAGAAATGGAATTGGCTTGCGCAATTTAATTGTTGAGGATATCTATCTATAAAAATAAATCTGAGAAGCTGGAAGAATTCCGTGGAGTGCATGACGTGTTCCACGTCTCAAATGGAGGAAATTTTTTTAATATCAAGTGGTTTAATGAGTTTCTTACTTCGGTGCTTCACATGACGGATACTGGAAAGAGATAGATTAGGAGAGATACTTAAGGCATGGATTCAACACTTGGAGCAGATGTGAGATCAACAAGGCCGAGGACTTTGAAGATCGCAATGGACATAGTTCATATCCTAAGCAAAGATTAGACTAGGATTCTCCTCCTGGTTAATCTTCTTTATCATAAAACTGCGAACCTCGTTCATTTCAACCTATTAGAAGGTCTCTTCATCGTCATTCGTGTTCCCTCGTTCGTATATGTAATGACCTATATTTCTTTGCTCTGTTGGTGAGTTGGCCTAATCATTAAGATACATGAAGGGAGAACTTATAGGGCATGTTTGTAAGGCAAATAGACGACTACGGTTCTAGAACGTAATCGTGAATTTGCAGGTACATATGTGCGCTTCTGGAATCCTATTGTGTTGATTAATATTCCTTGAAATTTCAAAAAAAAATTCATTCACAACCCCTTCACAACATATTTGATTACTCAGTTCTGGTGTCATAAAACTACAATCCAAGCTATCTTGTCATCATGTTACGAGTTGTTGACATATCCATCAGAAATTATTTGGAAATCCATAAGCACTTGAACTTTTAATGTCATCATGCCTTAGTTAGAAACCGGTAAGACCCTAAACTCTTCTATTAAAGGGCTTAAGGCTCTAGGCTTCCTATCACATGGTTGTGCAAGTTCCAAGATTCAATAAAATTCTCTATTTTTAACCATAACGTGTTTGATTATTCATTCGTCCCTCGAATCCCGAGCAAGTTGAAAAACAAGAATTGAAGATTTAGTTGCAAGAGCATTATGACAAGGATTTTATGGAGCTCAACACATTTCTAAGGAAAGCACTCGCACTCATTGAGAAGAAGCTACATGGACTGATGCCAATTTATACTGATTTTCATAACCTCGAACATGTAACGATCAAGAACTGATATCCCTTATACAAGATCAACGAAGTATTTGTTTAACGACAAGGAAGCAGTTACCTCATTATTTGATGGATATGAAGACTTCATTATAAAAATTCTGACACATCAACTAATGGATTTAGTTGTATACTCATGCGATGAGACAAGGTAATTGCGTATGTCCTCCGGCAACTTATGACACACGGAAAGACTTACATCATACATGGTCTGGAATTGAGTATAGAAGTATACGTTCTGAAAAATATGAAGATATTAATTTTTGCGAAAAGAAATTATGGTGTATCCTGTTCATGGGAGTTTATAACACCTCATAAATCATAAATAACCGAATATGCGTCAAGGGCGCTGGATGGAGATATTAGGTGATCATGATTGCAAGATTAAATACCATCCGGGGGGAAAAGCTAAAATAATGGTTGACGTTTTAAGTAGTGAAGAGAGACCAAAATCGATCTAAGTAAGAGCAATGAAGATTGATGTAAAAGTAACTCTAACTTATGAGATTAGAGAAGTCCATGATGAAAACATTGGATGTGACGTAATACAAAGATGTATGGTTACTCCTCCGATTAGACGTTGCGAATTTCGGGACGAAATTCCTTTGAGGAGGGGAGAGTTGTAACACCTTGTAAATTTCGCTAAAATTTGAGGGAAATTTTTGCGGTTATGAATTTGGATCCAGTAAGCCCAACAGGCCCATTAAGGAATTCATGGCCCAACAAAAGCCCAATCACTATAAACAATGTTTCGGGTAAGTGGAATTACCGACCCTGTGAGGTTATAAGTATTTTTCTAAGTATTCACAGAGAATTGCAGTCATAGAAATATATTTGGTTCGTGAAACGGCGGTGAACGACATTTGCATTGGATACACACTTTATATAGTGTGTTCAACGAAATAATTATTAGATTATATATAATATGACGTTTTAAACATTTGGAGAATGTTTACGAGGGTTTTATAGTATTTGAGTCATGTTGGAATTATTATGATTTATTTACGGGACGTTAAAATTTAACGGGTTTAGACAACGCGGTATAAGACTGGTTTACTTAATGATAGCACACAAAAATACCTAGATATTTAAAAGGGATTAAAGCCCTTTCTCCTTTTCATTTTCAAAAACAAGAAAACACACATATGTGTGTGTGTCGAGAGAAAAGGCAGAGACAAGGGGGTCTCCCCCGTTTTTCCGGTGACCGGACCCGGCCGGACCACGGCGGCGACGCGGCGACGCTAGGGCCGACACTCCCGTTCTCCACTTCTTTTTCGTTCCTTTCCTCGCTGATGGTTTCACCCTTGTTTCCGGGTTATTTTCTGGTCCTAATCGGTGGCATGAAAGGCCACAGCCGCGACCTCTCTAGCGGCGGCGGCGGCTAGGGTTCCGCCACCCAGCGGCGGCGGCGCTGTCGTGCTCTTCTCTGCCGGCGACGGTAAGGGTTTTTAACCCTCGTATCCTTTTTATTTTTCCATGGTAGAATCATCCTAAAACCACTATTCACATATGCATGTATAGATCTTGGACCGGTGATGACAATTGGATGGTGGTTCACGGTTGTAGAAAGCCGAACGGCGGCGGCCATGGCCTCCGGCCGCCGGGACTGTGAAAATGATGGTGGTGGTTGGTTATTTTGAGCATAGGAATGGGTTTAGTGGCGTTTGGCTACACTTTTGGGTGGTTTTGAGTTAACTCGGTTTCGAGTGAACCGAGTCGACTCGGTAACCAAATCTGGTCAACCAATATCTCGGGTCAAACGAAGTCAAACCAGAAAACCGAGCTTACAGTATTGTTCGTGACGAAAAATCTTGCGGAATAGACTACTTATTCATTAATTTTGGTGTCCGGTCAAAGAAAGTCAAAGGAAGTCAAACGGGTCAAACCCGACACATTCTGGTCAACGATTTTCAACGGTAAAAAAATGGTCAAATCTGGAAACTAATATCATATTATTACTCGTGGCAAAATTCTAAGCGGATGGACTGCTCATTCATCAAATTTCGGGCATGCTTTACAATTTACGGTTAACCGGGTTCGAGGCGCGTACCGACCGGAAGGTATACCGTGTTCTGATATCTCATAATTATTATGATAACCTTGTACGCGAGTATCACGACCCGCGGAAACTGTTATGAAAACTAAAATATTGTATGATCCGCAAAAACATTATGAAACAAGAACACTCGTTGTTATTTACAACTTACTCATAAAAAAACTAAACTAGTTATTACTAGTTTAATACAAAAGTTATGCTTATGTCTTTGTAAAAATGTAAATGAGATAACATTTACTTGAGATTAAAAGTTTAAATATTATAGATGTTTAATGTTGTATCATGCAACAATACTTGGAAACAGAAAATTTGAGTTAAATAAATATAAAGCGGTTCATGACACACACTTTTCCAGAAAATGATTAAACACTACTCGCAAATCACGAATATCAGAAAACTTAGTATTGCATCATGCAACATTAGTATTGCATTATGCAATAGTTTAGAAACAGAATATATATAAGAACATAATTGGCAGATAATGTCATAAACAGTAATGATTATAAATATTTGTTTTAGGTTGCTTTGCTAGTAACGCTATTGCTGCAAATATACCATCAAGTTGAACTTGCCAGATTAATCAAGTGAGTTCCGTTGACCTTGTCCTTGTTATTCAAAGTTTTGGCCACTATGATTTAGTGTGCAACAAGTTGAATGCTCTCTGACTACTTATTGCATTGTGGCGTGTAATGTGCAATAATCACTACGTAACTAGTATGCTAGATCATTTGGTGCATGTGTTGTACCCCTGTGACTTATATATATCTTACCGGTTGAACTCTAGTCATTACATTGCAAAAATATGTATTCAGAAGCATTAAAAGATATATGACAGGAATGGTACGGCTCACCAACAACTTCATAGTTGTTGATACAAGTTGATTCACCATTTTGCAGGAAATCAGTAGAGATCCTCGAAGTAGGTGACTCTACAGGAAAAAGCGAACAAGTTCAAATAGTTATCAAGAACCTTCGGGCCCAGTGACCTAGTATTCTGCATAGATACTAGAAGTAAACTTATTATTATTATCAAGTGATTGTAAAACTTATCAGGCTGTCTGTAAATAAGCTAATGGTTGTTTAATACATATATTATATGTTGCTTCTGCGTGTATCTGATATTGACAGCCTGTTTTCCACAACACCTCCCCCGTGCCTGACTGGGTGACAGGTGGTGCGGGCGGGGTGTGACACAAGAACAGCTTTTGCTACCTGTTATGCTGCTGTTATGCTGCTGTTTTGCTGCTGTTCTGCTGCTGTTTTGCTGCTGCTTTGCTGCTGGCTTGCTGCTGTTTGCCACCACAAAGTTAAACACTCTTGACTATGTTTGAATCATATGAAGAAAACAAAAACATGCAAGAACCTGTATAAACTACAGAGGCTAACCGGACAGAAGTTACTTAAGCTGATAGTATTGGTTTATATCCATAAGTTTCTTTTGTTTTTGTTTAATAATTAGTTTGATGGAATCAAAATAGAAGTACCTATCAGGTTCCTCTTTTCCTTCAATAAGTTCCTTGGTAAGCAACGCGGATGTTTGTTCCATCATTACACGGAGTAACAAATTCCTTAGCGAATAATGGTTCTGCAGAAATAAGCAGCTAAAAATATGTATCCGCAAAGGCACTAAAATATGTATACCTATTAGCATTGACCAAATAGTTAGGTTTTTTGTTTCTCACAAATGCATACATCAATCCAAAGTAAATAAATTATCCTTTTAATTATCATCAATGTATTCTAAAGATCGACAAGTAGCAAATTAATCATAGATTCATAGCAGGTCGTAAACAATACTTACAGGAACAGAAAAAGAAGCTTAAATGTCTAATACTAATTAAAACAATAATACACATCAATCATAGATTCATAAGCACTTAAGCAACAGATCATAATTCATAAAAAATACTAACATGAACATGAACAGCAACCTAAATGCCTAATACTAATTAAAAAAACTAATACATATCATACTAACAGAAAACATTAACAGCAGCCCAATTATAATATGAACTATAGACAAAAAACAGATACTAATAACAACTAAAAAGTAAAAAAAACAGATTAGAAGAACTAACCAACAGTGCAACAAACCAGCCGAGTCAAGACACCTTCAGTCACTTAATCATCACTTAACCTGCATAAAAAATTAAAGATATCTCAGCACACAAATACAAATAAACCAACAACTGAGATCAATCCATAAATTACCATAAACACTATCTGAAAACCAAAATAACAAGACACACACTCTCAGATCAAACAATTAGGTGGGCCTTTAATTTTAGGACTCCTTTAATCTTTTATTCGTTTGCTACTTGCTACATGTTTCAAGTATGCTTCACACTTTATGCCATCTACTGTTTTCTATCTTCTTATGCCAACTACTTGTTATAATTCTGCACACTAACAACCATGTGATCAACCAAATGCAGATACTACATTTCTATGACACTTGAAGACAATAATGGAGACATGAAGGTTACCAAAAAATGATAGGCAAGTCTTGCTCTGATTTGGTTATATCGAACGAAATGTATAGTTCCTAAGATCATTCATCATGTAAGAGAGAAAAAGTTTAAATTTTAACAGAAACATCAATATGATGTAGTCACTACAGCAATATTATTTATCTCACATTTACCTCTTAATAACATGGCATGCTATGCATTCATGATATAAGCAATAACATGTATCAAAACACCAACTGATAAGCAAAACGTGTATGAAAACAAAAACAGATCCCGTTGTTCTACCAGAAAACCAGACCTGGTATTTTATAACACAAACAAAGCATACCAAAATTGGAAGTCGGCACTTTAAAGCAAATAGATTATAACAACATGTAGATCTTTAAAATGAATAAAAATGAAAATAAAAAGAAGAGAAGAAAATCTTACCTGCCCTCTAGAACTGGAACCTGAACCAACTTGAGGATACTTCAAAACAGTCCAGTCAAAATCATAGACAAACAAATAGCCTGAAACACAAACACAACACATGATTTTAATTAAAGGAGAGTCAGATAGAGTGCACATATATTGTTGACGCTCAGAGGTTTCTAGCTATTCATTTTTATCTTGTTTACACTGTTTTCTACAGGGGTTTTCTGAGAGGATCTCTGCTATGGTCATGATCTACGCACCTTCAAGTTGAGGAATTTGAGGATCTATGTCTATAGTTGTTACAAATGTTGATTATTAGTAGTTTTTATAAGGTTAAGGAACTGTATTTTTTTTTTGTGGTTGTGTGAGCAGATTAAGACTAATGTAAGATCCCAAACCAAAAGGACTAAACAAATAAGTAAAAGGAGTAAGAAAAGAGAATGTCATGAACATTACTTCTTTCAGTTTATGTATGTCTTGAAAGACTCACCTTCGATCAATGTATTTTCATCTTTGGACTAGCTTCCTTCCAAAATATATATTCAGTAAACGACATCGACCAACCAATAACCCTCATAAGCAACTAAGCATAAAGAATACTACCTCCTTTTTTATGTCCAAGTGCTAACAGGTCCTACTCTATATAATTCCAAATTCATCCTGTTTTGTCAATCGAACGAATACACTAACTCAATGAGCTTAAAATCTAACTCCAAATTCCAAAGTAAAATCAGCCACATATCTATCATTTGCACCATGTTAAAGTCAAACCAAACTGAAGCGTAGAGAAAATCACAAAAAAAACAGCTTTTAAGAAGAATGGAACACTCAAGGCATATAAAAAATGAAAGTTTATATGATTTATTCAAATTTCAAACTATGTATAAATCAGAGAACATCTCAAGAACAAAATTGCTTAAACTCAGGGACTTAACCTACCAATTATGGACATCAAATCTACAACAACAGTCAGCTTTTCACCGGCTACTTGAAACAAGCCAAACGATATTCAACCAAATCCTTACTAAAATTCAAAATCAAGCGGAGAATAGCAAAATTTACAGATTGCAAATTTGCAATAACAGATTCTCGCACAAAAACCGAACTAAATCATCATGAAACAAGCGGAAACGATGCAAAATTCAATGAATTCTAAAACTAGAACACATTCGAACATAACAATCGTGGAAACAATTTGAATTAACCTGTATTGATTACATAAACAGCTTTGGAGTCTGAACTCAATGAATACAACAAATTAGTAGCTAGAAACCTGCGATAAATCTATTGAACAAGCCCTAACTTCCGGTTCTTGATTGATGAGAAGAATTGAATTCGAAATTATATAGATACAAATGCTGCTATGCATATAGATATATTCTATGTGTGTGTATGCATATATATATATATATATAGAAGACAAAGAGCATATAAAAAATAAAAATAGGTTCGTCTGACTGTAACAGGTCGAGAGAGAAAAGCAACACATGAAAGCAGAAACTTTTATACAAACCCTAAGTAGGAAATCTAGAGACGGAAATCACATCAACTAGAAGATGATTGGTGCTAAAGAATCGATTATATAAAGATATAAACCCAGAATTAAAGGATTTGAATCGCATACCTTGAATCAATTTCTTCTTATCGACGACGGGAAGCAAGGTCGCAGGGTCGCCGGAAAGGGTCGCCGGCGTTCGGTCGGGTGTGAGGTCGCCGGATGCGTGAAGGTTGTCGGGTCGTCTCTGCTGAGGGAGGAGAGGGAGGAGAGGGAGGAGAGGGAGGAGGAAGGTCTCCAGATTCGTGAAGGTTTCCAGGTCGTCTCTGCTGAGGGAGGAGAGGGAGGAGGACGGTCGCCGGATGCGTGAGGTCGTCGGATGCGTGAACGATGGCAGGGGGAGAGGGAGGAGGATGGTCGGCTCTGCTGAGATTCGATTTTGATGATGGAGCGGAGTGATAGAGAGTAATGAAAAATTAGGGTTTGAGTAATGGAGATGAGAGCGGGAATGAAAAAAATTAGGCAAGCGGGAATTTTATGAGGTAGCGGGAAATGAAAATTTGGGGAAAAAAATTAGGGGGGAAAAACATAAAACGACACTTTTTACATGACACGCATTTTTTAAGTGTACTCCGTGTTTTTTAAAAAAATAAAAATAACAGGAATTTTATGACGCGCAAAAATGCGCGTCATCTACCCTTAGGATTTTACAATTCTTGACAGTTTTTTTATGACACTCATTTTTGCGCGTCATAAATTATTGAGTGTCATTGTTTGTGCGTCAAGGAAGGGGCTTTTTCTAGTAGTGCTA
>JBCNJP010000003.1:11889917-11916771 GCA_039602395.1 Deinandra increscens subsp. villosa
TAGGAGATTTTCGGACCTACAGTATTTAAACACCCAGAGAGGAAATGCGTTAAAACTTATCTTTCATTATCGCAAAATCACTGATCGAGACACAAGAGGTTTAACCAACAGATGGCACAAATGTTTTCTAGGGTTTTTGCTAATTCGATGGAGCGATTCATTAAATGCAGATTGTGTTTAAGAAGAAGCCAACCAAGCACCTTCGCTATTTTTGTAAAAAATTAAAAAAAATTATGAGAACACTTTTAATGAAAAAAATCCTTCATTGATAGTTCAGCTTCTAAACCTATGGCCCTCCTGATTTTGTAGGAAAACCGTTCGCAAATTTAAATAAAATAAATACTTTTATTTAGTACGATTACAACAAATGAAATGAACCTATTCTATTACAATACAAGTGAAAGAAATTAGATCTACTCCTATTACAATTACAAGGAAATGAATTACGTTACAAGAAAAAATAGAGAATTGCAATACAATGAAATGAATAAAAATTACACTGAAATGAAATTACATACAAATGAAATGAAATAACATTGATTTGAATGAAAGAAAAAGAGAGACAGAGAGTTCAAGAAAATGTTTTGAATGATAAAATACTAATTGAAAGTCAAAGAAAAAGGATTTGAGAAAAATCTTTTGATATTGTTAAGAAAACGAGAAAGGTTCCAAGGAACCTTGGCGAAGGCTTCGGGTCAAAACCCGGGTCCCTTAAAACAAATTCCGGGTCTACCGAAGATCCGTTTTGTTTCCCAGGGTACAATCGCCTAAACCGTATTGTACGGCCGGGATAACTCTAAGCTTGAAGTTTACCTTCGAGTTCTTGAAGATCCTGACGAACATGACGAAGATTGGAAGAAAGTTTTGAGAAGAGGAGAGAGTTTAGAGAGAAGAAGAATTCTTGTGAATTCTGGTGTGTTTTGCCTCAACTAATGAGGCTGTATTTATAGTGGTGGGAATTCTTGTTGAGCACTCAAAAGTTAATTCGTAGTCAAACTTTGCATTAAACGTCTTTAATGCAAATTGATTTCTAATTAACACGGAATTACCTTAATTAGCTCAAAACGCGTTTACAGCTGTCATTCCGGAGGAATCTCCGCGTAACAGTTGTTTTTCCGGAAGAACTGATCTTCCGTTTCAACTTCCGCTTGAACTCCAAGCGGAGCTCCTTTTCCACTTGAACTTCAACCTGAACTTTTTTCCGGTTCAACTCACGTTCCGCTTGAACATATCCGCCTGGTCTTCAACCGGACCAACTTAAAAACAATAAGGCGGCTCTCAAGCGGCGATGCGAGCGAAGTGCAAAGTGCGCCATCAAAGCGCCACATTGCGCCTCATACGCCCACGCCACGCGCGCGCACGTGTGCGAGTGCGAGTGTGAGTGCGAGTTAGGGGTGCTTCGCACCCCTCAGGGTCCAAGGGATGTGTCCTACTAAAGGAAACAATAGTTGGTAAGGTTCCCACCTTATAAACCACTTTTGGTTTCAATCCCCAACCAATGTGGGATGAGTTAACATGCTATACTTAGCATTTTTCTCTCTAATTTTCGCAGCTTCACTAGTTGCCAGACCTCAACTTTGAGCTTCGATATCTCATTCATACGAGCTCGGATTTGGACGTGGTTTGATGCGTTGGAAAGCCCTCACAACGTACTACACAAACCTATAAAATACAAAGGCAACAACCTATGTTATCTGTATTTTATTTTAGTCCAAAGTTGGTGAAAAACTCATTTCCACACTTAGTGAAAAACCCATTTTTCACTAGTTTTTCTCCCAAAATTCCAACAATTTAAACCCCTTCTGAGTTTTCACCTTAAAAATCTTGAAAATACCCAAAGAGTTTTGACCAAAAGATCTAAACCCCTCCATTTAGTTTTCAATGAACCATGAAGGGGTATTTAAACACCCAGAGAGGAAATGCGTTGATACTTATCTTTCATTATCTCAAAATCACTGATCGAGACACAAGAGGTTTAACCAACAGATGGCACAAATTTTTTCTAGGGTTTTTGCTAATTCGATGGAGCGATTCATTAAATGCAGATTGTGTTCAAGAAGAAGCCAACCAAGCACCTTCGCTATTTTTGTAAAAAATAAAATAAAAATTATGAGAACACTTTTAATGAAAAAAATCCTTCATTGATAGTTCAGCTTCTAAACCTATGGCCATACTGATCTTGAGTTGTGGACGAGATGTAATGTCGTCATGATTTTCTGGATTTTGAATACTCTTTCAAGAGAGGTCAGTGACAAAGTTATGTATAGTGATATTGCTTCATAACTTTAGACTGGACTAAATAATTATTATGGTCAAGCCAATGGTGCCAAACTCTATGAGTTATGTAAGAGTTTGTGTGATATTTGACTAGGCAATACAATACTGATATTATTATTAAGTGCAATGATTTACCATATAAATAATTAACATTTGAATATTTTGCATTCATTACTTATAGCTTAGATATTAGTGGTAGGTTATTATTTCCTATTCTTCATGTGTACGTGTGTGTATATATTCTGGTTCATATCAATGTGA
This sequence comes from Deinandra increscens subsp. villosa, assembly GCA_039602395.1. Taxonomy (NCBI): domain Eukaryota; kingdom Viridiplantae; phylum Streptophyta; class Magnoliopsida; order Asterales; family Asteraceae; genus Deinandra; species Deinandra increscens. Next base: position 11,892,456 of record JBCNJP010000003.1, read on the forward strand.
TTATCAAGCTTTTCATAACCTTTATATGGTATCACAGCCATAGTCCTCCACCAAGATTCCTCAAGATCCGGCCTGGACACCCTACGCACGCCATGTCTGATTCCACCACCTCCGCCACCGTCCAACTATCTTCACAAACCCACTTCCCCATTCGACTAACCTCTACCAACTTTCCGGTATGGAGAAAACAGATCCTCTCCTCCCTTATTGGTCTCCAACTTGACCATCATCTCACCAATGAACCACCATCCCAGCAACTCGCCGCCGACAAGACCAAACCCAACCCCAAATACTTACCTTGGTTCCGTTAAGATCAAATTCTGATCAGTGTCATTCTCGGCATTTGCTCGAACGCCATCCAGCCTCTTGTTTCCTCCGCCAACACATCCCGACAAGCCTGGAACAACCTTAACAAAATCTACGCCAACAAGACCCATTCCCGCATCATCTCCCTAAAGGCACGACTTGCCAAAAATCCCCCCAAGGGTTCGCACACCATTACCGACTATCTCCACGAGATGAAATCCATAGCCGATGAACTTGCTTTAGCCCAAAGTCCCGTCGATGAGGAGGATGTCGTCAGCCACATAATCACCAAATTGATGATGACTACAACCATATTATAGCCGCCTTGAAGGTGCGTGATACACCGATCACCTTCTCGGATCTTTATGACAAGCTCCTTGATCACGAGCGCTTGCTTCTCGAAAATTGCCCACCCCCTCCATCACCACTGTTAACAACACCTAATGCCAAGCTACTCGCTTCTCGAGTCAAAATCCTACCCACAAACGCTACTCAAACAAAAACCCCAACAATGGCCAGAACCGCCAAAACCGCTCCACCGGAGCCTCATCATCACCAACGGCGTTACAGTTCCTTCAGCGCCTCCTGTGGTTAACTCCACTGCTGTTGCTTCAACACCCCCCCCCTGGATGTTCGACTCGGGGGCGTCCAACCATGTGGCCTCCACCTCCGCCTCGCTTCACGACATGTCTGACTATGGAGGGCCTGATGAGATCGTTCTTGGAAATGGTAAGAGCATTCCTATCTCACATATTGGGTCATCTATTCTTCCCACCTCCTCTCATTCCCTTGTTCTTGATAATGTCCTTCATGTTCCAAAATTGCATAGTAATCTTATTTATGTTGCCAAGTTATGTCGTATTAACCACGTTTTTATTGAACTTTTTCCCTCTCATGTTCTGGTTAAGGACCTAAGCACGGGAGCGCACCTTATGCGGGGGGTCAACCACAATGATGTCTACCTTGCTACCAACCCGGCTCGTGTTTCAACTCAACTCAACTCACCGTTGCCATCACCAATCTCCATGCTTGGCATCATACATTTGGACATCCGCCACTTAAAGTCTTCAAAGCCTTCCTCAAGACTTTAAATTTAAATAAATTATCCAATTTTTCTTCTTTACGTTGTGATTCGTGTGCGATTAATAAGAGTCACAAGACTCCATCTAGCAATAACTCCTCTCATGTTTCGAAACCTTTGCAATTGATTTATTCGGATGTTTGGGGTCCGGTTTCCTAATCTCATGATGGTTACAAGTATTATGTCCTTTTTGTTGATTATTTTTCAAAATATATTTGGCTATATCCCATGCAGCGTAAATCTGATTTCGCGGTGCTTTTTCCACAATTTAAAACGCTTGTTGAAAATTATCTTCAAATGCCTCTTGTTGCCTTATTCACAGATAACGACGACGAAAACATAGGCCTTGCACCCTACTTGCAAGCAAATGGCATCTCGCATTTCACTATGTAAAGAATGGTGTCGTGGAGCATCAACACCGTCATGTTGTTGAAACTAGTCTCGCCCTATTACACTATGCCCACTTACCCCTTAGTTTTTGGTCTCATGCCTTCCAAACCGCGGTCAACCTCATCAATAGGCTGCCAATCTCCATCCTTAACTCTCAATCCTCATTCCACAAATTATATAATTGCTCACCTACCTACTCTAAACTACAACCCTTTGGTTGCCTCTGTTACCCGTGGTTGAGACCCTACACCACTTCAAAATTGCAACCTCGCTCCACTAGGTGTATCTTCCTTGGCTACTCGTCATCCAAATCCGCCTACAAATGTTTTGAGCCCGTCCAAAACAAACTTTACCACTCCCGTCATATTAAAGTTGTCCAAACTGAGATTCCCTATACACCCGCCAACCTCGAAAACTCCCTCCCTACTGTATCCGGTTTCTTTCCTAGCACCACTCCACGTAACCCTCATCCACCCCTTAACCCACATAACCCTACTCCATCCATGCAGCCCATGCATCCTCCTGACCATATCCTCTCCGTCTATTTGTCTCCCGCCCCAACCCAATCCAGTTCCCAACCAAGCTTCTTTGCCACCTCTCCTCTGCCAACCTCTGCCACCTGTTAGCCCAGTCACAAAGCCTGTCACTATTCGCATAATTTTTTCGATTGCGTTGTCAAAGATTGGTCGCTACGTCAATTGGATGTCAATAATGCCTTCCTCCATGGGACTCTTCATGAGGAAGTCTACATGCAACAACCTCCTGGCTATGCTCACCTGTAATTCACAAACCATCTTTGTAAGCTTCACAAGTCGCTTTATGGTCTTAAACAGGCGTCGAGGGCCTGGTACATTGAGCTTGCGTTAAAGTTTGGGTTCCAAAAGTCTCTTGCTGACCCATCCTGGTTTATCTATCATCAAAACCACATTCTTTGTTACTTTATGGTGTATGTTGACGATATTGTTCTCACAGGAAACGATCAGCGTTTTATAGATCATTTTTTGCAACCATCGGCCAGGCTTTCTCTGTTAAAGATCTTGGTCCTCTTCATCACTTCCTTGGTGTTGAGGTCATACCTACCTCGTCCAGTTTGTTTCTCTCCCAGCATCGTCATATTAATGACTTGCTTGCTACCTTTCGTATGGATGGTGCCAAAGAGGTTGTCACCCCTCTTAGCTCTACTGACCCGCTCTCTCTAAATGATTCTTCCCCTTCAATTGATCCTAAACCATATCGCCAACTAGTTGGTTCTCTCCAATACATTGTCTTCACTCGCCCTGACATCTCCTTTGCTTGTTAATAAGTTGTCTCAATTCATGCATTCTCCCAAACAAGCTCATTGGCAGTCTCTTAAACGGGTTCTTCGTCATCTCGAGGGTACTATTCACTATGGTCTCTTCCTGGCTCGACATTCTCCAGTTCATCTATCGGCCTTCTCTGACTCGAAACTGGGGTGGTGTTAGTGATGGTAGACGGTCTATTACGGCTTATTTGATATACCTTGGGTCTAATATCATCTCGTGGAAGTCCTCTCGTCAAAAGTCGGTTTCATGATCGTCAACTGAGCTGAGTATAAAGCTCTCGCTAATGTTGCTGAGCTAAGTTGGATAAAAAATCTATTGACAGAACTGCGTGTTCCTATCACGGTTACCCCGACACTATTTTGTGACAATACTGGCGCCACATATGTTTGTGCAAATCATGTCTACCACTCCAGAATGAAACATATTGCGTTGGACTACCACTTTTTTCGGGAGCAGGTAGCCTCTGGAAAACTATTGGTTCGTCACATTAATTCAAAAGATCAGCTTGCGGACTTGCTCACCAAGCATCTGTCTCGGGCTCCATTACTTTACATTCGTTCCAAGATTGGTGTCTTCAACGGAACCTTCATCTTGCGGGGACGTATTTAGAGCAATGATTTACCAAATAAATAATTAACATTTGAATATTTTGCATTCATTACTTTACTTGTATAGCTTAGATATTAGTGGTAGGTTCTTATTTCCTATTCTTCCTATTGTACGTGTGTGTATATTTTCTGGTTTATATCAATGTGATGATCAAGCTTTTCATAACCTTTATAATTATTACTTATTTCACCAAGGTCAAACGAATTTGGGATAAATTGATTGCCTTTGACACAATTTCATGTATCTCTAAAGAGTTAGCCAAATGTGAAGAATGTCAATGTATTGTGTAATTTCTCATGGGACTAAATCATATTGGTAGATTGTATACCGACTTTTAGAACTTTTACGAATGCAGCATGTTTGTATCGGTATACTATTAGGGGAGGAGATATGGTAGCCATGTGGCTCCCCCAAGCCATGTTCACCAACCAATAAAATAGTGCCAACTCAATTTAGATGTTTTTGAAGCCATTTGGAGCCAGACCACATGGTATGATTGTGGTGTGGCTTCAAATCCAACCGATTTTTACCTTTTTTTTGTTTTTTAATTTTAATTTAATAACAACTTTTAATTAAAAAAACAATTAATACTAGGAATTAAACCATACAATACTTGGAATTTTTTTTTTAAATCTATAAAAAAAACTTAAAACAATATTAGATTTTTTTAAATATAAAAACTAAAAGGGGCAATCCCATCCATATTCTTCCGCGATTTCTCGTTTTTGTTGAAGCACGAGTGGAAGGAATTGAGGATCAACATCATCGTGTGGTTTCATGAAGTACTCGAGATCACTTTTTTTTCTTTTCGTTCACGTGCGAGTTTGTTCTCGATCATTTTACGTTGAGCCTCCATTGTAACTTTCACCGCATCGTACATCGCTTGCTTCTTTCCAAACATTTCGTCCCGAATCTTTGCCTTCATCTCCCTTTCTTTCATCCAATTGTTTTGAAAATCCGACATCATTTCCAACGCCCTTTCTGATGCCGAACTCTTTGCGGTGGACGAAGACTCACCCGACTTGTTTTTCCCTTTATGTTTTGGGTATGTAGGGTTTGAGTCGTCATTTAAATCGGGCAATTGAGTCGACTCAACTTCATTTGAAGTTGTGTAGTGCCCCGACTCAGACGTCTTGGTCCTTTTAGCCGGTTCCGGTATTTCACCGGCTACAACCGGAACCGAAGCACACTTGGGATGGTCTTTCACCTCGAGCCAACACGGCAAATGAGAAAACCCATTTTTCTCGTATATTTGTTTATACAAGTTTTGGGTTTTCAACAAAATATCCACATCCGCACTCTCGCTTGCCCAATTGTTAGTCTATTACAAAAAAAAAAATAATAATCAAGATATGTATATTTATAAATCTCAAGGTAATTAAAAAAAATAGTTGTTTTTACCGTTTGAATGTAGAGAGCGTTGAAGTTCGAAAACTTCGTGTTCAACTTCTTCCACTTTGAACTTACTTGGTCCCTAGTTCGCCCACTAGGTTCACCCATCAATCCGTCGAAATGAGCAAGAACTTTACCCCAAAACGAATCGCGACTTTGTTGATCCACCTTTTTCCCATCTTCGGACAAATGGATATAAGCTTTTGTCAAATTAAACTCCTCCTCTGACGTCCAAAGTTTATCTTTTGCTCGCGAGTGAAATTTACCTTTCTTAACCACTTGGACGTCCTCATCCATCACCTCAATCTCCTCTTCTTCAACCGCAACTTCATCACCTTCTTCCTCTTCAACTTCTTCTTCATTCTCTTCTTCTTCGGTTTCGGATTCAATTGCACGCCTTGGATCACGATATTGCGTGTTTTGGTACATGGCGTTTGACGTGGAGAATTGTTTCACTTGTGTTGAATGTGGGGGATATAACTCCCCTTGAGGGTCGTAACGCCCGGATAGAAGATCAATATAGGATTGTTGAGAATGATGCGGTTGATTAGTGTAAAAATTCGGTTGTGGTATGTAGGGAACGGGTTGTGATTGTGGTGGAGGAGTTGAGTTGGAGGTTTGACCGGTATTTCGTAGCTTTGGTTTAAATTTTTTAGGAGGAGCGGTTGATTTTTTGGTGAGAGCTAGTTTTTTCTTGGATGATTTATCCATGATGAAAGATTGTAGAGAAGAAAAAAAGATGTAGAGATCAAAAGATTGTAGAGAAGAAAGAAAGATGTGTGATCAAAATATGTTAAATATTGTGGTATTTATAGAGGTAATTTGTTAAAAAAGTAAAAAAAAAAAAAGAAACTAGCCGTTGTAACGGCTAATCCAACGGACCAATTTCACCGGCTTGGCCAGGCTTCTGGAAACCACGCGGAACCGCAAAGCTCGGAGCCAGGGAATAAACCGGGAGAGGTGGTATGGAGAGTCACATGGAGCCACCCGACTCCCCTTGGAACCGGCCTCCAACTCCCAACCATACTGGATCCCCTTACTATTCTAATTTAAAGTTTTTATGTATCTATATGTAAGTATACTATTTAATATTGCTTTGAAAAGTTTTACACAAACATATTTTTCTCAAAATTGTATTACTATAATCCAAACAATAAAGACATGTAGCACAACTATCTAATACAACAAAACCAATAGGTAAACTAAACTATAAATCAACCTACTTCAAAAGACCAATCAATGTATTTATTTAGTTATCGATTTTTAATTCATAGGAAGCCTATCGTCTTGAGGTTTTTGTAATTCTGCTTCATGGACACCTCGGTGTTGTTGTAAAGGTGTCCGTTTCACGATCACCAAGCACATCATACTGTAGTGAGGACGATAGCATTACGTAGGTAGGCATAGTATAGTATTATGTAGAGTTTTTACATACCTACTCATACTTACAAGAAAAGAAAATCAAAGATTACAAATTGAATTTAACATTTTTACAAGAAGTCTGGGGGCATCGCCTCCAACAGTGGAGTCCAAGTGATAGATTTCCTGACTAGGGGTCGAGCTAACCTGGTAAATATTCCTTTATAAAACACTAGGTTACGGGTTGAATTTATATTATTAGACACATATAAAATGTTAGAAAGTGATTTAAATAAAAGTTTGGATACAAACTGTTAAGTAGTTAATTCTGCAGGGACTGTTTTGTAACTATTTTAAATAGCCGTTGATTAGTTTGTTAGGTAGGAGATTAGCCGGCTATAAGTGTGGTGTTAATCACTGTGTAATCCCAATCCATTGTTCTTAATAAAATTTCCAATTAGCAGCTCATTCTCTCTCATTCAATCTTCAATTTGAATTCTCATTTGGTATCAGAGCCATACGGGCTTCTGATTCATCAATTCAATCGAGCGATTTCGATTCGATTTGATTGCTATCAAAAGGGGATCTTCTGATCCTCTCTTTCGGTGTTCAAGATTCATCGTCTTCTTTCTCCGGGAAGATCTCCTCGTGGCTCAGGGCGTCCAGCGCCACCACTTGTCAATCGAAACCCTGCGATGGCCGACGGAGGTGGAGGACTTAACAATCGAAATGCGGTAAGGGATAATTACATCACAATACCCCTGCAGTGCCCACTCCTAACTCAGACAAATTACACTATTTGGGCTGTGAAATTGAAAGCCATTTTCAAAGTTCACGGACTGTGGGAAGTCATTACTGCAGAAGATGGGGCGGAGATTGATTCCAAGAAAAATAGTGCTGCCATTGCTTACTTATTTCAAGCACTGCCGGAAGAGTTGGTGATTCAGGTGGCAAATCTTGACTCAGCACAGAAGATTTGGAATTCGATACAAACCAGGTATGTTGGCATTGATAGGGTGAAAAAGGCTAGACTTCAAACTTTGAAATCTGAGTATGACTCCTTAAGAATGAAGGATAATGAGTCTATAGATGAATTTACGGCAAAGTTAAGTGCCTTAGCCACTAGATCAGCAGATTTAGGTTCCCCTATTGATGATGCCACACTGGTTAGAAAGTTACTTGAATCTATCCCCGAGAGGTTCATTCACATTGTTGCATCAATGGAGCAATTTATGGATCTTGACACCACACTGTTTCAAGAAGCAGTTGGGCGGTTGAAGGCATTTGAAGAGAGAACTGGGAGAGCCAAAAAGCCAGAAAGTGGGAAAGATGATCAATTACTTTTGTCTTACACTGATTGGCTGGCAAGGTATAAGGCTAATAATGGAAAGAAATGGGAGAAAAATGGGAAAGGCATTGAAGGAAGAAAGCACCAGTCCAAGCAGTCTGATACTCACAAGATTGCTGAGAAGAAGCAGTCAGTAAAAGGGAAGAAGGATAAGTCAAGAATCAAGTGCTTCAAGTGTGAAAAACTTGGACACTATGCTAGTGAATGTGGGAAATTCAAGGTCAAGAATCAGGAGGTTAATCTCACTGAAGTGTCATCAGAAGATGAGCCAACTCTATTGATGATTTCTCATACTCAAAGAGCAAATCAAAAGGAATTGGTTTTCTTGAATGAGTTGGAAGTAATTCCCTCTAAGTACATTTCTGAAGAAGGAAGTGAGGAAGTGTGGTACTTAGACAATGGAGCCTCAAACCATATGACAGGAAATTGCTCTCACTTTGCCAATTTGGATAGAAATATTGGTGGCAAAGTGAACTTTGGAGATGGTTCTAGTGTAGTGATTGAGGGCAAAGGGTCTATAGTTCTTGAAGGAAAAGGAATGGCTCAAAGGCTCTTAACAGATGTATACTACATACCACACCTCAAAAGCAATATTCTCAGTCTGGGTCAAGCTTCAGAAAGTGGGTGTGAGATCAGAATGAAGGAAGATCATCTATGGATGTATGATAGGCTTGGTAACTTGTTGGTAAAAGTAAGGAAGGCGCCAAACAGATTGTATAAGGTCAATTTGAAGACAGGTATTCCTAAGTGCCTCTTAAGCAAAGTGGAAGAAGAAAACTGGTTATGGCATGGCAGGTTGGGCCATGTGAGTTTCCATACCCTGGAAGAAATGACCAAGAAGGAATTGGTGAAAGGAGTGCCACCAATTAAACACACATCACAATTGTGTGAAGGATGCCTGGTGGGAAAACAAGCGAGGCATCCTTTCCCTGCAAAAGCTTCATCAAGAGCAAGTAAGTTGCTGGAACTCATCTCAATTGATCTTTGTGGGCCTATTGCTCCTACTACCAAGGGAGGTAACAGATACTTTTTCTTAATTGTTGATGATTTTTCAAGATATATGTGGGTATATATGTTGAATAGAAAAGATCAGGCATTTGATACATTTAAGAAATTTAAAAGGCATGTTGAAAGCAAGTTTGATTTGAAAATCAAAGCCTTAAGGTCTGATAGAGGTGGGGAATTTACCTCTTCAGAGTTTAATCAATTCTGTGATGAAAATGGAATTTCTAGGCTTCTCACTGCCCCATACTCCCCTCAGCAAAATGGGACAGTGGAAAGAAGAAACAGGTCCATCTTGAATATGACAAGATCAATGATGAAGTCTATGATGATACCACAAGAATACTGGGGTGAAGCAGTGAGACATTCTGTTTACCTGTTAAATAGGCTTCCAACAAAGGCTTTGCCTGATTCCACCCCATATGAAATGATCAAGAAGAGAAAGCCTGAGCTCAATCATTTGAAAATCTTTGGGTGTGTAGGGTTTGTGAAATTGCTTGCACCAGGTGGAAAGAAGTTGGATGATAAGAGTAAGGCCATGGTCTATTTTGGGACAGAAGAGGGAAGCAAAGCCTACAGGATGTTGGATGTTGATCAAGGGAAAGTTGTGGTGAGCAGAGATGTTAAGTTTCAAGAAGATAAGCAATGGGAGTGGAACAAAGGTGCAGGAGATAGTGTTAGTAAGGATGCTAGTTGGCAGGACTTCTATGTGGATAGAGAGGTCAGAATTGTCAATGAGGTAGCAGCTACAGGTGATCCTACCTTAAATAGTGATCATGATCAAGGGGGAAATGGGTCCAGTGATCATGCCACCACTACTACTACAAGCACAACAGAGAATTCTGGTGAACAGGTGGGAAACCAATCTGATGAAAGGAGGGTCAGGTATCCAGTTGGGAAGGTTTCCAGATCAGGCAGAATCACAAGTGTGCCTGCACACTTGCAGGACTATGTGTTAGACAACAGAATATCTCAGCTAGCTCACAGTCAGGAGGAAAATGATCAAGTGCAGTTGCTTCTTACTCAGGAAGAGGAACCTGTTGTGTTTAAAGAAGCCATAAAAATTAAAGAGTGGAGAAGTGCTATGAAGGATGAAATTAGTGCCATTGAAAGAAATCACACATGGGTTCTGACTGATCTTCCTGCAGGTAGTAAACCCATTGGCCTTAAGTGGCTGTATAAGATTAAAAGGGATGCAAATGGGCAGATAATTAAGTACAAAGCCAGGCTTGTTGCAAAAGGGTATGTGCAACAAGAGGGAATTGATTTTGAAGAGGTGTATGCCCCTGTGGCAAGGATTGAGACCATAAGACTCATTCTTGCTTATGCATCTCAAATGAACTGGAAAGTATACCATTTGGATGTCAAGGCAGCTTTTCTACATGGAGAGCTGAAGGAAAATGTATATGTGGATCAACCAGAGGGTTATGTGAAGAAAGGTGAGAAGAACAAGGTCTACAAACTGGTTAAGGCTTTGTATGGGTTGAAACAAGCACCCAGGGCCTGGAATACTAAACTAAATGAAGTACTAAAACAGTTGGGATTCAAGAGATGTCAGCATGAACAAGCAGTGTACATCAGGGTGAAAAGAGATAGCAGGTTGATACTAGGAGTGTATGTTGATGATTTACTGGTTACAGGAAGTGACCAAGCTGAGGTGGATAAGTTCAAGGGTGAAATGCAGTCCAAGTTTGAAATGACTGATCTTGGACTTCTGTGTTACTATTTGGGAATGGAAGTATCACAAGAGCCTAATGGAATTAAGATCAAGCAATCAGCATATGCTGCAAAACTAGTTAGTTTAGCAGGTTTAGAGAATGGTAATCCTGCAGCTATTCCTATGGATCCTGGATTGAGGTTGTACAAAGAAGTGGGAGGTGAGGATGTGGAAGCAGGTGGCTATAGAAAGCTTGTTGGGTCTCTTAGATATTTAACACAAACTAGACCTGATTTGGCATACTCAGTTGGGTATGTAAGTAGGTGCATGCAGGAACCTAAAGAAGCACATATGCAGGCAGTCAAACACATAGTGAGGTATGTGAAAGGTACAATTAATCATGGTTTGTTTTATGGCAGGAAACAGGAAGGAAAACTGGTGGGCTATAGTGATAGTAATCATTTTATGGAAGGAGATGATGGTAAGTCAACTTCAGGAAATGTATTTTACTATAATGATTCTTTGATCTCCTGGCATTCACAGAAACAGAAGATTGTGGCACTGTCCTCATGTGAAGCAGAGTTTGTTGCTGCAACTGTTGCTGCATGCCAGGCAGTATGGTTGGCTGGTTTACTTGAAGAATTGACTGGGTTAAGGCAAGAGAAGGTGCTACTCAATGTGGATAACAAGTCTGCAATTCAGTTAATGAAGAATCCGGTCTTCCATGGGAGGTCAAAACATATCAATTTAAGATTTCACTTCATTAGAGAATGCATTGAGAGAGGCCAAATACAAGTAGATTTTGTAGGCAGCTCTTGGCAAAAGGCAGATATTATGACAAAGGCCTTGGCAAGAATAAGGTTCAATGAAATGAAAAGGTTGATTGGTGTTGTGGAGCTGTGAAAGATGAAGGCTCAGGAATAAGATGGAAAATTCTAGTTAATCATTGTGTTAATTCTTTGAATTGATCTCATAGCACACTAGTGTAATCAAGTCCATTGGACCTCTGTTGCATGGTGATTAATGCTGTGGTTTTGATGATAAGAATTGTTACATGATGAAGGTATAAGCTGCAAATGGATTGTGATTAGGGGGAATGTTAGAAAGTGATTTAAATAAAAGTTTGGATACAAACTGTTAAGTAGTTAATTCTGCAGGGACTGTTTTGTAACTATTTTAAATAGCCGTTGATTAGTTTGTTAGGTAGGAGATTAGCCGGCTATAAGTGTGGTGTTAATCACTGTGTAATCCCAATCCATTGTTCTTAATAAAATTTCCAATTAGCAGCTCATTCTCTCTCATTCAATCTTCAATTTGAATTCTCATAAAAAAAAAGGTAAAATTAATAAAATTTATTATGTTTGATAAATTGTTAATTGGTTTTCTTAAATTTATCAAATTATTGAGTAAATTTATCAAATTCACATTAAGTTTGTCAATTTTTTTAAATGGAAATTTAGTTTAACAAAATTGGTAATTATACTTAATTGATAATCTAATAAATTGATACTTGAATGCGGTTTTGACATAATGACATGTGTCAATGCTGATGTAGACCTCTTAGAAATAAGACATGTAGTACCCATTTTAGTGCTTTATTAGGATTAAAGATACATCGGATTTTCTTAAATCCGGATATTAACCCAGAATTCAACCCAAACCCAACCCTATGAAAAAACGTCAAGAAACCTTGGTATGGTAGTTTTTGACAGTTTTGGACAAATTCAAATATACAATTTTGATCATTTATTCTTCTGGTACACGTAATTCACACCAAATCAACATTCTTTGTTCTTGAAGTTTACCAAGTTTTATTACTACTAAATTACGAATTTACGATTGTACCATCGAAATAATTCAGTATGAAAGTTGATCCACAACTCTCAGAAATTGAAAGAACCAATTTTTACTTAAGGTTTTGGTCTATTTATTTTTATAAAATTTAGAAATAGCTGTTAAAAAGACTAAGATTAATGAAGTAATGAAATTAAAGGAAAAGAATCAGGATCATTACTTCGAAGACAAGGAACTAAAAAGAAACAAAATTAATTTATTCCAACTTTAGAAGAAGTAATTTATTCCAGCTTTACATTTTATAAAGCCCAAGTGGTAATGTATTTATAATTTATCTTAGAAAACCAGTTAAAAAAAACTTGCCACATCATATGCCACCTCAGCTCTCACCTCTCATCAGTCATCACGGTTCCTCTCCTCCCCATTAAATCTTCTTAATTAATATTTTATGTGTGTATCAAAATACCACATGCCCCCGGAGTTCATTTTTGAGGAGATTGGTAATGTGTTCTTGTTAGACTGGGAGAATTTAGAGTGATTTTATTGTTTTAGTTGTTTCTTGTTACCTTGTTTTCTTCTTTAGTTTTTTATTAGTTTGGTAACTAGTAAAAATTTTCGTTGCCCGTCCAAGAAAAAATAATCAGAATGCCACTTTATCTTTTACCCATTAATTAATTGATCTAAAGGTGTCGGTTTGATTAGAATACTTATTTGCTCTTTTTCCACTTTCATCATCAACTAGACTTGATACTTATTTGCTCTTTGATTAGAAATTTTGAATACTTATGTCCTCTCAGACAAAGGACATTGTTCTTTTTAATTTGAAAATTGGATTTAAATTATCTTTACCTTTCATCGATTGGTCAGAACTAATTTTACGTAATTAAATACTACCGAACCTAACTTTTAATCTATTTTCTTACAACAATCCCCGACTAACAAAAACTTAAGGATTAGTTTTTTTATGAAACTTGATATTATTGTCGGCCAATTGATAAAACTTAGGATAATTTTTTTATGAAACTTGGGATTATTACCGGCTAATTGATGAAATTGAGATTATTTAAATCCAAGTTTTATAAATAAAAAAAACTAACGTCGTTAACTTTCTGTTTGTCAGGGACCGTTGTAGGAAAATAAGTTAAAAGTTGGGCTCGGTAGTAAATATTTCGTTACTTGAAATTAATGTCGGCCAATTGATAAAACTTGAGATTATATAAATCCAATTTTGTTTTCTAATTTTCATTCTCTTTTTCACACATCACCTTTCCTCTATCTAAATGTGACAGATTACTTTTATCATCTCACATATCTCTTTCATCTTCTCTCCTCATAATACTCCAAACCCGTCGTAGTCTTCAGCCTCGAACAACACCCCACTGCCTGTAACATGTGGTGTGCCGCCACCGTCCTTGTAGTACGTTGTCGCAACTTTCACTACTCACTTCCGCTAGTATATGTCGAAATCAATCTGCGGTTACATTCAAATCTATCTAAAAAATCTAGATGATTGATATTTTAACATCTTTGGGTAGTCTTTTTGTATTTTCATTTTCTTTATGCTATGTTTTAGCAATTTAACCGTTTTATATAGTTGTGACGTAGATCCGTAGGGTGGATCAAGCTTCAAAAAATTAAAGATACGAGAGACTAAAATTAAACCAACTAAAAATAAATACAGAAACAGCTAAAATAAACCAACTAAAAATAAATGCAGAAACATTAAGCTCAACAATTGTGACAATTTTCTCTTCTATCTTTTATTACATCCAAAATGACAAATACTTATAGCAGAAAAACATCCAACGAAAATAAGAAGTGGTCCTACAATTAAGCAACTAAAACTAAATGAATCATGCAAAGTGGTAAAAATGTGGGATCATGGTGCTAAACTTCAGGTGCAAGGAGCTGAGTTTTTAGTCTAACAAACGTGTGGGCTTCTCAATAGTTCCTCATGGGTCTGGTACGCTTCTCTTGGTGGGCTAGTGAGCCTGTATCGGCCTGGTTGTTAAGGATTGGGCTGGACACATCAAGCTGTGTATTAAAATCTAATAAAACCTAGATGATTGATATTTTAGATGGGGTTAGGTTTTAGAATCAATGGAACTGTTAAGCTTATGTCATAAAGGGAAACGTGATTACAATTTGGGTAAGCATCATATGTCACCAATTCTTAAAAATGGCTCTAGCTAGTTCTCGCCCACTTCTACTTCAGAACCAAGATTGCTTGTCTCCACTTATACAAAACTTTCGCTAAGTTGTGTCCGAAAAATAGTGTTAATCATAGGCTTGACATGTGTCGCACAACTGACTCTGACGATGACTAGTGCTTTGCACGGTTGTGTCACGTCTTGGCATGACCAGGTTAACGAGGGTATTCAGTATTCAAATTAGATTCGAAATTTATTCGATTCGAATTGAAAATCACCGATACAAAATTTTGTTTGAAATTCAAGTTCGAATTTGATTCGATTCCGTCTCATATCGAATTTCGATTTGAAATATTGATATGACCATTGTTGTAAAGCTCCTTGAGTACTCCCCCATATTCCCCAACTACTCCCTCTATGTGGGCGGATACTTTCAACTTCTCAGTCGACCGACTTGGGAGTGCCTAACGACTTTTACAAACACGAATATGACAGTAAGTTTTTTATTTGTTTTTATTTTTTATCCATCTGAAGATAGTAATACATGCTTTCAGTATATTATACGTTAATTTGAAAGCTTTATAGTTTTATCGTCACCATTTTTTCAAATAGTATTATGTTAAATTTATTCAGAGATGTTTAAGATGGATGTATTGAACTAGATTTTATTATCACGTATATTGCTATAGAGATAACACGAAACACAAAACGGTTGCATTGTTAAGAAACAACATAAAAAATAAAAAATAAAAATACAAACAAAAACTACGCAACAACGTTAAAATAAGAGGCTTAGTTAAATTTTTCACTATAATAATTATATATCTAAAGGCAAACGGTGTATAACTAAAACTAATGGAACGCGTAAAAACGATTTAAAATGAATAAATTTAAAAAAAATTAAACAATATGAAAAAATAAAAATAATAAAGAGTGTCGCCTACATTACCTTTGCGGGAAAAAGAGTAACATGAACTACACAAAATTAGACACTCAAGAGCAACCTTATAAAACAAAACAAAACAAAAAGAAAAACACTTTAACAAAACCGAAAAAGAAAAAAAATTATAATAATAATAATATTATTATTATTATTATTATTATTATTATTATTATTATTATTAATATTATTATTATTATTATATTTATTTTAACTTTTAAGTCACTTGATATCCAATGAAACAGTCACGTGACATAGTTGATTCAAATATAGTTGTTTTGTTTTGAATGTTAAGTTAAAGTATGTGTAATTTAGACGTTTCATATTCTACGTTAAAGTGTGGTTTCGGCTATTTGATATTTTGATGGTCTATTAGTTTCGTAGATTTGTATTTTTTATTAAATAATTAAAGTTTTTAAATGTTTTGGATAACTTTTAGGGGTCAATCTTTATTAAATAATTGAAGTATTTAAATGTTTTGGATAACTTTTAGGGGTCAATTTGAATCGAATTCGATTTATATTCCAATTCGAAAAACTAGATTTAAATCTTCAAATACGATTCCAGCTTTAATTTGAATCTAATCAAATTCAAATGGATGCTAAGAAGATTTAATCATAACTATAAGTGAGGACCAAGTGCTTATTTGTGGGACTTTATTTTGTTGTTTCTATAAGAGAGGAACATTGGTTTCATGATCTCAACATGTTCAGGAATTCAAGTAGAAGTTGGATGCAAGATCTAAGTTAACTTAGTGTGAGTGTCTCATACAATTTATTAAAGTACAAACGATTACATATACTTGAAATGGTATATAACAAACAGTAATTGGTGGATCAATCAAGCATCTAACTGAACTTAATCTGTGAGTAAAGAAGATTAGATGATGATGATGATGATACCATAATGGAAGTTAGCATGTGATCTCACAACTTTGACTTCAATTCATGTTTAACAGATTCAGTTGCCATCTGCCCTCGAAATCTTTTCTGGGCTTTAAAGAGAAACTCATGAACTTCATCAAAATGAGGTGCAGTCGCCCTCTTTGTGTCTTCGATCCACTGAATAACTTTCTTATAAGGGCTTAATATCCGATCATGATCCTTCTCACTAAGAAGCTGAAACATGAAATTTGTGTTTTGATGTCGAATTAACCAAAAAGATGAATAAATCAGAGAACTTGATCAATCATGTTGATATGTAATATAGTTTTACCTCAAGTTGCATGATTTCACATACTAAGCTGATATCTGCTATTGATGGTTGAGAGCTTCCAACCAAAAACCTGCCATCTTTTAGCCAAAAACCTTCTAATTTAGATAACGATTTCACCAGTAACTTCTCACCCTCCTTGGCTGCTTGAGGGTTTGAAGGCAATCCGTTTAGTGGTGCGAGGATGGTGTTGAAAACAAGCCCGACTGAAAGCAGAAAGTACAAACATCAAAAGTCAAAACCAGGCATATGGCAAAATCATTTGGAATATACTCGACAAAATTTTACAAATAAATGGGAAAATTTTAAAAGAGTGGTCACCTGTTCCACTGCGTAAATTGGAATGATGCCAGTCTAAAACAGACTGGATTTTAGATCTTTTGAATATATCAGCGGGATACCTATGAATATGACAAGATTATTTATGTAACTATGTTAAAACAAAGTTCAGAATTTATATGAAAGAGAATAAAACCGACTCACCAGTGACTTGCAACTCCAGGAAATGCACAACATATGTAGATAAGAATCGCGTGACTGCAAATCAAATAATACTTTTACAGTTTTACTTCATGTAAAGAAAAGAAAATGAAACCATAAAGAAAGTCAAAACAAAGAAAGAACCTCTCAAACAGCTTAAATCGTCCATCAACTATTGCCGGAACTCGACTCATGGGATTTATTGCTGCATAAAACAAGATTAATGAACATACTTATGCGTTAATGATTCTTCTTTTCAGTTAATCAAAAGATAACAATGATAGTTGTTTGATCACCTAATATCCATCAGCTAAATGAGCAAAATTCAACACAAAATCAGTAAAGATGGTGGTAAAACCTTTATATTCAGGAGAGTACTGCTTGTTCTTCAAGACATCTACTCGGATTTCCTCGAAATCTATCCCATTTATCCTTTCAAATAACATCCAAAAAAGGCATAAGAAACAGAAATTAGACAAGTATCTGCTTCAAACCTAGTTGCAGATAGGAAAAGTAACACAAATACAGCACCTAACATGCTAATAAGACTAAGAATCGAATTAAACAGTAAACCTAATTTCAAATTTCTTACAGTAATTAAGAAACCCCAAGTCAATTTGCAGAAATTTAGGGTTTTTCTGAAAAAAAGTTGGAGCAACTAACTGATGGATTCAATAATAAGATTTAAGGTAGTAAATGATGAAAATGAATTGAGGGAAGAAGATAGTTTACTTGCAGAAGATGAGAACTGCACGAGATGGTTGGGACATTCGATCAGCATATACTTTCAACGCCATGTTAGTTAGTTAGTTAGTTAGTGAGTCTCTGGGGTGATTTGGATTCTAGGTTTTGAGGCGTTGAAATGATTGGATCCAAAATCAACTTCACCGCAATATCTTCTTCCACTTGTTTTCAGCTATGGAAGCAATGATTAGCATGTTTCCACATCCACCGCTGATCCAACTTTGGGTCCGATTCGTCATTTTTGGTTGGATAACCTTTTTATTTATTTAGGGGGCCCGGTTTGACATTTTTGGTCAGTTGGTGAGTTATCATTTTATTTTACCACAACGGCTCTTGAGAAATGATTTTGTTATTTTAATGGGCTGTGGCTATAGACATCCTTATTTTTATTAAAAAAATTCAATCTTCACGGTCGTTTCAATTAAAACGATCGTTTTGGGATCGTTTCATTCAAAACGGTCGTTTAAAAAAGGGGGCCCCTGAATTTTAAGGTTTCGTCGTCGCGACACGTCATTCTGTTTAGATCGTTTTGGGATCGTTTCATTTAAAACAGTCGTTTTAAGTGAAACGACCGTAAAAAATGATGTTTTTAGCAAAACAGGGGGGTTTCTATATAACCACTCTTTTAGTGTCGTTAAAATGTTAAATATAATATATTTAAACAAATATGAAGGTGTGAAGGTGTGAAGCCTGTAGAGGTGAGTAAAAAATCAGTTACTGAGAAACCGGTCTGGTTTCTCAAACTAAATTATCGATTCCAAATAGATTTGTCATTTTAAGCTTCATAACCAATTTCAAACCAGTTTTTTACAGGCCGGTTATCAAAAAACCGATTCCAAACTTGTTAAAAACCGATTATTCGGATACAAACTGGTACAAACCGATTTGTATAGGTTTAGCATATTTCTATCTAAAACCGCTTTGAAACTGAAACCGGTGTTGACAATATGGTGATCAAACTAAAACCGGTTTCAAGGGGGCAATGCCCTCTTGACGGAGGTCTGAGGTAGCCTCTCTGGGAGTGGAGTCCAAGGGGAAGTATTTTGACAGAATTATTGTGCTAAAAAAAAACCAGATTTTACGTTTTCTGAAAATTAACATTTAAATGTCAGGGAGGAAGTTGACCTGGCTACCCTAAAATTAGCATATGAAACATTTGGTCAAAAAAACTAGTTCGAAAAGTCTCACAACAAATTCCTTTGTTCTTATCTAGATGTTGAGTTTATCCGATTGAGATATTTGAGTGAATCATCAATAATTTCAATCTAAAAATGTTGTCATGACTTTTAGATTATTCTGTTTTATTTATGAAATTCTAACAAAGATTCGACATTTTTATTAAAAAAAAAAGGAGAGAGAGAAAATAGAATTAATCAAACGAATGATTGTCTAATTTGGTCCTTTGAGTGTTAAAAATTATCATAATTTCGTTTCTATTTTTCATTGTCTTGTAAGAAAAGCAGTCTCTAGATTATGAAGGTAGAAGACGAGGCAATTGATTTTTTTTTCAAAGGGACGTGTAATTTCATCATAACATCTAACATGGGTTGAATTGTTATTTGTTATATTAGTTACTAGGTTAGTAACCCGTGTATTACACGGGTTGAATTTCGGTTCATAATATTAAATAAATTAAAAAAATGATTAAGAGATTTAAAAATTATGATTGACGTAAAATCCTTACAAAACATTCAATGATAATTTAATATATATTTAAAAATATTATAATTGACAAATTATTGATTAATTTTTTTAAAAAGACTCAAATTATTGAGTAAATTTATCGAATCTATATTAATTTGTTATTTTTTTGAAGTAAAAATTTAATTTTGATAAAATTGGTAATTAAGGTTAATTGGTGATTTACTAAATTTGTAATTGATTTAGAGTTGACATGTGGCAGTGGTGATGTGTACTTTTTAAAATGAAGACATGTGGCAACCATTTTAGTGCTTTATTAGGATTATATTAGGATTATAAGATAAGATTTGATTTGTCAATTTCTTTGGTAGGTTTATTTCTTCGGTATACATGGCCATGCATTGATGCTAGTGGGTTAATTGTGCTATATTATTGTGTAATTAGTAACAGGGTATTTAGACCAAATAAACTCTCATATTCAACTGACTAGTCTTCTAAAAGGGTTTCGCTTATTCTTTTTTATAGTGTCGAACCGTCTCTGAATGTAACGATAGTTACATAATCTTGAACATGTTCAAAACCCAAACCGAAACTAATCCTATCCAACGATTCTCACATCTTTGATCTCGCTTGGTTTTTCCTAGATTTCGTTGCCATTTGCTCTCGAATTCTTTTCTGGGATTCAAAGAGAACCCCGTGAACTTCCTCAAAATGAGGTGAAATCGCGCTCTTTGTATCTTCGACCCACTTAACAACTTTCACATAAGGGCTTAGTATCCGATCTCGATCCTTCTCACTCAAAAGCTAAAAACATGAAGAATGACATCATCAGACGAGAAACAGTACAATCTTGGCATATTGTTAAAATAAGTTTCTAATAGTTACCTCAAGTTGCATGATTTCACATGCTAAGATGAAGATCTGCTATTGATGGTTGAGCATTTCCAACCAAAAACGGCCCGTCTTTTAGCCAAATGTGTTCTAACTTAGATAAAGATCTTAGTAGATATCTCTTCAGACTTGAATGATCACCTGAGGGTATGATCGGATGCCGTTTAATGGTGCCAGCAGAGTGTTGAATACTAATCCGGCTGTAAGATAAATAGCAACAACTCATTAGGTTTCACGTTATTTACTGTTTAAAAAAATAAAATAAATACAAATCACCTGCACCACGACGTAAAAAGGAATGATGCCAGTCTAAGACAGAGTGGATTTTCGCTCTTTTGTATATATCATCGGGATACCTATAGATTTAATAGATCAGCCATGTAAGAGGAATGTTTATATTTTATTTGCAGATACTAAAAAACGACTCAACTCACCAATGACTAGCCACTCGGGGAAATGCACAAGCTATATAGATAAGAACCGCGTGACTGCAATGCACAAAAAAATTGTTCTTGAATAGAAATATGTTTTAAGAGATAAAACGAAATCGCTAACGGTGCTTAAGGGGCGTTTGGTCTGTGTAATTCCAGCAAAAAAAACCGCCCCCTTAGTCTTTTAGACCGCAGCCAAACAAGTTCATAAACAAAAAACAAACATACACAGTGAAATCTCACTCGAAGAGTAGTGTCTAGGGAGGATATGATGGAGGCAAACCTTATCTTTATCTCAAAAGACAAAGAGGCCGCTCTGCTCGAAGGAACCAAATATCCAAAATAAGAAAGAAGTATCCATAGCCAATATATATAGGGATATATATATATATATATATTCCATAGCCAATATATATAGGGATATATATATATATATATATATATATTCCATAGCCAATATATATAGAGATATAAATGAGAACTTTTTATTTTGAGAACTAAATCTCAACCACAAATTTCAGGGGGACCACTACAATTCACGGGAGGGGGGATACATGTAAATAAACTTGTGGCTCAAATTAGTTCTCAAATCAAATTGGTTCTCAAATGATCCTCCCCCATATATATATATATATATATATATATATATAGGGTTAGGTTCAAATGAGAACTTTCTATTTTGAGAACTTTTGAGAACTAAATCTCAACCACAAATTTCAGGGGGGGGAGGGGGGGGGGACCACTACAAATTCATGGGAGGGGGATACATGTATATAAACATAGTGGCTCAGAATTAGTTCTTTTTAGTTCTCAAACCAAATTGGTTCTCAAATGATCCTCTCCCTATATATATATATATATATATATATATATATATATATATATAGGGTGAGGTTCAAATGAGAACCTTTTGGTTTTAAGAACTTTTGAGAACTAAATTTCAAGCCACAAATTTACATAGATGGGGAACCTACTACAATTCATGGGAGGGAGCATACATGTAAATAACTAGTGGCTCAAATTAGTTCTTTTAGTTCTCAAATCAAATTGGTTCTCAAATGATCATCTCCCTATATATATATATATATATATATATATATATATATATATATATATATAGGGAGATGATCATTTGAGAACCAATTTGATTTGAGAACTAAAAAGAACTAATTTGAGCCACAAGTTTATTTACATGTATCCTCCCTCCCATGAATTGTAGTGGTCCCCCCTTGAAATTTGTGGTTGAAATTTAGTTCTCAAAAGAAAAAGTTCTCATTTGAACCTAACCCTATATATATATATATATATATATATATATAGGGGAGGTTCATTTGAGAACCATTTAATTTTGATAACCATTCTGAATAACTAGTTATATACAATGTTGCACGGAAACGGGTACGGGAACGGGAAACGGGTACGGGTACGGGGACGGGAAACGGCAAACCTCAAAAATCCAGGAAACGGGGACGGCATGGGTACGACAATAAATATATATATAAAAAAAATATATGTTATAGATAGTGTAACACAAACCACAAATTATAGATATATATGAGCATTTTAAGCTTCAAAATTCATACATCTTGCAAAATAAACATAAATCATTCAAGTTCGTGATCAAATAGTATCAATCATAATATTTTCAAGTAAAACAAAGAAAATTTGGTTTCTTACAACTTAGGTTGGCACTTGTTTTTTTACCATATCATTCAAGATTTCAAACCCGTGATCCAAATTACCAGATCTAACAACCAATATAATTCAAACATTTAACAAACATTCAACTAATATTCCTTACCTTTTATCCCTAGTAGATGAGCTCGAACCCTTGAATATGAACCTTTTTTTGGCTCGTTACAAATATTACACTTGAACTCCCAAGTACCTCCGGCCCCCATCTTTTTTATTTTGGTTACGAACTGCCACAATGGCGGTTCCGATGGTGTTGACGATGATGCTTCTGCTTCACCTTGTTTTTTTTGAGAACTAGTAGCCATAGTGTTGATTGTTGAAGATAGCAGCGATGGAAGATAGCAGCGATTAAGAAGAATTAAAAAGATGAATTGAAAATTGAAATAGCAGCGATGGAAGATTGGAAGATAGCAGCGATGGATGATGGATCGTTACGTTAATACGCAGAGAAACCAAACGTCAACCTATAAAAAATAGGGAGTGTTTAAGAATTTACAAAAATCACCCTTGGAGTCCTCGAAAACATTCAAAAAACGTCCCCAAAATACGAAACTTTGCAGAAACGGCCCCTTGACTTTCGGAGACGGTCAAGAAACGTCCCCGCCAAAATCGAAACGCGCCGGAAACGTCCCCCTTAAGTCCCCGTCGCTGTTTCCGTCCCCCTGACGTTTCGGAAACGGGAAACGGCATCCCAGGGGCGTTTCCGTGCTTCACAGGTTATATATAAGGACCCCCCCCCCCCCCACACACACACACATATGAATTTGATGGTCCCCCGTATATTTAGTGGCTCATAATGGTTTTCAAAAGTTCACACCGTATATATATATATATATATAATAGGGTGCGGTTCCGGTGCGGACAGGCAAGTTGCCTACGAACAGTGCGAACATGCCTAAAAATCCGTTTATTGGTCCTACGATGTAGTTTTAGTGCTAGTATATTATCATAATTGGTGCTGGGTAGATGTATACATGAACCAGTGCAGTTTCTTGATCCATTCCTTAATGTTTTTAGTGCTTATACATATACCAGCACAGAAAATTATACCAGCACAGCACAGTTTATAATTATACCAGCACAAAAAAATTTATACTTGAGCCATCACCACTTTTGATCATACACTAGCACTATTTCTGATAGTATATATGTACCACCACACATTCCTGATCATATACCAGCATTAAACTACATCGTATGACCGAGGAAATGTATTTTTAGGCGTGTTCGCACTGATCTTAGGCAAAACACATGTTTGTATTTGAACCTCCATCTATATATATATATATAGGGTTATGTTAAATTGAGAACCATTTGATTCTCATAAATTTTAAGAACCATTTTGTCATCTTTTAGGAGGGGACCACTCAAATTCGGGGGGGGGGGGGGGGGGGGGTTCCCATATACAATATAACTAGTCCCTCAGAGTGGTTCTCAAAATCAAATGGTTCTCAAATGAACCTCCCCCTATATATATATATATATATATATATATGTATGCAGGCAAGTAAGTCCAAAAGGTCTAAGAGACAAACAAGCAACAATATGTCACAAGTGAAGAGGCAAAACCAGGTAAAAGAGCAGTAAGGTCTGAAAGGCTTAAGGCCATATGACTAAAAGCCCTAGCATCTAAACCAACAACAGAAGGCCACCTACAAGCCAAACCGGTCTAACCAAACAAGTTCATAACAGAATAAAAAACGAACCTCTCAAACAGCTTCAACTCTCCATCAACTATTGCTGGGATTTGGCGCATTGGATTTATTTCTACATAAATCAAGACCAGATGAAAGTTGTTACAAAGGTTGTTAGAACATATACATTTATAGATAAATCGAGTGATGTAACAAGCAAATGTGATACCAAATTTATGCATATGGTTGTAAACAG
>JBCNJP010000003.1:11917271-11924771 GCA_039602395.1 Deinandra increscens subsp. villosa
CTGGTGTTAACATCCTGGGTCGTCGAACATTGCCTGCATCCAGGGTCATGTAATCCTGGGTCATACTTGTCCCTTATCTGCGCGTGTACCCTGGATTTACAGCCGAGTATTTTTAGGGTGTAACACCACTGACGGTCATCCCTGAGTTGCTTGGCAAGCCGTTGCTCACCAGCATACAAGTTGGAGACCCTCTCCTTCTCCTCCTTCAACCTAGCCACCTCGGCTTCCAACAATGCTCTAGCAGTGGCGTCGTCCTGCCGACCCTTTTGAAGGTCAGTAACGGCAAGACGAGCCTCATCCAACGACCTCGACATCTCCGCATAAGATGCCAAGGCCTCGGCTTTGTCCTTCTTCGCCGCCTCCAGTTCTCGCTCCACATCGGCGACCCTGTTCATAGCCGACGCCATCTTCTCCTTCTCAGCGGTCAGAGACTTGAT
Organism: Deinandra increscens subsp. villosa; assembly: GCA_039602395.1. Classification (NCBI taxonomy): domain Eukaryota; kingdom Viridiplantae; phylum Streptophyta; class Magnoliopsida; order Asterales; family Asteraceae; genus Deinandra; species Deinandra increscens. The sequence continues at coordinate 11,917,709 of JBCNJP010000003.1, forward strand.
CTGACCCTCATATTCAGTAAGCGCCGCCTTCGCCTCACGCAGGCCCTGACGACGCTCCTCAGACCGAGCCTTCGCCTTCACCAGGCTAGACTCCAGGCGAGCGTTTCGGCTAATCATGTTCACGCCCGAAGCGTAAGCCATGGTTAGCTTTACATAAGCTTTCCGGCGGGCTTCGGCATGATCATCAGCTTCCAACTCTGCCACCTCGCCCGGAGGAATAGACAAACGCGCAAAATCTCGGCATAACTCCACAGTGTCAAACTTTGACTCGTTTTTCAAGCTCCAGTTGGGGTAAAAAATGTGGCCCCGAGTATTGTCATCCATCTCGGTAACCGGCTCTTCGTCCGAAGCCTCCACAGTAGGCCTCTCAGTCGAAATGTTGCCCCGACTAAGGTCCTTCTTCATTTGGGATAGCTTCCCCAAGCCACCAGCAGTGAATCCGGCCCTCGCCCTCAGAATGGGATTCTCCTGCATACGACGGACGAAATCATCAAACGCATCATCGGACATAATCGAATGCAGAGGTTGGGCCGAAACACTTACAATAGCTGTAGCCGGGTCCAGGGTAACCTTCGCCTTTCCACTCGAGGCATCACCTCCCACATCTATCTCAGCAGTTGGAGACAACCTTTGTGCCTCCGGAGATATGACATCTTCATCGACCAATGTGAAAGGCGACTCGCCGCCAGCAGGCTCGGTGGTCGAAGTAGACTCCTTGCTACGAGACGCAGCATGCTTCAGCCTGGATCTCTTCACTCCCTTATCTTCACCGCCCTCGGCTTTGCGCTTACGGTCGTCGCCTTTACCCTTCTTGGCAGCCCTCTCCTTCGACCTATCCTCCTCCATGTTCACAAGCTTGTTCGTCGCCCCACCGATATCCTTCCCAGACACCACAGTCTCACCCACCTTCACAGTAAAATCCTCATACCTATGCTTCGACCCAGCATCCACAGGGGTCGGCTCATTTTTTTCCAAGGGTACCTGACCCTGTGTCACTTCCTCATCATCCTCCAAGTTAATAAACTCCAGCAAATCCATCACTGCAAAGGCAAACAAATACGTTAGAAGATAACATAAGGTCGAAGTAACACACATATAACAAATTACAAACAGGGCATACCCCGGCCATCAAGAAAGAGGGCAGGCTTTTGAGTCAGAGACAACCAGTTTCGGCTTAACCCAGTAAGGATCAGCACTCTCTCTGGGTACTGTACCAGCGGCACTTGTAGCGCAACGAGCTTCGTCACAATATCTTCGTCAAAGGGCAGCTCCTCGAGAGTTCTCTTCTTGTACTTCGTCGGCTTCCACGGAATGTCCCCCAACCCCAGTACCTCTTCGGCAACAAAGAAAAACTTGTCTTTAAAGTCCTTCAAATTCGTCGGCAGCTTCGTCAAATAACGAGGACTAAAAGTCCCATCCTCATACGTTATAGCTCGCTGCTCGAAGCAGAACCAATCACCTTGATGCGTCAATCGGTAGAACGCATGAAACTCCCCGATAGAAGGTTCGGCATTCACAATTCTGCAACAAACCTCGAAGTGCGTAACCCGAAGTACCGCATTCGGGTGCAGTTGCCCTAAGTGCACACGATTGTGTTTAAGGACCTCTCGAAAGAACTTTGTCACAGGGAGCCGAAGCATACTGGCGCTGAAATGTTTGGTATAAACGCCTATCTTGCCGTCAGGGGCATCCTTTATCGACTGCGTCGCCGTCGGCAAGGTCGGCCCAAGTTTCCGAGATATCCCATAGGTCTCACAATGGGTTTTTAACAGATTCGCCGTCAGCGACGAATGGAACTCCCTAATGCCTCGTCGGGACGACTCCGACGTTTCACCCTTACCCCCTTTCTTGGCCATGATATTTAAACAAGAAAAATCGAAAACAGATGATAAACGTACCAGTAAGGAGACGATTAGACAATCGCAAAGTCAGATGATGATTATCGAAAACGGCAGTGAAACAAGCAAACTCCTGTAAAGGTCGTCGCACCGAAGCAGGAATGCAGAGAGAAAATAAGATTGAAAGAAATTGGGAAGGTGTAAAGGATCAAATGAAACCGTCGGCGAGTATTTATAGGCCTAGGGCGACCTTTCAGATGCCCCGTCCCATCAACCGTCGACGGCCCGACACGTGAGCCCTACAGCTGTCGCCCACTCGCTTTTCGCCCAAACAGGCCCATCAAAGCCCATTAGGCGGCCCACGCAACCTTCGGCGCCAGGCTTCGGCCAATCGACACAAGAATCTAGTCCGATGGCGAAGTCCAGACCATCACACATCGGACTGGGGGGCTGATGACGTGTGTATGTTCAGCGAACAATACAACACACGAGGGTCGACCTAAGCAAGGTCGACCACGCATTACAGTCGAAGCCAGCTTCGGCAACACTGGGGTCGAACCTCCAAACTCCACAAGAGGGTCGACCATACAGCAAGCAGCTTCCGACACACTGACTTATACACAAGTACACATCTTCGGCCAGTCGATGCTCGACCCACCGAAGTACTTGACAGATGTTGCTTCACTTCGGCCAGTCGATGCTCGAACCACCGAAGCTCACACAACAGACCAACGCTCACACGACAATGTCAGAAACATTCCTACAACGTTGTTACGGCCACTAACGGCCTCCACTGAGGGGACACAAGGACGGCCACGTCAGCAAGGATCGTACCTTTCACTGGTAGGCGCATTACACAGAGTAAGACAAAGGATTGATGAGTATAAATACTCATCAATCACCAGGTAAAACACAAGTTCTCCAACCCTAAAATTACTATCTTCTTCCTCACTTACTCTTATCGGAATCTATACTGATTCTCACGCCGGAGCTTGGTCGCAGGACACCCTGTCCTGCGTTCCAAGAACAACGGTTTGTTACTTGTGCAGATTCCGACGAAGAAGACAATCATCATCAACATTCACCACGCTTGTAGTCTAATATCCTCTTCAATCCGTCCTAGGTTTCCTATCCGATCGTTGAAGATATCCAGATTCTACAGTCACCATATTGTCAACACCGGTTTCAGTTTCAAAGCGGTTTTAGGTGAAAATATGCTAAACCTATAGAAATCGGTTTGTACCAGTTTGTATCCGAATAATCGGTTTTTAACAAGTTTGGAATTGGTTTTTTGATAACCGGCCTGTAAAAAACCGGTTTGAAATTGGTTATGAAGCTTAAAATGACAAATCTATTTTGAATCGATAATTTAGTTTAGAAACCAGACCGGTTTCTTAGTAACCGATTTTTTACTCACCTCTACATGCTTCACACCTTCACACCTTCATATTTGTTTAAATATATTATATTTAACATTTTAACGACACTAAAATAACAAAATCATTTCTCAAGAGCCTCTGTGGTAAAATAAAATGATAACTCACCAACTGACCAAAAACCACTAGGACTTGTCCTAGTGGTTACCCTCTTGGCTCTTAGGGCTTTGGTTACTATGTGACCCAAGTTCTAATCCAAGGGGAGGCAGTTTTACCCCATGTTGTCCCAGGAGGGGGTTTCTGCCAGGAGAAAGCTTCAGGAGGGGGTGTCTTGGTTCTTAAGGAGGTCTGAGTAATCGACCTTGGACATAGCCCCGCAAGGATAGGTTTACACGTGAGACAAAGTCGTCTGATCGATGCCGTTCCAAAAAAAAAAAAAACCAACTGACCAAAAATGTCAAACCGGGCCCCCTAAATAAATAAAAAGGTTATCCAACCAAAAATGACGAATCGGACCCAAAGTTGGATCAGCGGTGGATGTGGAAACATGCTAATCATTGCTTCCATAGCTGAAAACAAGTGGAAGAAGATATTGCGGTGAAGTTGATTTTGGATCCAATCATTTCAACGCCTCAAAACCTTAGAATCCAAATCACCCCAGAGACTCACTAACTAACTAACTAACATGGCGTTGAAAGTATATGCTGATCGAATGTCCCAACCATCTCGTGCAGTTCTCATCTTCTGCAAGTAAACTATCTTCTTCCTTCAATTCATTTTCATCATTTACTACCTTAAATCTTATTATTGAATCCATCAGTTAGTTGCTCCAACTTTTATTCAGAAAAACCCTAAATTTCTGCAAATTGACTTGGGGTTTCTTAATTACTGTAAGAAATTTGAAATTAGGTTTACTGTTTAATCGATTCTTAGTCTTATTAGCATGTTAGGTGCTGTATTTGTGTTACTTTTCCTATCTGCAACTAGGTTTGAAGCAGATACTTGTCTAATTTCTGTTTCTTATGCCTTTTTTGGATGTTATTTTAAGGATAAATGGGATAGATTTCGAGGAAATCCGTGTAGATGTCTTGAAGAACAAGCAGTACTCTCCTGAATATAAAGGTTTTACCACCATCTTTATTGATTTTGTGTTGAATTTTGCTCATTTAGCTGATGGATTTTAGGTGATCAATCACACAACTATCATTGTTATCTTTTGATTAACTGAAAAGAAGAATCATTAACACATAAGTATGTCCATTATTCTTGTTTTATGCAGCAATAAATCCCATGAGTCGAGTTCCTGCAATAGTTGATGGACGATTTAAGCTGTTTGAGAGGTTCTTTCTTTGTTTTGACTTTCTTTATGGTTTCAGTTTCTTTTCTTTACATGAAGTAAAACAGTAAAAGTATTATTTGATTTGCAGTCACGCGATTCTTATCTACATATGTTGTGCGTTTCCTGGAGTTGCTAGTCACTGGTGAGTCGGTTTTATTTTCTTTCATATCTGCATAGTACATATAAATTCTGAACTTTGTTTTAACATAGTTACTTAAATAATCTTGTCATATTCATAGGTATCCTGCTGATATATTCAAAAGATCTAAAATCCAGTCTGTTTTAGACTGGCATCATTCCAATCTTCGCAGTGGAACAGGTGACAAATTTATTTGTAAAATTTTGTCGAGTATGTCCAAATGATTTTGCCATATGCCTGGTTTTGATGTTTGTACTTTCTGCTTTCAGTCGGGCTTGTTTTCAACACCATCCTCGCACCACGAAATGGATTGCCTTCAAACCCTCAAGCAGCCAAGGAGGGTGAGAAGCTACTGGTGAAATCATTATCTAAATTAGAAGGTTTTTGGCTAAAAGATGGCCGGTTTTTGGTTGGAAGCTCTCAACCATCAATAGCAGATATCAGCTTAGTATGTGAAATCATGCAACTTGAGGTAATGATTGATCAAGTTCTCTGATTTATTCATCTTTTTGGTTAATTCGACATCAAAACACAAATTTCATGTTTCAGCTTCTTAGTGAGAAGGATCATGATCGGATATTAAGCCCTTATAAGAAAGTTATTCAGTGGATCGAAGACACAAAGAGGGCGACTGCACCTCATTTTGATGAAGTTCATGAGTTTCTCTTTAAAGCCCAGAAAAGAATTCGAGAGCAGATGGCAACGGAATCTGTTAAACATGAATTGAAGTCAAAGTTGTGAGATCACATGCTAACTTCGTTATGGTATCATCATCATCATCATCATCTAATCTTCTTTACTCACAGATTAAGTTCAGTTAGATGCTTGATTGTTCCACCAATTACTGTTTGCTATATACCATTTCAAGTATATGTAATCGTTTGTATTTAATAAATTGTATGAGACACTCACACTAAGTTAACTTAGATCTTGCATCCAACTTCTACTTGAATTCCTGAACATGTTGAGATCAACTGCTGAGGAAAAATTGGTTCACAAAAGCATAACACCCAAAAGATCATGAAACCAATGTTCCTCTCTTATAGAAACAATAAAATAAAGTCCCACAAATAGCACTTGGTCCTCACTTATAGTTATGATTAAATCTTCTTAGCATCCATTTGAATTTGATTAGATTCAAATTCAAACCGGAATCGTATTTGAAGATTTAAATCTAGTTTTTCGAATTGGAATATAAATCGAATTCGATTCAAATTGACCCCTAAAAGTTATATACTTCAATTATTTAATAAAGATTGACCCTAAAAGTTATCCAAAACATTTAAAAACTTTAATTATTTAATAAAAAATACAAATCTACAAAAGTAATAGACCATCAACATATCAAATAGTCGAAACCACACTTTAACGTAGAATATGAAACGTCTAAATTACACATACTTTAACTTAACATTCAAAACAAAACAACTATATCTGAATCAACTATGTCACGTGACGGTTTCATTGGATATCAAGTGACTTAAATTAAATATAATAATAATAATATTATTATTATTATAACTTTTTTCTTTTTCGGTTTTGTTAAAGCGTTTTCCTTTTTGTTTTGTTAAAGCATTTTCCTTTTTGTTTTGTTTTGTTTTATAAGGTTGCTATTAGGTGTCTAATTTTGTGTAGTTCACGTTACTCTTTTTCCCGCAAAGGTAATGTAGGCGGCACTCTTTATTATTATTATTTTTTTTCATATTGTTAAATTTTTTTTTTAAATTTATTCATTTTAAATCGTTTTTTACGCGTTCCATTAGTTTTAGTTATACACCGTTTGCTATATAATTATTATAGTGTTAAATTTAATTAAGCCTCTTATTTTAACGTTGTTGCATAGTTTTTGTTTGTATTTTTATTTTTATTTTTTATGTTGTTTCTTAACTATGCAACTTTTTTTGTGTTTCGTGTTATCTCTATAGCAATATACGTGATAATAAAATCTAGTTCAATACATCCATTTAACATTTTAAACATCTCTGAATAAATTTAACATAATATTATTTGAAAAAATGGTGACGATAAAACTATAAAGCTTTCAAATTAAAAACTTACTATCATATCCATGTTTGTAAAAGTCGTTAGACACTCCCAAGTTGGTCGACTGAGGAGTTGAAAGTATCCGCCCACATAGGGGGAGTAGTTGGGGAATATGGGGGAGTACTCAGGGAGCTTTACAACAATGGTCATATCAATATTTCAAATCGAAATTCGATATGAGACGGAATCGAATCAAATTCGAACTTGAATTTCAAACAAAATTTTGTATCGGTGATTTTCAATTCGAATCGAATAAATTTCGAATCTAATTTGAATACTGAATACCCTCGTTAACCTGGTCATGCCAAGACGTGACACAACCGTGCAA
>JBCNJP010000003.1:11929771-11953524 GCA_039602395.1 Deinandra increscens subsp. villosa
CCCTACAGCTCCCTTGTCAAGTCCGATTTCGTTTCCTCAACCTGGGTTTGCTTCATGTACTATCCATTCTTGCTCGGAATGACATTCCCCTTTCCGGAACTTATTACTCAATTCTTCAAGACCACCCGCCTTTCTTATTCTCAAACCATGCCGATGGTCTGGAGAATCTTGTATTCTCTGGACCAGTTGAACCAAACCAGGAATCTCGACATCGGGATTCCTGAGATCTGTGAAGCCTACAAGTTAAGAACCCATGGTTGTAGCCGATTCGTTCTTCAGGCTCGTACCTCCAATTCCCAGTTGATTCCCCGAGCTTCCCACAACGATCATGATTGGAAGAAGCGATTCTTCTTTGTCAAACGAGACTCGATTCCTGGGGGGACAGAGTTACCGTTGAAGTGGGTTGAGAAGGGTAGGAAGCTGAAGTTTTGCGTTTATTCCGTTGAATTTTCTGCACATTGTTAATTTCTTTGTTGTTTTCTTTCTTGCAGCGCCCAAATTTGAGAGTCTCATTAAGAAGCAGCCTGACTTCAAGAAGCTTGAAGCCATCTACAAGATTCCGGCCAACGAGAGAGCCCTGATCCTTGAAACAACGACCAGTGAAAACAGCTATTCGGCCGACCATACTCCCGCCATGTCTCATTAAGAAGCAGCCTGACTTCAAGAAGCTTGAAGCCATCTACAAGATTCCGGCCAACGAGAGAGCCCTGATCCTTGAAACAACGACCAGTGAAAACAGCTATTCGGCCGACCATACTCCCGCCATGTCTGGTAAGCCTTTATAGGATTCTGACTTTTTTGGTTATACGAGCTTCTCAGATACTGACAACCTGTTTCTGATTACAGCTTCCAAATCCAGCGCCTCGTTTTCCTTGAAAGATCTTGACAGCCTCCTGAAAGTCAAGAAGGAGCAGCTCGAGCACCCCACCGTCTCCAAGCCACCTGTCAGCCGGCCAAAAGCTTCGGCTTCCAAGAAGAGGAAGGCCCCAGAAACTCCAGCAGCTCCTGTGGTGTACCTGGAATCCTTTGAAGATCTTGCTCCTTCTGAGGTCAGCAATAAGATCCTCTCCATGCAGACCATGATCAACCTGGTAAGAAGCTCAAGTAATATTTGTGTTAGTTTTATACCTGTCGCTGCTTCTGAATAGGATTCCTATTTGTGCAGAGTATTGAGAAGCTGAGCTTCCAAGCTATGGACATGGAGAAGAAGCTCGCCGAAGCCAACGAGAAGATTCAGGCCCAAGCTGAAACTGCCAAGGGTAAGACTCTTCTCTATGAGCATAAGCTCACTGAGCAGCGTCAAGCCCTGGAAGCCAAAATGGCTGCTGAAGCTGAAATCGGCCAACTCTCGGCTGCCCGGAGCGTCCTAGAATGCAAAATTCAGATGGCAGAAGAGGCTGAAGCGGCTGGCTTTCAGGTACCAGGTTGGGATGTCGCAGGCTGGCGGCTGGTCTTGGAATCGCTGGGAGGAGATGGTGATGGGGAAGGAAAGGATGGGACCGAAGGCGGCTCCTCAAAGGTGGTTCCGGATTCTCCAGTTGCCCCAACAAGGGCTTATGTGATTGAGCTGGGAGCTGGCAAGAAGCTGGAGGACGTGGTGAAGCCGGTGGAGGAGGAGAAGACAGTGGGCGATGAGGATATTGCAACGGTCTGAGCCCACTTTTTAGGTTTTCAGGTGGTTCTTTTGGTTGTTCTTGTGGTTGAAACAATTTCTCTTTTCCTGTAATGAACAAGTAGCAAACAACAACAATGGTGGGGATCCTGGTGGAGGGATCTTGTGTTTACAAGACGAAACCAGGATTCCCAAAAAAACAATCTTTTGACCTTCGAGCTTCTCAAGTGGAGGGATCCTGAGGTTTTCAGGACGAAGCTTGAGAAGCTCACAACCTTTTATGGCTATGAATAATATTAGTATTTTTTGGGTTTCTCATATTGCCTTTTGTATTGAAATTTCGATTGGTATAATTAATTTGTAAAAACTTATCAGATATTTAAAAAATGATTTGCATGCCGAAAGACCATTTGAAATTCGATCAATATGTCAAGTTGGATTAAATAGTGAAAACTGACCTTTGAATTTTACCTTAGCCAACTTTCCAATTCCAAATAATCATATCTTTTTCTACCTGAATCGGGATTCTTGTAGGAATCCTGAACGCAGTTTCCTCAGTAATTTCTTCTAAAACCTGAAATAATTTCGAAAAGCTTCTTGGCCTCCGGCCGAAGCCGAAATTTTCGAAAGCAAACAAGTTAAACAAACTGGGGACAAGCCCGGGATTCTTGGGACTAAGCCAAAACTGGGGACAAGCCCGGGATTCTTGGGACTAAGCCAAAACTGGGGACAAGCCCGGGATTCTTGGGACTAAGCCAAAACTGGGGACAAGCCCATGCGTATGTGACATGAAAATGCCAAAACCTTAGATAACACGTCAGTGTTATAAACCTTGAGAATCCGCCCGGCAGCCTCCAGTGACAAGATTATCAGCCACCCCTGGAGTGGACTGGTCCGGCCACCTTGAGCATACCGGGGGACAACGTGCGCTACTGGCGAGGGTCGTGCGCTACTGGCGATTACCCAAACTTAGGAGAGGAGTCAGCCTCTCAAACCTTAGAAGGTATGCAGGATACCTTAAACGTAGGAGAGGTGGCCAACCTCTAACTGGGGATATACCCAAAATTCTCTAGGATTCTCAAAATCTGCAAAACACTTAACGCTTGGTGAGGTGTGGGTGTTAGCCTAGCTAACACCACTCCGATGCTTAAGTCAGTAACTCATCACAAAATATTGAGAATTAATTGAAATAGAATTAGTATACGTACCTTGGGATATTTAGACAGCGAGGATCCTTGGGATTCTCACATAAAATACGTTTTAAGGTGGATGGCATTCCAAGCTCTTGGCAGAGGTTCTCCTTCCATATTCACTAAACGGTATGCCCCCTTACCTTCTTCAGAATCTATAAGGTAAGGGCCTTCCCATTTGGGTGCTAACTTCCCGTCAGCAGGATTGGTAGTATTCTGAAAAGCTTTCCTCAAAACCAAATCGCCTACCTGGAATCTCCTTAGTCTGGTATTCTTGTTGTAAGATTTCGCTATCCGCTGTTGGTAAGAGGCCATCCGGATCTTGGCTATATCTCTGAGCTCCTCAACTGTTTCGAGGTCCTGAAGGAGGTTCTGGTTATTTGTTTCAGGATCCTGGCAGTTGATTCTGGCCGTTGGGAATACAATCTCTGTAGGAATTACGGCTTCTGCCCCAAACACCAATGAGAATGGTGTTTGGCCGGTAGCATTCTTGGGTGTAGTTCTGTCTGCCCAAAGAACAAATGGCAACTCCTCGGCCCATTTACCTTTCCTGGAACCCAGCTTCCTCTTAAGGTTATTGATGATAATTTTATTACTGGATTCTGCCTGCCCATTGGCCTGAGGGTGGACAGGTGTTGAAGTGATCATCTTGATGCCCCAGCTTTCACAAAAGCTTGTAGTCCTTTTACCTATAAACTGGGAACCATTATCACATATAATCTCCGCTGGAATCCCAAATCTGGTGAGGATGTTTCTTTTGATGAAGGATATCACTTCTTTTTCTCTCACTTGAACATAGGCTTCTGCTTCAATCCACTTGGAGAAATAATCTGTCATGGCAAGCATAAACACCTTCCCTCCAGGAGCCTTCGGCAGCTTACCCACAATATCCATGCCCCACTTCATGAAAGGCCATGGGGATACTATAGGATGCAGATGCTCGGCAGGTTGGTGAAGGATATTGCCATGCCTTTGACAGGCATCGCACTTCTGTGAGAAGCTCGCGGCATCCCTCTTCATAGTTGGCCAATAGTATCCAAATCTGAGAACTTTAGAGAATAGCGCCCTGCCCCCGGTATGGTTTCCACAATCTCCACTATGGATGTCTTCAAGCACCTCAAGAGCTTCTGATTTCTCTAGGCACCTTAAGTAAACACCTGCAAGAGATCTTCTATATAGGATATTATTAATTATAGTGTAGGGTACTACCTTTGTACGAAAAGCTCTGGGGTTCTCGTCCTTAGGAATCTCCCCATCTTTGAGATACTTCCGGATCGGGTATGTCCAGGATTCCTTGGCATCTTCAGGATTCTCGACGTCTGCCCCTGCGTTATCGCCAACAGCCTGAGCTTCCTGTTGAGCTATTGCTGGTGTCAAGACGTGAGTTATTGGAATCCTGACATCCTCAGGGATCCTGAGCGATGAAGCCAAGTTTGCCAGCGCATCGGCTTCCGCATTATCTTCTCTTGGTACCTGTGAAATGTTAAAATTTTCGAAAAATAGGGATAATTTTTTGACAACTTCAAGATATTTAATTAGATTCTCTCCTCTTACTGCATAAGAGCCATTAAATTGGTTAGTTAATAAGAGAGAATCAACAAATACTTGTATAGATAGGATTCCCATATCCCTAGCCAGCTGTAATCCAGCAATTAAAGCCTCATACTCAGCTTCATTGTTGGTAGCCTGAAATTCACAGGATATGGATAAAGGTATTATGTCCCCCTGTGGCGATTTTAGCAGGATTCCCAGCCCTGTTCCTCTAACATTTGAGGAGCCATCGGTGTAGAGGATCCAGTCTTGCTTGAGCTTCCCAAGTTGCTGGACTTCCTTTTCAACTTATGGTTCAATGTCACTGCTGAAATCCGCCACAAAGTCGGCTAATGCTTGAGATTTGATTGCTGTTCTTGGTTCATACTTGATGTCATAGGCACTCAGCTTGACTGCCCACTTAGCCATCCTTCCTGACATTTCCGGCTTCCTAAGAACTGCCTTGATAGGATAGTTAGACATCACGATTATAGTATGTGTTTCAAAATAATGTCTAAGTTTAGTGGAAGCCATTATAAGAGATAAAATTAACTTTTCAAGGTGAGAATACCTGGACTCTGCGTCTAGCAGAGTTTTACTTACATAATATACCGGATGCTGCTGACCTTGATAGTCTTTTACTAGGACTGCACTGATTGAGCTTCCGGAAACGGCAAGATATAAATATAGTGGCTCCCCATCTTCTGGTTTCATTAGCAACGGAGCTGCTGATAAGTAGTCTTTCAGGCACCTCAGGGCTTCTTCATGCTTCTCAGTCCACTCAAACTTCTTGTTTTTCCTCAGGATATCATAGAAATCCTTGCTTTTTTCTGAGGACCTTGAAATAAATCTGTTGAGTGCCGCGATCCTTCCTGTCAACCTCTGCACTTCTTTGACATTTGATGGGGACTTGAGATTCAGAATTGCCTTGATCTGCTCTGGGCTCGCTTCGATTCCTCTTTCTGTGACCATATATCCTAAGAATTTTCCAGCTCGCACCCCAAAGTGGCATTTGGAGGGATTGAGCTTCATGTTATATTGATCAAGGATATCAAAGGCAGTCTGGAGATCTCTGACGTGATCTTCAGCTTTCTTGGACTTTACCACCATGTCATCTATGTAGACTTCCATTGTGTCCCCCAGTTGCTCTTTGAACATCATATTGACGAGTCTCTGGTAGGTGGCACCTGCATTTCTTAATCCAAAGGGCATAGCAGTATAACAATATATACCTGTCGGAGTCATGAACGCTGTATGCTCTTGATCGCAGGGTTCCATCTGAATTTGCTGGAATCCTGCTGAGGCATCCATGAAAGTGAGCATCTCGTGGCCAGCCGTGGCATCCACCATTGCATCGATGTGAGGAAGTGGAAACGGGTCTTTAGGACAGGCCTTATTCAAGTCTGTGTAGTCAACACAAACTCTCCACTTTCCATTCTTCTTCTGGACCACCACCACATTCGCTAGCCACCTAGGATATTTGACTTCTCTGATCATCTTTGTTTTGAGAAGCTTGTCGACTTCCTCCTGGATGATTATATTTTTCTCTGGAGCGAACTTCCTCCTTTTCTGCTGTATAGGCCTGAAAGAAGGATCTAAACCAAGTTTATGAGTAATTACGTGTTTAGGGATACCTGTCATATCTTCATGCTTCCAGGCGAAAGTTGAAGTTCTGACTTTGAGAAGTAGTAATAATTCCTGTTCAACATTTGTTGGGATGCTCGTTCCCATGAGCACCTTGATTTCAGGATTCTTAGGGTCTAGAGGTATTTCTTCGACATCAAGCTCCCTGTCCTCCTGTGCTTCAGGTGCCTTTTTCTGTAATTGCTATCCCTTCGTCACCTTAGTGGTGCTCTTCATTGAAGTAGAGTAACAGTTCTTGGCTTCCTGCTGGTCACTTTCAATTCTTACGACTCCCCAGGGTGTAGGAAGCTTGATACATTGGTGATAAGTTGAAGGAACTGCTTTCATCTCGTGAATCCAAGGCCTGCCAAGAATAATATTGCAACAAGAGAGAGAATCTATAACACAAAATTTTTGCATAGAGTTTACCCCCTCTATATATACTGGCAACCTGATATCCCCAACGGTGCTTTTAGTTTCACCGCTGAATCCGACTAAAACTGAGGATCTTGGAACTATTTCAGTTTCCGGAATCCCCATCTTTTTGAGCACATCAAGTCGGATTATGTTTACTGAGCTCCCGTTATCAACCAGAATCCTGCGAACAAAATGGTTAGCAATATATAAGGTAACCACGAGACTATCATGGTGAGGATCCTGAACATGAGAACGGTCACTCTCATCAAAAGATATTAGTTTGTCTTGAGTCAGGGTGGATGTCCGGACAGGTCTGTCACCCTGTTCAGATTTGGATTCCTTGGCATGCTTCTTGGCTGAGGAATATGAAGTTCCACAGATGTCCGAGCCTCCTGAGATGAAGTTGATAATCTGGGCATCCTGTGGTGGAGAAGCCGCTCTCTGGGGTACCTTGTCGGCTTCTTGAGTCTTGACCTTCTTTCTGCCTAACAACTCCTTAAGATGCCCCTTGCTGAGTAGATAACTGATTTCCTTTCGGAGTGCTATACATTCGTCCGTCAGGTGGCCAAAATCTTCATGGAAGGCACACCACTTGGACTTGTCCTTCCAGGATCCTTGTTTAGTATCCTTCCTGGGCCATCTAGCTTTTTCACCTAGATCCTGCATAGCACACATCAAACCGCCAATGTCAACGGAAAAACAGTATTCAGATACCTTAGGATATTCCTCATCGTCATCATCCTGGTCAACGGCGTTGACTTTGTGATTCTCCGGTTTGGAATATGGACGAGATCTATACGGCTTCCCGGGGGATTCCGCCTTTTTGCTGTTGGGATCGTACTTAGGAACCTCCAGTCTTTGGTGGATCCTCTTGTCATCTTCCAAACGAATAAATCTCAGAGCTCTACTGCGTACTTCATCAAGATTCCTTCAAGGAGCCATAACAAGGTCATCGTAAAAACGGGAATCTTTGGAGAGCCCCATTTTGAAGGCTTCCACGGCTGCTGCCATATCCAGATTAGGAATCTCAAGAGATTCTCGTCCGAATCTGGCAATATAGTCTCTGAGAGGCTCATCTGGCTTCTGAATTATTCGGTATAGGTCTCCTGTAAGCTTCTCAAAGGTCCTGCTGCAAGAAAATTGATTGTTAAACAAGTTAACTAAATGAGAAAATGACGTAATAGTGTTAGGAGGAATGCTTAGTAGCCATTTCATGGCTGGTCCTGTTAGGGTTGATCCGAAGCCTTTGCATAGACAGGCTTCCTTGATTTCTATTGGAATAGGGTTGATCTCCATACGCTCCCGGTAATGTGCCACGTGTTCTTCAGGATCCGTGGTCCCATCATAAAGCTTCATGCTTGGAGTCTGAAAACGCTTCGGGATCTCTACTTGGGATATTGGCCAAGCAAATCTAGAGATCTTGTGGCTTTCTAAAGGAACTTCAGGGATAGGCTTCAGGATCCCTGGAACATTTGATATCATTTCTTTCAACTTCTGGAGCTCCCTAGCGATACTCGGATGAATACCTGCATCATAAGGAGCAGCTTGGTTAGAAACAATAGGGATTGAGTTGGACATGTTACCAGAGGCAGGATTCTGGGTCGGAATCCTGGGACCATAGCCATAATTTGCTGGGAAGCTTGGCTCCGTAGTGGCTGCTGTTTGCATGGGGATGTCGTCACCATCATGCACTTCTGAGGAGTTGGTTCTGAAGATTCCTGCAGAAATTGAAGGGTTAGAGTATTGGTATCCTCGGGAATTCTGACTCGGATTCCCAACAGAAAAAGGATATCCTTGAGACGGCAAGGCTGAGGATCCCAACAATGGTGGAATCCAGGGAGCCTTGTAGTGTGACTGTGAGAACTCTGGTGGGACAGCTCCTAGGAATCCAGCAGTACTTTCAGCGTATCCAGCGGCCTGAGAAGTCATTGCAGGGACTGTAGCAAATCCTGATGTTGATTTGTTATTGTAGCGAAACGGATCTGAGGATCCCGAAGCATTGAAATCGAGATGCCTGGGAAACAGGGGACTTTGCTCTTCCATAGGCTTCCTGGATTTCTTTAGATCTTCAATTTCCTTCATCACCGTTTGATTAGTTTTTTCTTGCTGATCCATTTGATTTTTTACCTGCTTAATCAAGGAAAACAAATCATTGTTAGTAATAATCGGATCAACAGATTGAACCTGGGATCCTGTGAAGACAGGATAATCAGTTTTTCTCGGCTGCTCGTCCACTTTCTTCTGACGGTCATTAGTCTTCTTCTGGCTTCCTGGAAAGGAAGGAAGAGGGGGAATGGAGGACGATATAGAGGCCGAGACAGATTTTTGTGGGTTTGACATCTTTTGGATCGGAGATCAAGTGAAATGAATGAGATATGGAATTTTGGTAGGATTAAGCACCACTTGCCCCACGGTGGGCGCCAAACTGTTTTGGTCAAAAATTCACTCGAGAATCCTGTATTCCAAACTTAGATTGTGAGGTAGAGTGCTTAACGATCAAACGGGTAAGTAATCCAAGTAAGGGTGATAACACACGGATTTTAGCGAGGAAAACTCCAGAATCCTTTGAGTTGCCTCTAGGAATCCTGGATAAAAACCTCGGGTGCCGGCTGGAAACCGCCACCAAGTCAATGTTATTAATTATCAAATGATTTGTTACAACGGGTTGGAGGTTTGATCGATCAGAGCTAAGTGATACAATAATTCGTGTAGAGAAACCAGTGTGCGAGTGTAATTGTGTGTTCCTACTGATCGAATCCTCGATTTATATAACAAATACAATGATAACTAACTTTCCGGGATTCCCGGGATCCTATCGTCCAACTAACTCGACCGTTAGAGGCCTCTCCATTCACTTGGTCCACGATCTTCTTCAGCTGGAGCGTAAGTTTCGGAGGTCGTTGATGATTCCGGTAATACCTGGTCAAATAGACATGTGGCAAAATATGAAGGTTAGTTAAAATAAAACAATCAGGATACCTGAATGTACGAGATTCTCAGATGACAATAGGATTCCTGAACTGTCTGAGCTTCCTGTGAGCATCCTGAAAATACACCCTCAACATTGGGTTCGCCATTTCAATTTCATTATGTGTTTTTGTTCATGTTAGTATGTTACTGTTGACCTTGGATTGAATTCCCTAATTTTAGCTCAACGATTATGGCATCTTGTTGATCATCTGAAAGGAGCCATTTGCACATCAGTTTGTCTTCAAAGCTAAAAGTAACCTTCTGTTATATATCTTTTTATATTGATCTACATATCTGATCAAGGTTGTCACACCCCCAAATTAACCACTAACGGAGTTTATACCGTTAAAGGGGTGCGAGCAAACCAGGAATACAACCATTAGTTACAAATACTAAACGAATCAGAGTAAAGTCCAAACATTAATAATAAAAACAGTTTAACAGTACACAGCGGAAAACATTGTCTTTAGCACTAACCACGTGCTTTACATAAACGTTGTTTTAAATTCCCAATTTAGTTTAAACAAAAGCAAATGTCTTCTTGTGCCATGTCAACCTGCTCCGGATACTCCTCAGCGATCTGCAAAAGTTTAAACCACGCAAGTGTCAACCTAAAGGTTGGTGAGTTCACAGTGGGCTTGTCACGCAGTGGCCCGGTCTCATAATCATAATCGTGTCAACATATACATATGTAGTATTTCTTTGTGAAAAGCAATGCTTAGAAGTATCCAAAATCATAGTTCCGTGGTTTAGCAAAAGTATTGTCCGTAACATACGTTATCGGGTATGAACTAGTTTTGTACAGTTAAAGTGCTCAACCGATATCGCGGGTAGCTAATCCGTTGTTCCATGCACTAAGGAAGTTTGTACCAAAGCTGACTATTATTGTAGTGGCCGTGCCATCATGTTTTGCGGACCTACGTCATCGCGGATTTGCCCCCCCCCCCCGTGTCCTCTCGGGATCACAGTCAGAATAGGCTGATATTGTACCTCCGTGCACTCCCCGTGCCACGGGGCGGAGTTTGTCAAACTCCAGTAGATCTACCCAACATCCCCTCGCTTTACAATTAATGGTACAATTTAGTTGAGGACTTTTAAGTTTCAAGGCATCCTTAGAAATCATGTGATATCATGTGGTTTAGACTTTAACCTACGCTAGCCATATTAAAACGGTTTACCGGATTCTCATGAATCTCAAAAGTGTTTTCAGTTTCGTTTCAGAAATAGTTGTTTAAGTAATTCGCAAGTGCTTCCCATAAAGCACTTCAAGTTCATCAAGTGGGTGCTGAGCACTCCTAAGTGTTCAAGTTCATCAGGGAGGTGCATAGCACTCTCGAGGTTGTCAGCATTGTTTTTCATTTAGTCATTCGGTGTGACCCAAACGGGTTTACGGTAATTGGGTTAGTGACACTCACCTTTGGTTGCACTGCTACACTTGCTAATAATCCAAGTATTGCTTATCGAAGACCTATGAACACGTTTAGATCTTAAGTATTAGTTTTGTGTCTAATCTTTACTTAACGTCACTATGGCCCATAACATAGCACGTTGGAACTACGACTCGACATACCGACACACGACACCGATGGTTGATCATAAACAAGGGTTCATATACATCAGAAATCAAAGCATGTATCATCATAGCATAATCATGTAAGTCATGGCATAACATTCAAGTAAATTGCACAAGTTTGGATTCTGGTCTCAGTTTCGCTAGCAGTTTCGCTAGGCAGTTTCGCTGTGTGCACGGGCAGCACTTTCGCTAGGCAATACCCGATGACACAGTTTCGCTAGGCTAGTTTCGTTGTGTGCACGGGCAGCACTTTCGCTAGGCAATACCCGATGACATAGTTTCGCTAGGCTAGTTTCGCTCGAAACTGTTGGCACAGTTTCGCTAGCCTAGTTTCGCCCGAAACTGGTTTGAACTTTCGTTCAGGGAATTTCGCTCGGTAGTTTCGTTCGGACAAGTCTGGTCGGTTTACCCGGCGACACTATAGTTTCGCTGTATAGTGTCGCTGGAAGGAGATATACATAGTTTCGCTACATAATTTCGCCCAGAGAACATGCTAGTTTCGCTGGTCGCGAAAAACACATAAATCAGCCTAAAAATCAATCTAACAGCTTCCATATTTCATGTAATTCAATATCTAGCATGCATAATCATTTACCAACATCAAACAACAAGTTTTAACACCTTAAACATGGGTTTTCACATTCAAATCACCAAAAACACATTTTAAACCTAAAATGACCTAAATAGCATAAATCTTCATTTTGGTTTGATTTCAAACGTAAAGTTACTGACTTTATGACAGATCTAGCATTCCTAAGTAACATATCAAGAGATCAGGTGATTCCATAGAGGTTTAAGCATGCTTTTTAAGAAAACACATAAAGAACACCTAAAAATGGTTTTGGGAGACTCACGATTCGATCTAGGATCCGAATGGATGTTGTCTCGAGGCTGGGATCACGTCGGCTTGTGGTGATTCTTGGCTGACCAGAAGTTCCAGGAGAGTGTGTGTGTGTTTTGAGTAAATGGTGCAAAATGGGATCTCTAGGGTTTTATGTTAATATATAACAGGAGCTAGTTTCGCTGGTCAGTTTCGCTGGCCAAGCGAAACTGGCTCTGTTAGTCAGAGGGTAGGCTAACCGGGCGACACTATAGTTTCGCCCGGTAGTTTCGCTGGAAACCCAAAAGTGACCAGTTTACATTTTAAGCAAGATAAGTACAGTTCATGGATTGTCATGCTATTCACAATACTAAATCATGTATTTAAATCACATTGCACATAGTAACTATAAGTAAATGAACATATAACACATATGGACGGGTTCGGTGATCAACCAAAGGTCGTGGACGTATTCGGCCTAGTTAAGCATTAGTTACTAAGTTAATACTTATAACGTAACTAACGGAGATTGTCTAACGGAAGTAAACCTTGAAATTCTCGGATGTCACAAAGGTTAATAATTAGAAGCTATTAAAAGCACGCTCCGGCGATTCCGGCGAGTGAGACAACCATGATGGAAATGCCGATGACGATGAGGGGCCATTGGAGGAAGCTCATGCAGTCGGAGTTGTTGGCGAGTGTGCTGAGCCGTATGTCGCCGGCGATCAATGGGAACGGAGAGGAGGAAGGTGAGGAAGTTTATTAAGCCGATCAAGTGGTTGCTTGTCCCCATGATTCTCTCTTTAGAAATAGTTGGGAAGAAGAAGTGGGAATAGATGAACTCGGTGAAGGGTGAAGCAGGGGCGTGAGAGTTCGGGATTTGGAGGGGGATTGCTCATCAATTTTTTTAATTGAAAATTAAATAAAAAGATGATTGGTAATATGACATGGACTAAAGAATTAAAAAAATGAAAGAAATATTACACGTCAACGTGCCACGTCAGCATACACTTAACGGTGTTAAAAAAGTTAACTGCGGGTCCATTAAAAAAAATTGAATGAAAGTTGGGACTGCTGGAGATAATTTTTAAACGTGGAATTATTGCTGGCCAATAGATAAAAATTGGAATTATTTAAATCCAATTTTCCTTGGTTTTATTGCATGTCTTTATCTTGTTTGGATTATAGTAATACAATTTTGAGAAAAATTTGTTTGTGTAAAACTTTTCAAAGCAATATTAAATAGTATACTTACATATAGATACATAAAAACTTTAAATTAGAACAGTAAAAGTATAGCAACACAAACATGTTACCAATATGATTTAATCCCATAAAAAAATTACACAATACATTGACATTCTTAACATGTGGCTAACTCTTTAGAGACACAAGTACATGAAAGTGTGTCAAAGACAATCAATTTATCCCAAATTCGTTTGACCTTGGTGAAATAAGTAACGATATCAGTATTGCCTAGTCAAATATCACACAAACTCTTAAATAACTAATAGAGTTTGGCACCATTGTCACCGATCTCTCTTGAAAGAGTATTTAAAATCCAGAAAATCACGACGACCTTACATCTCGTCCATAACTCAAGATCTGGAGGGCCGTAGGTTTAGAAGCTGAACTATCAATGAAGGAATTTTTTCATTAAAAGTGTTCTCATAATTTAATTTTTTTTACAAAAATGGTGGTAGAAAGAAAGTGTTTTCAAAAATAGTGAAAATGTGATTTAAGATCACGTTTTGGCGGCTCAGTGTGGGGAAATTAGGTTCGGGTGCACCCAAAGCAAATATAAAGTTTAAAATCGGCGATGTTAGGATTTATCGATTATCCATGGAGTCTGATATAATAAGTTATAAAATTCTATTGTTTTTAATCTTTGATGTTTGTTTAGCATCCTTCCTTAGTATTCATTTAAGATCAAGCAACGTCTTAAGTATGGTTTTCTCCGCCGCAACACGCGGTAAAGATAAATAACTTGTTAACCAACAAATTGCTCCACACTAGGGCCGCAGAAGACCAAAACCATTCAAACATAATTTTGTGTTTTAATGTTGTACACTCAACAAATTGGTTGAAAAGTTTCTCAATCTTTTCATTAATCGACTCCATATACATATACAGTTAGGAAAATAAAATAGGAAATTATAAAGACTTAGCCATAAATCAAGGAGTCTAAATAAAGATAAAGGCAAATATATGATTGAGAGAAACATAAATATATGATTGAGAGAAATATACGTCATTTCCAATATACACCCCAATTTTCTTTGTGTATTACGTCGGCTACAAAAGACCCAAAAACCATTACTTTTATTTTTAACCTATAAATAAAGAAGATCAAATCAATATAAATATGAATTAAAATTTTAAGCTTAGTAATAGAACTCTAACCAATCCGACAAACAATGGAAATAGTAAATACTCTAGAAGCATCATTACACACAGCTTCCCTCTAGAATCCGTTCCAAAAAAAAAAAAGAAGTGGATGGCTAGAATTAAAATCATTACATAGTGGCCGGTTGCTGGAAAGTAACATCTAGAAGGTTTGTGACACCGTGTATAAACAAGGACCATGATTAAAAGATATGATAATAAATGCTTCATATTATAAATAATCCCACATGCCATTATTATTATTATCTTCCTATAAATAGATAATCACACCACCAAATCATTCTTCATCTCTATCCTTGCAAAATACAAACAATCAATTTCAACTCTCATCCAATTGATTCCTCACACAAAGAAAAGAATCATGACGCTCAAAGTGTACTGTGATCGAATGTCCCAACCATCTCGAGCAATTCTCATCTTCTGCAAGTAAGTAATTTAATTTATCATCCCCCTCTCTATAATCTACTCAAACTGTTAAACAATTTTGATTCGTGTTTCTGGATCTTCCGCTATAAGTTCTCCGATCGGATAATCATTTAGCGGTTTGCTAATTGATGACGGAATACGAAGCAATTAGTTGATTTATTGTGCTTACTGTCTTGCTATTCGTCACTAATTTGGTTCCAATTTGTCTGTTTTATGTTCTAGGGTTTCTGTTATTAGTTCAAACTAGAGATTTTTTTTTCTTTTTCAGTTTGAACTGATTTCTGTTTGAAAACTGTATATTCTCTGTTTCTCTTCAATTGGTTAGTTTCAATTCAGTTTCTGTGATCAGTATGTTAATATGTGCCGGTTTACAAAAACTTGATTTTTAGTCCAATTAGGTGCTGTATTTGTGTATTTTTTTTTTAAAAATAAATTCTAGCTGATTCTAGCCTAATGTGTGTGTGTTTTTGGAAGGATGAATGGGATAGATTTTGAGGAAGTCCATATTGATATCTTGAACAACCAGCAACATACCCCTGAATATAAAGGTTTGTTTACTTTACTAACATCTATATTGATTTTGTGTTGAATTCTACATATTTAGCTGAATAAGGATGTTTACTTATCTTGTTTTATGCAGCAATAAATCCCATGTCTCAAGTTCCAACTATAGTTGATGGCGATTTCACACTATTCGAGAGGTTTTTGCTTCTTCTCGTTTTAAAAAAAATAAAATCCTTATGGTTTATGGTTTAGCGTTTATGGTTTATGATGTTCTTTTGCAGCCATTCAATTCTTATCTACTTATCTTGCAAGTACCCTGGAGTGGCTAGTCACTGGTATCCCAGTGACCTTATTGAAAGAGCTAAGGTGCATTCTGTTTTAGACTGGCATCATGCCAATTTACGCCGGGGTTCAGGTGATAAAATCGTAAAGATCTAAAATTTCCCATTTGTAGTGAACTTTGCTGAATGGTTTTATACTTTTATCATATGCTCAAATTTGTACTCAAATTTCAGTTGGAGTTATTATGAACAATGTCCTCCTACCACTAAATGGCCTCCCTTCAAACCCTCAAGCAGCCGAAGAAGCCGAGAAGACACTCGTGAAAGCGTTGACTGTTTTAGAAACATTTTGGCTAAAAGATGGACCGTTTTTGACCGGAAGATCTCAGCCGTCAATTGCTGATCTCAACTTGGTATCTGAAGTCATGGAACTTCAGGTAAGAATATAAAAACTTGTTAACATCTATGTTTTTTTTGTAAATTCTGGATCAAAACACAATATTTCGCGTGTTTTCAGCTTCTGAACGAGAAGGAGCATGATCGGATCCTAAGTCCTTTCAAGAAAGTTCTTCAGTGGGTTGAAGATACAAAGAGTGCAACTGCACCTTATTTTGAAGAAATTCATGGGGTTCTTTACAAAGCCTCGAAAGAGTTTCGAGAGCTGATCGCAGCAAAATCTGCTACAAATGAGTGAAGTTGTGAGATATCTTGGTCATTCAATCTATGAATAATCATCCACTAAAGTTTTAAATTTGGGAATGCAGCAACCAACTGTGTGAAGGTTGATTTTAATTTGTCATTAGTTATAATTGTGTATTTTGCCATGTTTCATGTGTTCTTCCACGTTTTCCCTTTGAGTTCTCTTTTATGCTAAGTATTGTTATATAAGTTAAATAAATTGATAAACAAGTTAAAACACAAAAGAGCCTCTTTTTTTTTTGGAACGGCGACGATTTTATTAAAAACAAGGCAAAACCTCTAGTAAGGAGCTAGAAGCCGCCAACAAAAAAAACAACGATTACATAGAGAAAGAGGACCAATCAAACCAACTAGGGGATCGGTCCTTACAACGATTCACATACCAAAGAAAACTCCACTTTTTAATTTCCAACACCACTCTTTGGATCGAAGGTGGT
The DNA here is from genome assembly GCA_039602395.1 of Deinandra increscens subsp. villosa. Classification (NCBI taxonomy): domain Eukaryota; kingdom Viridiplantae; phylum Streptophyta; class Magnoliopsida; order Asterales; family Asteraceae; genus Deinandra; species Deinandra increscens. Next base: position 11,946,260 of record JBCNJP010000003.1, read on the forward strand.
CTTTGATCGAATATTGCCTTGTTTCTTTTATTCAAAATGCACCATAAACCTGCGAGGAAAATTACCTTCTGGGCCTTCATCTTCCACGATGACGACGTAACACATTTTCTGTTTTTCATGTTTTCTTAGAAAACAGAAATGTAATGATAAGGGTATAAAGACATATTATTTAATTATGGTTGTGAGTTAAATAGATATAAAAAAATTATTTGAGGTTTGGTTGTGATGAAAGACAGAGAAAATGTAATGATAAGGGTATAAATAAATATTATTTAATTATGGTTGTGAGTTAAATAGATAGAAAAAATAATAATAAATATATAAATTATATGGATGAGAATGAAGAATTTGCTGGGAATGCTCTAACACACCATCTCTCACCTTTTTAAATAAAATTTATTTACAAAGGTAGAAGAGGAGTCCAACATGCATAAGAAAGCAATGGTGTGATGTGATTATAGAGAAATAGGAAGAAAGAGGAGTCCAACATGCATAAAAAAGCAATGGTGTGATGTGATTGTCACGTAGGTGACGACTGAATCACATGAAGTTATCACATAGAAGAGGTATACTAATGTGGTGTTGTGTGATGCATTTAATTAATTTTATTACTTCTTTAATATTGAAATTTAAAAACAATATTTTTATTTAACATTAACATAAATAAAACATTACAATACTAAAAGTATAAAATTAAGAAAAAAAATTACATCACACATAAATAAACTAAGAAAAACGTTCGTAGATATCATCAATCAAATTAGTCTTCAGTTGGTTATGCATATCTTGATTTCCCGACATTTCACCCGTTTTTTATCCTCGTCAATTTCCTCATATGTCGTATCCAAGTCTGTCTCGTTAAATTGGCGCTATGAGCTTTTGTGTATACTTTACGCCTCTCGCCTACGGGAGCTCTAAATCCTTTCACGATTGTAGCATATTTGGGAAAAATCCCATCCTCTGAATAATATCCACGCTTGTATGTAACGCCTCGTAGTTCAAATGATGAGTCGGGCTCATGTCCCTCTATGATATCATCCAAAATAGGTGATCGATCCAAAACATTGATATCGTTGTTCGACCCGCGACACCAAATATTGATGCCAAATCCACATGTCGTATGAAGCAACAACTTCAAATATTATGGTAGGATGGCTATGATCGCCACCCATAAACTGTGCTCTCCAAGCGTGTGACGGTTCTTCCACTCTCAATGTGTGCAATCAATGCTACCAAGCATTCCGTAAAAACCCCATTTGTTTTCATGAAACTGGTAAAGCTGCCTAATATCGCTTGCGGTAGGGCGTTGTAAATATTATCTTTTATACAACTTGTAGACATCTAATGTTAAAATGCAATAAGAACCAAACCTAGTAATTAAATTCAATTATCATAAAAATGCATTTTAAGTAATACCTTTACAAAACTTTTGCAAAGGAGTAAAACCAATCCTACATCTCGCATCACTCCTTTGTGTAAACCATGGTTCCTCTCTCTCTAAATCGTTCACAATTCTTAAATATAAATCCCGACTCATACGAAAACATTGGTGAAAAGCCTCCGCGGGGTAGACGCATCCTTCATCAAAATAATCGCTAAGAAGCCTCTGGTTCCCCGCTTCACGGTCACGGTTGAGACGAGCTATTTGATTTAATACTCGGTTCGCTCGTGTGTTAAGCAGACGTTGATAACGATAAACCATCATTTGAAAAACATATTGGTGGCCTCGTCGGATGATGAGTCGGATGAATCGTTGTATGAAAGGAGATCCATAATTTTATAGAGGTTGTGATGAATTGTATAAAAAGTATAGAGTGAAAGAAAGGAGTAGAAAGAGAAGTGTAAAAAATGTGTATAAAAACGAGTTCGTGACCGACCCGCGCTCTGCGGCGAGCCACCCGTTTTACATGGGCTTTACGACTTTACTCATTGCACCCGTTTTACATGGGCTTTACGACTTTACTCATTGCATTTTAAGAGGAACAACTTGGGGTTGCAATTTTGGATTTACCTTTTCTTTATGTTCATTGCATTTTTTAGCTTACTTGTAATTTAACATGTGTGGTCTTTTGATAACTCAATGTTAAATCGTTCTTGTATTAAAATATGAGTCATGTTTTGATGTAAAAACATTCTTCTGTTAATTCTTTCTCATATTTGATTCCAAGTAGACATTTACATTATATAAAATAATCTAAAGGTTAGACCTTAAGTGTTTGTTTCTATGTTGATTTAAATTGAAATGAACTTGAAGTAACTAATTTACATCGTCTTGGATTCATGATAAATTAATTTTTATAACTTAAATAAGTAATTGAAGTCTGAGAAGCCTTTTAATCAGCATAAATAGTTTCGTTGGTATGGACTAAAATAAATAAATAAATAAATTCATCACCGAAAGCTATAATTTTTTAAATCTATCTATTCTATATCTATATCTATATCTATCTATATACTATATAATAAACAAAAAATTTGGTCATACTTTAATTAGTAAAAAAATGACACTTGTCATCATCACAAAATTTTAGATTAAATCAAAATTTTAATAAATAATTATCTAAATACTAAATTTCCATATTTAAGTTTTTTTAGTTTAAACTTCTAATAATTAATTATTTAAATATAAATTTTTATTTAAAGTTAGTAATTATCCAAATACTAAATTTTAATATTAAGGTTAACATTATTTAAATATAAAAGACGAAACTAGCCGGTTTGACCACGGTTGGACGAGAATGTCCACACTTTTTTAAAAAAAGACCAAACTAGCCGGTTTCACGGTCGTCTAGCACCGTCCATCGACGGTCGTCCGACTGTACCCCTAAACCAGTAAAAAAACGCCACCTCAGCATTCCACGGTCGGACAAGCCCTTGGTCAATGGTCGTCCGACTGTTCTCCGGGGCCCGGCGACCGTTCCGACATTCCAACTGCCACGGTCGGTCCGACCGTCTGACACGTTTGTCGGAGGCGTCCCGACCGTGGAAAATCTTTTTTTTTTAATTTAAAAATCCTTTTTCCTACGGTCGCGTTATATATGGTCGTTGACGACTGTGTCTACAGTCGTCCGACCGTTGTGTATTTTTATATATTTTTTAAATAAAAAATTTATTTATTTATTTTTTACTCACTTTATTTCAACTCTATAAATAGGAGGAGTTATGGATTCAACTCTATCAAATTGGAAAAATGTCATCTAGACGAAAAAAAAGAAACACTCGTGAAACCGATTCTGCTTCTAACTCATTTGAAACCATTGACGAAATTCCACCACCTGTTGAGAAACAAGTTTGGAACTTTCAGAGTAAAGAAAATTGGGCTCCAAATGTTTTAAGCTTCTTTTATAGTGGTATGGATTCATCGTTTTGTACAATTTCTTACATGGGATCCTATACACTTACGAAAGAATTTTGGGGCTCACTTCTTGCGTTGCATGGAAATCCTCGCATAGGAGCAAGTGTATGTCATTCTTTATTTTATATTTAAAACGTATTTTTAAATATAAATGTTGTTCCTAAATATAATTTTTTATATTATAGCACGTATCTGCCTGGACATATCGACTAATGACTTGGCGTTTAGAACAAATAATAACAACGAATGAATTGCCGAAAGGTCCGAACCATTGGACGATTCTGCCCACCCATTTTGTTAAACTAATATCTGAAACATCAAATGATGCTAATAAATATTGTGATGGCACATATGACCTATATCCTTCTTTATGGGAGGTTGATACGGTAATGTTTTATTTGTAAAGTTTGTTTGTTTAGATAAATACTAATATTAATGGTCCCACATTTTAATATCATATTTTGTCATTCAGGTTTATTTACCCGTATCTATTGATGATGAAAATTGGTTTTTGCTGAAGATCTGTATGAATACATTCAAAATCTTTGCATTTCACCCGTATGATTGCTCCCAGAGTACCTGCCATTCAAAGTGCATTCATAAGATTATTTTCGGAATTGTCTGTGAATTTGAAAGTTTTTATCTAAATTTTCTTGATCGTATATCATACTGGCACCACTCAGGGCTTGCGAAGATCGAAGAAATACCATTTGCTGGGGACACTGTGTGGCCTTACAACGCAGGCCATATAGGATCCGATTCTGGAGTGTTAATCTGTATGTTATTACGAAGGATAGTTAAAAATAAGTCCATAGTGTGGGAAGAAGTTAATCTACAAGAAGCCTGTTTAAGATTCAGACGTTTTATGGCTGATGAACTCTATGCAATGCGTACAATGTAATTTTATTTATAAAAAATTTAAATTTAATGTCTGTTGTATTTATAACACTCTAATTTAATTTTATTTATAAAAAAAAAACCCAGACGGTCGCCACGACCTCAACAACAGTCGCCACGACCGTCGTTCTGTCATAAAGTAAAAATTAATACATCGTTAATCGTGCAAGGTCGCCGCGACCGTGATTGTGGGCGCCACGACCGTCCACCGTACAAAGAACCTCAATCACGATGACATCCGTAAAAAAAACATTGAATCACGTTTTTTTTTATTTCTACCGTATTAATCTTCCCTATATAAACAACTTCAGTCTCATTTATATTTCCCTTATACCGTTTACAAAAAATGTCGACTTCAGTCTTTTGGTTTTTAATATCAGTCTCATTTAAAGAAGTTTTATCTTATTATCCTTGGTGGTGGTCAATTCTAAGTGCAAAATTTCAAAGTCAAGCGAATTAATGCGTTTAAGTCGGGAGAAGCTGGGGTTAGCCACTCATATTTTGATCTCTTGTACATTAGGATTGATAATTTCGTGTAATCCAGGTGATCAAACAGGAGCAGCAGCAGTTGTTAAGGATTCTGTTGATTCCTTTGGCGTTTCTTATCTCTGGCCCGACATAGGTTTCAAGCACTTTGCTTATCTTAAGCACTGTGTTTTATTTTAAAAAATAAATTATTTATTTACATGTATGTATTTTTAAAATATTTAATTACAAAGTCAGCGAAATAAGGCATTTGAATATTTTTTTAAGAAAACAAGGTGACATTACGGCTCGATGGGTATTAAAATCAAGTTATGTGATCTCGCTATTTTAAAAAAAAACTTGGCGACATCGCACAATTTGTTTTGAATACGTATCGAGTCGTATTGTTAGCTTGTTTTTTTTAAAAAAATGTTTAAATGCATTATTTCGCTTGACTTTGTAATTTTAATATTTTAAAAAATATAAATGTTAATTTATAAATTGATTTTAAATTTCGTTATTTTATCATTTGTATGATTAACTATTGTATTGTATTAAAAAAAATCTATATAATTGAATTTGTATTACGGTGTTTGAATGATATTTATTGTTACTTGTTAAGTTTTACCTATAATTTTGATAATACAATAAAATATTTAGGGAATTAAAACGTAAATTAAACATAACATTACACGGAAGGATTACATAGATAATAAAAACGAAAGCAAATACATAGTTAATTAAACATAACAATACACGTCTAAAGGGTACGGTTGTCTTTCAAAACACCCCAAACTTCAACGTAATTAAACGTACTGTTATGACGTTTGGAGTACTCTTTTAGTGCCCATTCCAACCGTTTATCACCATTTTCGCCTACCCATCTAGGCATGCATTCGTAAACCTCTCTAAAATCTATAACCTTACGCTTGATATCACGCCATTTTGACGTGATCGAGTCGGTCGTACGATAGTGTTCTTGACTCTCCACCAACAAATGAAAAAGTGTTGTAACACGTTTCCAAAACTCACCGTCTTGACGTGGCATGGTTTCAACGCGAACGTTAACCCACGCCGTAGCTAACGCAATTTCTTCAGACTTTGTCCAAACATTCCCACGTTTCCTACCAGATGACGGTGAACCGGGTAAAGAACTTGAAGCCATTTTGAAAACAAAGTTGGTAGTGAGATTGGTGGTGGAATGTTTTCAACACCACTACCTAATATTTATAGTGGTGTTGTAATATTATAAAAGTAAATTTAGGGTCCCATTCTCTTTATTAATTATCATTTTAAATAATTTTTTTTCAAATATTAAATAATAAACATTTATAAATCTTAATAACCGTTATAATAAAGATGACATAATAAAGATGAGATAAATTTTACATGATAAAAACGTTACAACAAAGGTTACATAATAAACATGAGATAAAATAAAACGTTCTAATAAATACGACATGAGGCTCATTTCCAGTGGCAGTCATCATTTGACCATTCTGAATCCGATTCGTGCTCGTCCGCATACGGGTTGTGATACGTTGGTTCGTCATCATAGTAACTCTCGTAATTATAAGCATCCTTTAAAACATCCGGGTCCTCGTTTTCTTCGGGATCATTGTAGTCATTATCTGGTGACGGTACATGTGGTGGCGTTTTTGGCAATATGGGTGGTGGGTTTTCAGTAATGGAACTTTCCTCATGTGGCTTTGTAGGAGTGGTGAAGTTATCTTGAAAAACCTCTCGTGGTGGTGATTTCTCAACAGGTAGACAAGGTGGTGGAGATTTCTCAACAGGTAGACAAGGTGGTGGTGATTTCTCGTGCTTGTTAGCTTTTGACATGGTCAGAATAGTGAGATATGGTTTGGGTCTCTATGGTCCTATTTATAACTGATAATAATAATTTCATAAAAAATTAAAAATTTAAAAAATAAATATTATATTTAAATCGTCACGACCGTGAAAAAAAAGGGAATTTAAAAATTTTAAATATTAAAAATTTAAATATTTAAATTTTAAAAAATTAAATATTATATTTAAATCGTCACCACCGTCCTTTCAATAGAAGTTAATTTTATTTTTTAATTTAAAATATTTTGTGAGATCCACAAACTTCAACTATATATATTGAGTTATTTGTTGTCTATGTTAACAACAATGACTGCGAGAAGAAGCTGGTCTCAACGAGAAGAGGATGACCTTGCTTTCTGTTGGCTCCGAGTTTACGATGAAAATGACATTCCACGTCACGGTAATAGGTTTTGGCATTGTATCCGTGATATGTTACACTGTCGTTACTTAGGTCCGGGACGGCGTTCTGTTCACGAACTTGTGTCACACTGGAATAAAATGCGGCCCAAGATGAAGAAGTTCAACGATATTTTTAATGAGGTCAGCGCCCAACGCACTGTTCATGATTCCAACGATGATGTTCTAAGCATAACCAAACAGAATTACTTTATCAGTGAAGGGAAACATTTTGAACATCATTCTGCGTGGGTGTTATTAAAAGACCATCCAACCTGGAGGTTTTAATTGTATTCAAATG
>JBCNJP010000003.1:11954024-11982405 GCA_039602395.1 Deinandra increscens subsp. villosa
TGATTGTAACTAAAGTCTGGGATCCTGGTCTGGATCACACCCCACACGGTTATACTCCGTTAGTGGAAATTGGGGGTGTGACAATCGTCGTATAACATCAAGAAGAAACCACATATCCGTGTAAATCGCAGAGATTACAAACAAACAACATAGCAAAGAGCTCAAGATCATCACGGCCCTGAAGAAAGTATCACTTAGTCCAAATAAATAACCAAACATCGTTTTTAAGGAAATCAAGCATTGACCAGCTGCAAAGCCAAAGATAATATTACAATTCCAGATTGGAAGTCATAACATTCTACATGGCAAAACCACCATCTCGCATCTGAAATCCAAAAGCTTAGCAAATTTAAAAAGTAAAACACTTGTGTCAAATTTCATGGTTTCAACACATAAATACCCAAACCAAACGTTTATACCAAAAATATTAAGATTTAGATTCAAATACAAAAGATGAATAACAACTCGTTAAGATGCAGACTTAAACTAAGAACTGTTCACCAACGTGATGAGACCCTAAACTCTCAGACCGAAGAGTGAAACAAATATGAAACGATCTGGAATCTCGACCAAGAAGCTCTGAATATGATTACGAACCCTAAAAGTTGTATGTGTTGGCTGAGAAGATGAAACCAGAAAAATGGAAAAAACTTTAAAACTCTAGCAAATCCTTTGTTTATATAGCTTGACCTGGTTCATCCGTTAGGCCCACTGCACACTTCAAGTTCAGCCCACAAAGCCCGATCCATCTCTTAACCAAGGACGAGACCCGCTCAAAACATTTAGAACATGAAACAAAATAACAAACAATTAGATCTTGCAAGTTTGAATTAATCTTAAAAAAGATAATATTTTAAACACATGAATAGTGTAAACAAATAAAAATGAACTCCATGACATAAATTGTAATTGTCTCGAAATAAAATCAAACAAAGAAGTTAATTATGAACAGAAGTCAAAAGAACATAATAAGGCTCAGATCATAAGTCGATCATCATAGCCGAAAAGGCTCATATCGAAGAGCTTTGATGGGGCAAACGGATGCGATAAAGAGAATCTCTACGCCAAGCCGCTGCAGCAACCATCAACGGCAAAAATAAAGAAACGAAGATCATCACAGCCCTCATAAAACCCCCAATTTCATTTTTAAAGAACTCAATAATCAAACGCCTGAACAAACAAATGGATGTCACCCGTAAGCATTTATAGGCATCAATTCAACTTCAGAAGCAACAGATAACAAGGAAGCCTTAAAGGAATAGCAGAACATGTCTCAGAACCCAAAACTTTAGGGTTTTCTGAATCCACAGAACCTTGCATGCGACTATCAAAACCAACAACATCCACCATCGCTTACAATCTTCTGATCTGTACACATAAGAGAATATAAAAAGCAGACTGAAGTCTGTTACACAACCGTCCTTCGCCATCAGAAACTACTGGCGACGTTTTGCTATTGGCGACCACCCCCGACGAACATGAAAATAATACACAACTGTCATTCACCATTGGCGTATGACGACGGCCACCAGATGGTCACCAGATTCAACATCAAGACGATGGTGGGTTGAAGGGTTTTCGATGAGAGATAGAGAAGATGAGTGGAGAGATTGAGTGGATAGAGAAGCAATCTTCTCTTCTATCAAACACACGTAAATTAAAAGTATGAATGTGAATGCAAAACCAGATACGGCAACCTAAAAAGAAAAATAAAAATGAATTGAACTGTGTATGTCACTCACAACAGATTCATTCCTAATTACCATATTAATACATTAGACAACTTGTGGGTTTATTTACAAAAATGCCATCGAAAACCTTTTATGATATATATTTGCTGTTCCAAATATTAACATTGTAGGCGTGCAGCGCAGCTGGTTTTGTCGGCTGCATTGCAAGCCATTGCCCTGGGTTCGAAACCAGGGAAAACCATAACCCTTCTTTTTCTTCTTTTTTCAATGTAAATTTTTTTTTCTTTTTTTTTTCAGTGTAAAATTTTTTTCCTTCTTTTTTCAATGTAAACATTTTTTTTTCTTCTTTTTTTCAATGTAAACCTTTTTTTTCTTCTTTTTTCTATGTAAACAATTACCAACTAAGCATAATATTTAATTTTAAACTATACATCGAAAATTAAAATAACAGTCATGTTAATTAAAAATATCAGTTCATACTATTATGTTTTATACTTATTGGATTAGTAGATTAAGTTATATTTTATTGTTTCTTTTCATCTTTTAACTTTTTTTTTTGTTTTTATTTATGAAATATTATTAAGTTTAATTAGTTATCTTTAAGTGTCATTAAAATATGTCATCGGATTCTTTATTCATTAACTAAATATATATTAATAGTTTTATAATATCGTAAGGCATTTTAATTTTCACCTCTTTTTCTAATGTTTAGATGTGCTAACCTTCTCCACCTCATTTTACCTCCTTACTTCAACCGTTATTTTTTTGTATTCTTTTTTCTATTACTCTCATTTTTTTGGTCGACTTATATAAAGATGGTTGTTGTTGAGTGGTTAATGTTGTTTTTTAAGAGTTCAATTCTCACTTTCATCATTTCTCTTCTTTTCATTAATATTTTTTTTTTGGGTTTCTTCGTTTTATTGTTCTTTTAGATGTGTATTTTTATTTTAGGAACTTAGATTTAATCCCTTCGATTAGCATATCTTTTATGGTCTGCGATAATAAAAGGGCTACGATATAAAAGTGCCGGATAGAAACCAACTGCAGCTGCGATGGAAAAGAAACAAACTTTTTAGGTACAGCCAAGCTGGGACTGATTTCTCCCCGGCAACATGTGTTTGGAAAAAAAAATTCAACCTCGGATCAACGAAGCACTGGCGCAATTGGTCTGTCTATCTGTTGCCTATCAAAGTACCCATGTTCGACTCCTGCTAGGGTCATTTTTTTGAACAGTTTTATGTTTGGCCATCAGACTACTTGCCTTCCGCTCTCTCTTGACCTCATTAATTCTCCTCCTGAAATTAATATCTTTAAATTCTACTAGGTTAGTAACCCGTGTACTACACGGGCTGAATATAGATTCATAATATTAGATAAATAGAAAAGAAAAAGATAATGATCAAGAAATTTGAAAATTATGATTGATATAAAATTCTTATAATATATTAAATAATAATTTAATACATTTAAGAAATTTATTATGTTTGACAAGTTGTTGATAAACTTTCCACAAAAAGACTAAAATTATTTAGTAAATTAATCAAATCTACATTAATTCTATCAAAATTTTAAAATAAAATTCTATTTTTGACAAAATTTGGTAATTAATTTTAGTTGATGATTTACTAAATTGTTAATTGATTGTGAGCTTGACATGTGGCTGATGGTGATGTGGACCATTTATAAATGAGACATGTGGCACAAATTTTATTGTTTATTAGGATTAAGATTTGTTTCTTTTTGTTGACCTACGCTTCCTAAAAGGAAAAATGGATTTTAATAATACAAGTTTTACCTTGTTGGCGGATAATAATACGAGTTTTAAAATTTCCTCACAATAATACGAGTTTTGTGGGTATTGGATTCTAATGATACACCGTTAGTTTTTTACTAACGGTGTTAGTCTGTTGCCTACGTGGCAGGTGCCACGTCAGGTGCCACGTAGGAGGAAAACAATCCACGTCAGGTGCCATGTAGGCAACAAACTAACACCGTTAGTGAAAAACTAACGGTGTATCATTAGAATCCAATACCCACAAAACTCGTATTATTGTGAGGAAATTTCAAAACTCGTATTATTATCCGCTAACAAGGTAAAACTTGTATTATTAAAATCCATTTTTCCCTTCCTAAAACAAATACACTTCGAGTTTTTCGTTGCTTTCCATCTCCTCATTTCCAATTGCCTTATCCAAACTTGGAGGTTTGTTCTTTGATTTTTTTTTGTCTTCTAAATGTAGTTTCCTTCTTTATGAGATTGAACAAAATGGCCTTCGAAAGGTTCCTATTATCTTAAATATGTTCATAGCTTTGGGTTTTTGCTTCTTCAAATCTATTTTAGTAATTTTTTAATCCTATGTTCTGCTCTTTATCTCTGAGACTGTTGTTTTTTATTTGTGTTGTTCGATGTACACTTACAAATTTTATCTCCTATCCATAGGTTAGTTACATCTTTATTAATTACTAGGTTAGTAACCCGCGTAATACACGGACTGAATAGAGAGTAATAATATTTGATAAATACAAAAGAAAAAGATAATGATTAAGAAATTTGAAAATTATGATTGATATAAAATTCTTATAACATTTAAAATTTTATTATGTTTGACAAGTTGTTGACAACTTTCCATTAAGGACTAAAATTATTGAGTAAAATTAATAAAATCTACATTAATTTTATTAAAATTTCAAAATAAAATTTTAGGTTTGATAAAATTGGTAATTAATCTTAATTAATTATTACTAAATCGGTAATTGATTGTGAGCTTGACATGTGGCGGTGGTGATGTGGATCATTTATAAATAAGAAATGTGCCAAAAATTTCAATGATTTATTAGGATTAAGATATATAGAGTGGACAATCTATTAATATAGTGTTTAAAAAGATTTCTTGCAACTTAGATATGGATCATTGGGGAGTTGTTTAAAAAGATTAATTAAATAGTTGCATGTCGGGTTCGACCCCTACGACTAGGTGCAATATTTTTTAAATAAATTTCTGTTCTTTGTTAAATAATAACAAAAGAAAATTGTAGTCGACACCTCTTTTTTTTGTTTACTACATAACAAGAGTTCGATTCTTATTAGCAGTTGATGAACAATCGGAAGAGACTTCGGCGTTGATATCTTCCCGATATTTAGTGTATAATCTGATTATTTATCTCATATGTTCACTCTAAGCTGAAAGAAACCTTCAAAGGGATTGAAAGTAAACGTATTTTGACTTAAAGCAATCGATATTGATCAGTTTGCCCGTTTAGTTTTCAACCGAAGATTGAGATGATATTTATGGGTTCTTTTTTCTATAGATTATGTGTATGGTTGCTTTTTCCATGAATATTCAACTTCATTATGTTTCTTATTTCACTTGAACGACTATCAAAACACCATTTCACCCCACTAACTTAATACTTAACTTGCTATTTCTTTTTCTTTTCAGGATCTTCTTCATATGATGATCCACCACACACTTAGGCAAGACTACTTGATCTCCACCACCCGTGGTTAAATGTTTTGTAAACACTACTTTCGGATGTTTTGAATGTTATATGTACATATACAGCTACCCAATTTTGCTATGTAATATATGGGTTTCAAATTCTTTACGCGTCTGAAAACTTTGAATACATAACCGCTGCAACGCGCGGTTGATTCCTCGTTAATATATATATAATAAATGAACACTGTCTCTCAAAAGAGAGATATGTAAAAGTTCAGGGGGTAAAAACATCAAATCATAAAAGTCATGTGATTAAAGTTTGAAAAACTAAAAGTATACTATTTATCTACTTAATTTTATTATATTATATAATAATTGGGTACTTATAATGAAAAAAGTGACAAATAAGTTTTCTTTAATTGATCATTAATGACCCCAAACACTAAGAAAGAACCGTTCAACGGCTAGTGCTCTCTATTTGACCCGCTAAAACTTTGGCGGAGAATCACGGTGTCACCCCTTAACGCGTGAGAAGGGCGATGTTCTGCGCCACCATCACCTGTCACACCCCGGTCAACGGTATCGGGTGTGAGCGAGAATGGAATCATAGTCGAGGATACATAGAACAACATCTAATACATTTAAAACTTCATAAAACATTAATTCATTGTATTGCAGCGGAAAGTGATAGTGGACAATGATAATGTCTTACATTTGAAAATAAGTCTTAAATTAATATTAAAAAAATTGAACGGTTTATTAAGATAGTCGGGACTATGACTCCGTAAGCAGGTCTGATAGCATAGATAAGCCCCATTTGCATGTCCTCTGGTGTTTGCATCAATTACCTAAGAAATCACGAGTTTAAAAGGGTCAACATAAAGTTGGTGAGGTTCACAGGTTTAGGATTTATCATTTAAACATTTGTAAAACAGTTTTCAGTATACTTAAATATTACAAGGGTTTATCGTTGTGGATGTATGAGCTCACCTGAACCTTGATTTCAAATACTAAAGGTATACCCACCCAAGCATCTCTTGCCTAGAGATGTTAAACAGAGCAGAATAACTGACGTGTACCCCCAGACATTCCGGAGTCAGAACTGGAGCTACCAGTTAGGGCAGGGTTGTCAACTCAAATAGATCTATTCACTAGCTATCGTTTCGTACAGAACTAATTGAAATCAACTAATGGTGGGATACAGTTGTACAAACGTTTATAACGATAATGTACTAAATTGGGCAATCAGTAAGAGAACAAGTAGTCATATGGCTAACAGATAAACCATAATATTAAGTAAAAATCATTTATCAGATTTCATGATTTCTCCCCTAAGGTATAAAACAGTTAAAAGAAAAGGGGTCGTGAAACTCACTGAATCAGCAGGTAAGCAGAAATTTAGCAGTGAAGCAGAAATTTAGCAGTGTAGGAACGGTAGCGCGTAACGTCCTAAAATAGTTAAATAAACATATGCATAAGGTCTTTGATCATTTGAGTAACATAAGTCACCCAAGTGATACCGGTCAAGTCTTGACGTTTTAATCCCGTTTGTATGCGTTTGAAAACCCGTTAGTTAGTATTTATTAAATAAATACTTTCATGATTATTTATATTTATGTTTAATAAATATAAACAAGGATTTATTATTTAATAACAAATCAAGTATTGAACATCGAGTTAAATAATATGTCATATATTATTTATAAACTTTTTCACCACGTTAGGTTATATCAAACTTAATGGAAAGCCGGGGTTATAATTATCAACAATAATTATGACGTTTCCATAAATAATCTCCCGTTCGATTATTTATAAGTTAGGAAAAATATTACACAAGTTTTATAAATAATAACCTTTATTATTTTACTTGTGAAAACAGAGTCTTTTAGTTAAAAATTATAGTTCTTATCAAACTGAAGTTAAGACATGACCCTTTTAACATATGAAAACCCGTGCTTCCTGTCTGTTTCCATATCGTTTACCTGGCATTAGAAAAAAAACTTCCAACACCTCTGCGAAACAAAATGTTGATCCAAAGAAGTACGCTAGCTAGCCTAACAACACCTCTGCCAAACAAAATGTTGATCCAAAGAAGGCATAAACCAATCTGTAGGCACAAATGAAATACAAAACAATCTGTAAGTATGCCAATTTAGCTATCATCACATTCCCAAGAAGCATCAACAATATATTAAGAAGTGGGTCAATAGCAATCAAAGAAATCAAACGAATGCTATATTAGAGTACACAAATCGTTTCACATCACAATAATAACCTCAGATCAAGCAAAACAACGAATGCTATATTAGATCTAAGAAATAACCCCCAAACCAAAACATGCAGAAGTCGTAGCATCTACGGTCGGCGGGTAAGCCGCCATCGACGGCCTGCCGACGCCGGAACCGGAGCAACAACCAAACACCCTTCTTACCGATTCCGCTTCAAATCGGAGTCTTCGCATCAACATCCCAACTTCGGAGATGGAGCAATGACCGCCACGATTCCGATTAAGATCTGAATCACCGGTTGATAGAGTACACAAATCGTTTCACATCACAATAATAACCTCAGATCAAGCAAAATAACGAATGCTATATTAGATCTAAGAAATAACCCCCATACGAAAACATGCAGAAGTCGTAGCATCTACGGTCGGTGGGTAAGCCGCCATCGACGGCCTGCCGACGCCGGAACCGGAGCAACAACCAAACACCCTTCTTACCGATTCCGCTTCAGATCGGAGTCTTCGCATCAACATCCCAACTTCGGAGATGGAGCAATGACCGCCACGATTCCGATTAAGATCTGAATCACCGGTTTTTGTAAGGACTTAGAGAGAGAGAGACCTCAAAAGAACAACAGCGGCGGGGAGCTCAAACGCCAGCAGTTACCGCCGCCATCGTACATACATCAAAGCCGGAAGAAGCGATCTAAGTCGGAGACGAAGGCAATCAAAGAAGAGAGAGAGAGACTGCTTTAGAAAGAGATAGGTGTAACTTCAGAGAAAAAGATGTGAATGTTTAGAGAGAGAACAAATTATGAGCATATACCAGGGAAATAATGATACCGGCAATTAAGGGAGAAGCCACGTTTGCACCGACCCTCTCCTCCAATTAGAAAAATTAATTTCGATGACGTGGCAGGGGAATAGTGCCAAATAGTAATGTTTGTGAGTACACCAAGCACTCACAATTGATATATATATATAAATTAATTTATAACTATTTTAACTAGTTAGGAAAAGTCTTGGAAACTTCTAAATAATTATTTGTTTAAATAATTATTTATTTGTTATGATGTCTTTAAAAATATATTTTTTTTAAAACGTCATGAAAGCATATAATTAAGTTATTACTTGGACTTATACGTCTTTCCCTTAAAACGTTTATGAAAGTCGTGTCTTTAGATAAACTTATTTATCCGACGTTATCGCGTATATCGCCGAATTGGTCCCGGTTTTATTACTACGCAACGTCTTTATGTTTAGATCGTTTTGAGTTAACAAAACGATTATGAAAAATTCATCAAGTCTTCCAACATGTAAGACTTGTATTTATTTTTATAAAAATGATTTATTTTTATAAAAATCTTCATTTACTCATAAAAGACAAATGCTAGATTTTGTTGCCTTTTATAGCAATTTAAGAATCCTTAAATGTTATAATAAATCCAAGTAAATGATTTGATATAAATGATGTCTTGCTATTTTTAGATAAAAGTTTATAAATTCTTTTAACAAAAAGGGAAGGTTTTTAATAAAAGAATGTCATGGATTTTATCCATATATTTAATGTTTCCAAGTTGTAGGTAGATTTTATAAAAATAAATTATGTCAAAGTCTTCTAACTTGTATTTATTTTTATAAACCCAAGTATCTAAAGTAGTCATATGACATGATTATTTTTAGTGTTTTCATCAATTATCTTTATAAGTCCTCTACTTATTTAAGTCCAAATCCACTAACACATTTTATGTGTTAGGACCAATTTAAACAAGTAATGTAACATAAATATATCTACTAACACTTTGTATGTGTTAGGACCAAATGTAAATAAATATAAGACAATCCACTAACACAATTTGTGTTAGGACAATGGAAATTTAAATAACAATCTACTAACATATTTTCATATGTTAGGACCAAAAGTAAATAAAATCTACTAACACATATTATTGTGTTAGGACAATTATAATTAAACATAAACACCCATTTTAATGTTCTTTCTTTCATTTATTCAACTAGTGGCATTGTAGTTAGTCATTTTAAATCATGAACAAGTAAATTGCATAAGAGTAATAATGATGATCTTAGGTGCACTTGAATACTTTCCATAGATTTCTTCAAGTGTTTCACCCATCCTCTTAGCTATTCTAAGTTCCTAGAACACCAAGAGAATGTTGAAGATCATAAAGAAGAATGGAGGTTAAAGAAGAGAGATTTGATGATTAACTCAATATGCAATTGTTAGATTATTATTGTCAAGACTTGGGGTTTCATTTGGGTAGAAAAACATAGGAAAAAAAAGGGGTTTAGAAGACTCACAAGGAGGTTGTGAGCAAAACCAAGAAAAGGGAGGGTGGTGGCGGTTTCCGGCGGGGTTGGGTGGCGTGTGACGGTGGCAGGTGGTGGCGGCTGTGGCGGAGCGCCGATGGCTGCCGACGGCAGCAGGCGGCGGGGCGGTGGAGGGAGCCGACCGAGAGAGAGGTGAGGGAGGAGTAGAGAGTGTTTGTTTGGTTGGGTGTGGGGAGACAAGGGATGACTTGGTCTTCTCTTTTATAAGCTAGATTAAGCCTATTAACCATTGGTTAATTGCGAGTTGTCAATCTCTCAAGCCTCCTAACTCAAACCATGAGTAGGTTGATTTATTTTATAAACTCTACTTAAACTTGTTAAATAAATGAGAGCTTTTATAAAATAAGTGGTGGTTAGGGGTTATTAAAAATCATAACTTCTTAAAATATAACCCAAGTGTATTTAACCCAATAAGTGGTGAGTTTTAAATAATTATTTGGGCCAAAAGTTTATAAAACCAAGTGGGATAGTGTTATAAAAATCATTGGGCCAAAACTTTTATAAAACTGGAATGAGCTTTTTATAAAAACTTATGGGCTAAACAATTAATTAAATTGTTTTACCTTCGGGCCGAAGCCCAATCGAATTCGGAAAGGAAATGGGCCGAGGCCCATTTAAATCGGATGAAGGGTTGGGCCGCGAGGGAGGACGGGCCGGGTTGGGCCGCTGGGCGCCGGGTTCGGGCCTCCGGGTCGTGTTGGACACTCGGTTAGTCGAGTCGAGTCATCAGGTAAAATCTCAGATTTGTTTGGATTAATTTGAGCTTATTGGGCCTAACTGGGCCCAATGGGGTTAACCGTTTACTCGTGTGATTAAGTCTTGACAACGCAATATTTTTTATCACATTTTAGGTTCGTAAAATGTCTTAACAATTTATATCGGATTTGGTAAAATATAAAAAGTAAATTTTTATATTTAATTTCTTGTTATTAAAATTCCATATTTAATAATATGAGACTTTCGTATTTCACGGGCACACAAACGCGGGATTTAAATTAGTTAATCATTTAACTAACGATAGTTAATCATGCAGTTAAAACAGTAAATCACATAATTATCACGTAATAAAAGTCAACAAAAGTCAATGGAGAGAGGATTCGACCTGATTTTGGACCGGGTGTCACATTCTCCCCCAGTTAGAAGAATTTCGTTCCGAAATTCAGTTCTGGTTACTGGTAGATGCGACGTTTTCAAACAGTCGCGGATACTTTCGACGCATTTGGTCCTCGCGTTCCCAAGTGTACTCAGGTCCCTGTCTAGAGTTCCATCGCACTTTGATTATGGGAATGCGGCTATGTTTCAGCTTTTTGATCTCTCGGTCAAGTATCTCGACAGGTTCCTCATTAAAGTGCAGTGTCTCGTCAACTTGAATTTCATCAAGAGGGACGATGAGCGTTTCATCGGATAGACATTTCTTAAGGTTACAAACGTGAAAGACATTATGTACGCTGCTTAGTTCGGCAGGCAGGCATAAACGGTAAGCTACTGGTCCAATGGTCTCGGTAATCTCAAAGGACCAATGTAACGAGGGTTGAGCTTCCATCGTTTGCCGAATCTGATGACACATTTCCAAGGTGACACTTTTAGCATGACGCGATCACCCTTTTTGAAGAACAAGGGTTTGCGACGGTTATCGGCGTAGCTCTTTTGTCTGTCTCTGGCAGCTTTCAGACGATCTCGGACTTGAAAGATTTTCTCAGTCGTTTCAAAGATTAACTCGGGACCAGTTAACTGACTGTCTCCAATCTCAATCCAGCAGAATGGGGATCTACACTTTCTCCCATAAAGTGCTTCAAATGGTGCGGCTTTAATGCTGGTGTGATAGCTGTTGTTATATGAGAATTCGGCAAGAGAGAGGTGCTCGTCCCACTTGGGTCCGAAATCTATCACACATGCTCTCAGCATATCTTCGAGTGTCTGGATAGTTCTCTCACTTTGGCCATCTGTCTGTGGATGGTAGGCAGTACTCATATCGAGGCGAGTACCCAAAGATTTCTGTAGAGATCTCCAAAAGTTTGCGGTGAACCGACTATCTCGATCGGATATGATGGATTTAGGCACACCGTGGCGTGAGACGATTTCCTTTATATAAAGTTTGGCTCGCCTATCCATCTTATCCTTCTCATTGACCGGTAAGAAGTGTGCCGATTTTGTCAATCGATCTACTATCACCCAGATAGCGTCATATCCCGATCTAGATTTAGGCAATTTCGTGATAAAGTCCATGGATATTTCTTCCCATTTCCATTCAGGGATTACCGGCTGAGTCAACAATCCGGAAGGCTTCTGGTATTCGGCTTTGACCTTCGAACATGTTAAGCACTTGCCGACATAGGTAGCTATTTCGGCTTTCATGTTAGGCCACCAGAATTGTTTCTTCAGACCGTAATACATCTTGTCTGATCCGGGATGAATGGAATATCTTGACTTGTAAGCTTCATCGAAAGTTAATTGCCTTAACCCTCCATAGACAGGTACCCATAGCCTATCCATGAAGTTCTTGGTTCCATCAGGTTTCTCTTCCAATTGTTTCTCAATTCCACGTAGGCCTTCTTCTGCTAGGTTCTCTGGTTTGAGAGCTTCAATCTGAGCGTCACGTACTTGCGAAGTGAGATTCGAGTGTATGGTCATACTTAAAGCTCGTACACGAAGTGTTTTAACGCGCTCTTCCCTGCTTAGAGCGTCGGCTACGACGTTAGCCTTGCCCGGATGATAACAAATCTCACATTCGTAGTCATTTAGCAGTTCCACCCATCTTCGTTGTCTCATATTCAATTCCTTCTGATTGAAAATGTGCTGGAGGCTTTTATGATCAGTGAATATGGTACATTGTGTACCATAGAGATAGTGCCTCCAGATTTTGAGAGCAAAGACGACGGCTCCAAGTTCTAAATCGTGGGTCGTATAATTTTTCTCGTGAATCTTCAGTTGTCGTGATGCGTAGGCGATGACTTTCTCTCGTTGCATCAATACACAACCTAGACCTTGATGCAAAGCATGGCAGTAAACAACGAAGTCTTCGATCCCATCGGGTAGTGATAGAATCGGGGCATCACATAGCTTTTGATTCAGTAACTGAAATGCTGCTTCAGTCTTGGCATCCCATATGAACTTCTTATCTTTCTGGGTCAGAGCGGTCAGTGGCTGAGCTATCTTCGAGAAGTTTTCGATGAATCGACGATAATAGCCCGCGAGACCTAAAAATTGTCGGATCTCGGTTGGGGTCGTTGGCGTACTCCAATCCTTGATTGCTTCAATTTTTGTGGGATCCACGTGAATACCTTGATTGTTGATCACATGACCCAAGAAATGTACTTCACGAATCCAAAAATCGCATTTGGAAAATTTCGCGTAGAGTTTTTCCTTCCTCAACAACTCCAGTATAAGTCTCAGATGTTGTTCGTGTTCTTCCTTACTACGGGAGTAGATAAGAATGTCGTCAATGAACACGATAACAAATTTATCCAGATAAGGTTTGCATACGCGGTTCATTAGATCCATGAACACAACCGGTGCGTTTGTCAAACCAAATGGCATTACGAGGAACTCATAATGGCCATAGCGTGTTCTGAACGCTGTCTTCAAAACATCTTCATCTCTAACTCTGAGTTGATGGTATCCTGACCTCAGATCGATCTTGGAGTAGAAGCTCGATCCTTGAAGTTGATCAAATAGGTCGTCAATCCTAGGAAGCGGGTAACGGTTCTTTATAGTCAGCTTGTTCAGCTCCCGGTAGTCGATGCACATCCGGAATGTTCCATCTTTCTCCTTGACAAATAGCACGGGTGCTCCCCATGGAGAGTGGCTTGGACGGATGAAGCCTTTATCTAACAATTATTGTAACTGACTAGATAACTCTTGCATTTCGAAAGGTGCCAGGTGTAACATTCCGGTTTTTTCGATTGTCTGATTTTATCCTTATTGTAACCCGATCCGTTGATTGATAATCGAATTTATGGGTATTGATCGATTTTGATGTTTATTAACCTAATTTCATGTTATTGATCCATTATCATGTTTATTGATCGATTTGATGTTCGATTTGCCTTTAATTTGGATGTTACGCGAATGAGTCATCGAATTACGTTCAACCGGGAATTTGATCAATCTAAACGTGTATGACCCTTGTGTGTAATACTAGTTACACACACAAGTGAATACAAGTGAAGGTTGGTGTGAATTCAAGGTTTAGAATGAAAACGGTGAAAGATTCGGTAAATCCCGCGCGATTTCGATTTTAACCGGGAGATCACGTTTTTGAGTATCGTATATCAGATTTGTCATATTTATGTGTCTTTAAGTCACTTATGATCACACATGATGTCTTCAGTCCTCACCCACTTGATTGAGTCACAAATCAAAGGTGAATTGCTTAAAAGTGATACGTACGGCAAAACCGACCAAAATTGCATGTTTTGACCTAACTTGTGTATACAATAGGGTTACGTGACGTATTTATTATCATTTTGAGTGGATTTAATGTTATGAACATGATGGGACCATTATTTGGGGGATTTGGGAGAAAACGGGACTCGAAAACATCAAAAAATGACAAACCGAGCACGCGAATCGATGAAACAGCAAAGTGGACACCCGGGCAAGCACCAGGCGTATCGCCTGGAGCCTCCCCAGGCAGCAGGCGATACGCTAGCAACCTAAATTCCAGCCAAACCCTAATGCTCCACTATATAAGCATCATTAGCCACCATGCTCTCCCCATTCAGCCCCAAACCACTCTCCAAAACCCTAAAACGGCTGTAAACATCAAAGGTGAAGATCTTTGAAGATTCAAGGCTCAAGTTTCTTGCTTTATTGATTAGGATCATCTAGAAATCATCCCTTTCGGTTAGTAGTCTTCAAACCTTGTCATAGCATCTTGAATCTTCTTTTCTACTCCCATCAAGGTGTGAACTTTATATGATATTTGGCTTGAATCCATGTTGTAAATGATAGATCTAGGGTTTCTATGACTAAAGGTTACACCTTTTTGCATGATTTTGTTATTCAACTTGATTCCATGATGAAACCTCTTTAGATCTAGGTTTATTATGCAATTTGATGAATGGATCTTCATGAAAGTTGTAAGCTTGTGTATGGATCTGAGATTTAGTCATGATAAATCATTAATATGTTATAGATCTAGGGTTTCTTTGATCAAGATTGGATTTTTATGTGACAACATGACTAGATCTATGAAAAGCATGTTATCTAGGGCTAGATCTAGGGATTTTTCTCATCAAGATTCAATTTTTATGTTTCAAATGGACTTGATTTGCCTCATGGATATTGTTTAGGACTAGATCCATGTATTATGATCATCAAGTTTGGTTTTTCCTTGATAAAATGACTAGATCTCAACATGTGTGTCATCTAGGATTAGAAATGTGTGTCATAAAGCTTCAAAATGGACTTTTCTACCTCCCAACTTGTCTAGATCTATAATTTTCTTGGTATGTAAAGTAGGATCAGTATGTAAAGCTATCAAAACATGAACTTTTATGTGTTTAAATGATAGATCTACCATGCATGCTCAATTAGGGTTTGTTTTGTGAATCAAAAGCCGATTTATGGGCTAGATTTGGCGAGATACATGCTAAACTAGGCTAAGTTCATGATGGATTCAAGTAGATCTATAAAATCTATAATGGCTTATGTTAGATCTGATCCTATATGATAATCATGTGTTTTACCTTAGATTATTATCATGGAAATTGAAATTGTTGACTTTTGTTGACCTAGTTTGACTTCTATGCTAGTTTGCTAGATTAGGACCCCTCAACATTACTTAGTGTGTAAACTTGAACTCAAACTAAGCCCGTACGCTATAACTTGAGTAAAACACCAATGAGTTGCGATTTGGTTAGGTCGTATCGTGTCGTGTCAAGTCACGGTTTCTCACTTTACTCACTTATCTATTTTGGGTTCAATCTCGGTCAATCATAAAGGTGATCTCCGGACGTTATATTCGCGCATTGCTATCGCTTATCTCTCTTCTCGATTCACCCGTGAGGTGAGTTTTCATAGCCTCTTTTTACTTAAATGTTTTTGGGGTGCAACATGTATCATGTTATCAAATTCTATTTTCACATGCGTATTCTATGTTCGATGATTACTTGAAACATGTATGATTGTCTTGATTGTTTGGTTGAACGATGAACGATTGAACGATGGAACGATGAACGATTGAACGATGAACGTAATTATTAACATTAAACATGCCGGGGTTACGATAATAGATCTATTGGCCTGACAAGCCCACTTGGCCTGCCTCGCGTGTGGCGCCTTGTGATTGAAAGCCTAATTGTCAAGGGTTGGATTACGTTAACTTATCATTTTATCATTAAACATTTTTATCAATTATCATTTCTTTTAACTTGTACGCATGCTTTTGAACGTTGTCACCAAACCTATGAATTCTCACCAACTATTTTTAGTTGACTCTTTTTGTAACATGTTGCAGGTAATGCGGTTTGAATTGGATATCATCACTTTAGGGTTGCATCGGCTTTAGAGAGACCATATTAAATAATGAATCGTTATGTTTAGACCATGTTTTATGTTGTTTATCGTATGTTGTGACTTGGATGCTATGGTTTGTTTATTTGCTATGATATGGGTAACTTTTATGAATATCGCAACCTAATTTAGTGTTGTGAGCTTCTGGACAATCTTCGCGCCCCGACGTATTCCGCCGTCGGTTGGGGTGTGACACCAGGCGGTACGGAGATCTGGCTACGGGGGCGGCACCGGGTGCTAAGTCGATGCGGAACTCTACTTGTCGCGTTGGTGGTAAACCTGGCAAGTCTTCGGGAAAGACTTCTGGGTATTCGCGGACAACGGGAACATCTTCTATGCTCTTCTCCTTTGGTTTCTTCTCAGTTACGTGTGCTAGGATGGCATGACATCCTTTACGAAGGAATTTCCGTGCCTTCATACTAGATATGAGATTTAGTTTAGTTCCACTCTTTTCGCCTTGCACGTTTAGAGTGTTGCCATCTGCGAGTGGCATCCTAACTATTTTATCGTGGCACACAATTTCCGCATGGTTCTTTGATAACCAATCCATGCCAATGATAACATCAAATCTTCCTAATTCTACGGGCATCAAATCAATGCTGAAGGAATGGTCAGAGAGTTCTAGTGAGTAATTTTGATAGATTATACCAGTTTCTACTAATTCTCCATTTGCTAATTCTACTGTGAACTTAGTGTCTAAGGCAACAGGGAAAATTTCAAGTAGTTGGCCAAATTCGGTAGACACGAAGCTTCTATCTGCACCAGTATCGAATAAAACGGAAGCATAATGATTATTTAGTAGAAACGTACCCGTCACCGTGTTGGGGTCACGGCGAGCGTCTCCGGCATTGATCACAAAGGCTCTTCCTCTAGCCTGATTCGGATCCTGGTTCCTTGCCTTCGGGCAGTCCTTCTTGTAGTGTCCGGTGGCTCCACAACCGTAGCAGGTGCGCTTTGGGCAATCACGTACCACATGTCCTTTGGTTTTGCAGATATTGCAGTAGACATTTCCACAATCGAGGGTGTGGTGGAGGTTGCATTTGTTGCACAGAGGCGCACCACCGGTGTAACCAGTCTTCCGGACAACATGGGTAGGGGTAGTAGCAGCATAAACCTTTGTTGGTTCGGTTTCCTTAGCAGGGGTCTTTTCTTCGCGATTCCTCCAGAATCCACGCTTTCTCTTGTTGTCAGGCTTCTTGTTTGCAGAGGGGGTGGTACTGGCTTCAGGGGTCTTGCTCTCAGACTGTTTCTTGCCAAGGTTCACACCTTGACGGTTAGCTTGGTAAACCAGGTTGTGTGCTAGGCGCACAGCATCCTGAAAAGTCTGAGGATTTGAGGAGAGGACGTTCCCCTGGATATGAAGTGCAAGTCCCCAGATGTACCGTTCAATCTTCTTGTACAGAGGAGTGATCATGGTTGGACAGAGATGAGCGAGCTCACGGAACCTCTTGGTATAGCCAGCAACATCGGCTCCATTCATGGATAGGTTCCAGAACTCGGCTTCGAGTTTCTGAAGCTCTTCCCTAGGACAATACTCATCGCAAAGCAGTTGTTTGAGTTCGTCCCATGTCATGGCGTAAGCCAAATCAGTTCCCATAGCATCAACATGGGAGTTCCACCAAGTCAGAGCGCTATCAGTCAGTGCGCATGTGGAATACTTGACCATGTACTGCTCAGGGCAGTTGCTTATGCGGAAGACGGACTCCATTTTCTCAAACCAGCGAACTAACCCAACAGCGCCTTCAGAACCCTTGAAATTCGCTGGTTTGCATTTCATAAAGTCTTTGTATGAACATTCACGGGGGCCTGCAATTGTTAGGTTGAAACGTTGAATACAATTTAGGAAAATTGTAGTCTAGTGTTTTTCTAACATTGGTTAATTCGTACTTACCGCGTGCCCCATTGTCGTTCTGACGTTGGGTTTCAGCGGCGGCAACAGTTTCTGCGACGCGATTAGCAATCATCTCCTCGATTTCCTCAGCAGTCATGGGAGGAGGGGGCGGAGGAGGTGAAACGTTCCTGGTGGTTCGGCGTCTCGGTGGCATGATTTCGCTTTAAGTTACAATTGTCAACATAAAGAAAATTTTAGATAATATGTAAATGGGGTTATTACATGCTCGAGAATAACTGCCACGACATACATCAATTGCCAAAACATTTTACGCGCGAACGCGACCGAGAATCATTAGTTAGAAGAGAAAGATAGAGTATGCACATATGATATAAAGAATAACAACATAATTTCCACCATGATAGTTTGTAAGATGATAGCATAATAAGGAAATCACAACATAACAAAAGATAGCAAAAGATTCCCATAACATACTAACTGTTAGTCATAACATACATCGATCATTGTTTGTTACCATATTACAGACGAAACATATCAAAAGAAACAAGTTTTTCACCCTGGGCTCGCAGTCCCGGTCATACGGCTACCAAAAGAAACTAGGTCTAATCTACCTAGAATGGTGGTGGGGGTGGAGGTCCAGGAGGCATGAAAAAGAAAGTCGGGCCCTGGGTCATGGTGTGGAGGGTGGAGAGGAGTCGTCCAGATACAAATTCCAGTGCTGCGACCCTCCTCTGCAGGCTCTCATGTGAAAGGAGTAGATCGGTAGTGGCCATGCTGACCCCGGTCATGTGGGCATGAAGGGACCCCATAGCGCTGTCAGTAGCGCCCATGCGTCTAATCAACTCGGTCACCTGGTTCCTAAGGAATGTCATCTCAGGAGTGGTCGACAGCTGGCGGACATCAACGTCAAGCTCCCCCAGGTCGGTCTCAATGCGCCTCAGACGAGCCACCAGAAGTGGTACAGTGTCAGATATAGGCTCGTCAGTGAAGGGCGAGATGCCTAAGTGCACTCGACGGGAGGGGTCGGGGAGTGAGGACTCTCCTCGAGCATAACAACTCGGGAACTCCTCTATGATCCGCCAGTGCTGAGATGGTTGTAGCAAACGGGGCTTTTAAAAAAAACTAGCTTATTAAAAAAACCCCGTTTGGTAACGTCAAAAAACTAGCTGATAAGCTAGCTTATGGCGCGCCAAACACAGCCTAAGAAGGGAGTGAATTTCCTCCTTCAACTGAAGCTGCTGAGCAATATACTCAACAGCAGCGTCTTTGAAAGCCGACTCCGGCTCATCCAGAAGATCCGTTAGCATCCTGATGTTCCCTTGGATGCTGTTGACAGTCAACCCCCTCATCATGCCGAAGGAATTACGCATGATGCGATCATCCTTCGCTTCCTTCGCATGCATCTGTTCAACCAGTTGCATGACAACGTTTTTAGCATCAGAATTAGGGTTAGAAGAAGAAGAAGAAGCCATTTTTTATATATATGAAAAGAGAAGAAGAAAGGTATGAGTGTAGATGGAAGTTTTGGGGATTTTGCGTCAATTAAGAAATCTGCATGAGGAAAAACGCAATATATATACAGAAACAGAAAAATGGAGGGAAAATGAAACGTCGGAAATAATTAAAAAAATTACATAAATAAAAGGTAAAAAATTTATACCGACTGACTCATTTCACATCCCCAACCACCCCCCATTAACACCATTTACACCGTAATAAATAAATAACCAGGCGAATCATTTAATACCACGCGAAAATCTTCATTAGCCTCCCGTCTATATAACTAGGGCACTCGATTGCAATTTGAAAACACGCAAAAAACACAGATCATTTCAGAAAAAAATCAAATCAAGATACCAAAAATGTCTTCATCTTCCTCCTCCTCCTCCAACAACACAGAAACCAACAACAACGCCAACGCCCTAAAGGAGAAGTTAATAAGGGAAATAATGCTGGAGTACAATAAGGAAAAATTACTGATAGACGTCCTCGAACAGTACCCTGTTACATATGTAACCTCGGTTATAAAATATTTTAAAAAAAAATTTGACTAGGCGTTTTTTTTTATTTTTTTGCATAAAAGGGGTCTTTTTAACTTAGAGAATCACCATAAAAAAATCAGAACAAAAATCGAATTTTTTAGCTTAGTTTTCACGGTTTTCCAAACTCCGAGAGGTTTTTATTATATCCCTCCCCTATATATATATATATATATATATATATATATATATATATACTAGGTTAGAACCCGTGTATTACACGGGTTTTAATAATATATATTGCAAACTTATAAATGTATATACCTCTTATAATAATAGAAATTTTAAAAAGTTACATATATAATTCACAAATCTCATAAGACTTTTTTTATACATTATTTGATATTTGATGTTATGTAAGTTACAATCCTTATCTAAGATTAACATTTAAAACTTAGATTATTGTTAAAATTAAGGCTTGCAAGACAAAACACAAGTAGATGCCAAAGGTCGAAAAGGACAATGACAGATGACAAACCCTGATCTTGACCCTAACCCACATTCAGATGGGAACATACCAAGCCCTTACCGGCTACAACACATTAGAAATGGCAAAAGTAGCAAAGTTGATCAACAATTAAACATAATACAAACATACCAACATTCTTTTCCATTGCATCAACGGACATAAACTTTTATGTGTTAAACATTTTCCTAGACTAATGCATTAACATTAATAAAATCATACTTCATCAATAGGTTTGCTAATTGACAAGTACAATCACATGTCTAATCATCTAAGACATAGCAGATGCGTGTACAATCTTTAAATTAAAGCACCCGAATCAAGGTGCACAAAGCCATGTAGCCAACACAAAATCATGATTCATGTAAATGGCCCTGTGAAAAATAGGGAGCATGAACCTGTAAAAACTAAAAGATAAAAGAACATTCTTGCGTCCTTTTCAATATATCTATTTACAGTGTTTAAACATATAAAAACATCATAAAATGAGTCAAGGAAAGATTTAAAATGATGCGGTTGAATCTCAACGCAATTGATAATAAACAACTTCTAATCCATTTATGCTTTTCTTTAGAACAACTAATGTCAAGCCTTCTAATCACTGATGCAATAAAAAATTGATGAACTAATCTAAGAGATTTTGCATTTGATGACTTGGACATTTCTATAGTTTTAAGATACTGCTTATTAATATCATTTGACTTAGAAGAATAAGTAATGAATTTGTAGTGGATGAACAAAGTATGAACACGTTAGTATTCATTAACATTGATTGCAATTTATCACTTTGCTTCATAGGCAAGAGCTGATAGAGTAGGTTCTTGTTATTCTTTAATAACATCAAAGTAGACTTGCATTAAGCTTTGAACTAAAGCAAAACATATTGCTAAATGTAAGCAGCGGCTGCATTGGCCATATTTTTAGTTGCAACAACTTCTTCATAACCGGATATGGTGTAGTTCGAGCATCAAACAGAAAAAATATAGGAAAATTAAAGCCCTAAAACGTGAACCCAATTTTCAGAAGTCAAGTAACCGTTCTCATAGTCGAATTTAAAGTTGAGATTGTTACGTTGACTCAAGATTAAGCCTATCCGCTCCTCAACTACAGCAAAGCTTTGAGCTACACAAGCCAAGCCAAGCCTTGAGCCAAATAAAGAAAATTAGCTCTTCATTTATTATTTACAAGATAACAGGAGAAGGCTATGGTCCTTGGATTATGTGCTTATGGGTTATAATTATGATTGGTTTGTGTCTTTGGAAATACTTCCAATACAAACAAAGGGCTGCATTTGAAGTTATGGGCTACCATGTTCCTAATGTTAAAGCCTCAGCCGGAACTATCAAACTTAATATGGCTATCATAGTATTGCTAGTGTGCAGGAACACTATAACTTTGTTGAGGTCCATCGGAAAGATTGCCACGTTATGTCTAGCCTCATTCATCTTTAGGGTCAGTATTCCTTAAAATTTTTATCTAAAATCCATAATTCTTGAACAAGTTGCTTAAAATCGAACAATAGATAGTCCCTACTATATATGAATGTTTGAATTACCCTATGATGTAGGCCATGTAAAGCTAATACTTTAAGAGGATTTTGAGACTTCACTATATATAGAGTGCAAGTGACTTGGTAACTTGGTAGGTAGAAGAATATGAAGTGGACAAATCTTCGTCCCCCTGTATAACAAACATAATCAACAATTAACTCTCCAGAATGTTCTTCCCCATTTGTTAAATCGAAGAGAATAATTGATACAAGCATACGTTCTTCAATCAAATAGAATCGAAGAAAAAATGGCCTGGTCATTTATTTTCCCCAAAATCAAAATGAGAATCAGTTTGTTCTTCTATTCTATGTACCAAATAGTAACTGCTCGTGTGTTGAGTGATGCGTTAGACAGGAGTACAACATCACAAGTTCTGATTTTAGATGTTTTCAAAAATTTGGGGCTAAAGCAATTGTTTACCTTGAGATGAGGGAGGGTTCCTGGTCAGACATAAGGAGAGAACGGAGATGTGGGTCGTGGGTCATCGTTGTGAAGAAACTAATGGGTTGGGGAGAGGGATGTAACTGTTATTCATCGTGAGATAATGAATTGCAATTAGGGTTACACGAATATTAAAAATGGATCTCCAGGATCCGCGTGTAAATAAAAACGGGTTTAGGCGGTAAAATCATTGTAGATATATCATTGCCTATATTTATAGGTCATTTTGTCTTAGGTTTTAAGTCATTATGTAATATGTATATATCATTATGTTTTATGTTTTAAGTCATTGTTGAAGACAATCGGTTACTGAACACGAGCACACAACTTTACGATCAGAATATAATCGTAATTACTTTATATGAACTTGCTCATTGAGAAAGATGAAAACGAAAATCAAAAGAAACTTCAATTAGATAATTTGTGGTGCCAATTACATTGTAGAACAACCCAATAAATAGACTCCTAACCGACCTAAACTTAGGAAAAACTGACCTACTTAGACTATTAACTAGTAATATATAGACTTTAAAATAAACCTATCTTAAATTTAATTCTTACGTATCCCTATCTAAAACAAATAATAAACTTACCAACTAATCTCTTGATTATTTATTCATTTACAAGATTAGCCCATTACTCATTTCATATGTCTTTGTGTCTTTATGTTTGTTATTATGTCTTAACTTCAGATTATTATGTCTTACCTTCAAGATCATTGTATCTTATGTTCAGATTATTGTGTTTTATGTTTCAAGTCATTGTATAATATGTATTTATCACTGTGTTCTATATTTTAACTAATTTCATATTTTATTGTCATTGTGTTTTGTATGCATTGGATAAACTTATTACATTAACTACAAAAAGACACAATGATGCACATGAAAACTCAAAATGTAGTTTTTTTAATAATTTTATATATAGCAATAATGTACGCGTTTTAAAAATAAAAACACTCGTTTATATGGTGTAATTTTTTTTAAAAAGTAATATTATATGTAAAAGTTATGAAGGTTTAAAAAATTAGGGAACTTGATAAAAAGTAACAAAAATGACTAAGACTAAAATGTATCTCTTTCGTTTTATTCTCCATAAGTTTAATATCATATTAGGTATTAATAATAAATCTAATGACCACAATCCCTTTTTAGGCTTCTTAGATTACATAAACTTCTTACAATAACCTAACTCAAATTATATAAGACTTCCTGCAACAATAACAACAATCCTTCCCAAAAACCATTCTAGTCAGCGTAACATGTCAGCTTTTTACCAATTCATCCAGCAAACAGTTTTTAACCCCAACGCTAAAAACACCCATCATTGTCACATACAACCCACTTAAATATAAATATGTGAGTAAAAATTAAAAAAGAAAAGAAAAAAAGAAAATGGTGCATGTCGCTACGTGCCTACGTGCGGGTAGCCATGGACGTGAACAAACAAGTCATCCCAGCACCACTTGTCCGACGTGCAGATGCGGCATAGGCTACTTGCGGCCGACACATGGTGCGATGGAGATCGTCTTAGACACAATAATGCTAGAAAATAAGTTGTGAATACTTTAAAATTTTATTGTATTTCCCAAATAAATTTTAGTTTTGTACCTCATCCATCTTATTTATAATGTATTCGTGTTCATACAATTCAAACAAATCTACTTACGTAACTTTATGAGGTGATCAAACTATTTATATAATATGATCTTTCATTTTCCGTAAAAGAATAAATATGAAGGGATACATACGAATTAAAATACGGAACTATAAAAAAAAAAGTTTATATGTACAAAGTCAAATGCATATGTAACCCGCGCCAATGTTTGTTGTAACTGGGTCCCACATAGATCAACCTGTACGCAATCACCGGCACATTCATAATTCATTCAACATATAAATCCATCTGCTTTTTAAAAAAATACACACAAATTTGAATTTCAAAGTTGAGTGGAGATTAAGCGAAAATGGGGACGAAGTTATTATCATTGGCGTGCATACGTGGCGCCGGCGCCGGTGCCGGCGACGGCTACTCCCGTGGATTGTCACCGCGGCCGCACTATCCGTCGATGCCTAAGTATCCGAAGGGAGCGTTGGCGGATGTGGAGAGCAATATGGAGCAACCGGAAGCTAGGGTTTTGTTTTCGGTCATCGGAATGACTTGTTCCGCTTGTGCCGGATCGGTGGAGAAGGCGGTGAAGCGGTTGCCGGGAATCAAGGAGGCTGCTGTTGATGTTTTGAATAATCGAGCTCAAGTTCTGTTTTACCCTAGCTATGTTAATGTAAGTTTTTATTGCTTTTTAGGGTTTAATTTTGGTGGAAATCGATTGATCTGGCTGATCTGGTTGAGTTGTAGAATTCCGATCAGATTTATTTACTAAATTTCGCTTGATCTGAATTATGTTAAGATTTGAGATATTAGCTTTTATTGTAACAGTGGCAGAAATGAAAACTAGAACAAGTTTGTTTTCAGATGTCTATACTGAATTCTAGGGTTCAATTATTTAAGATAAGTAAAGTTACACAATCTATTTGTTAATCAATTACTAACAATCTTTGACACTTGTTTATGCTCTTGATTACTCTACGGTATCTATGTTCTTGAATGGATAACTTAGAAATTTGGGGGTATTTGGATGTGTTGATACAATGACCTTAGTAGCGACTGGGAGCTTTGTAATAGCTGTTATAAGTCAATCAGGAGTCTTCCCTTCAATGGCTGCACAGGTAATAACTGTTAGTCTTGCCCTCGTGAGAGGGCACTGTCCCTTTGATCCTACTACGACTTGAGAGTAAGTATTGGATAATATAATAGATTAATAGTCGAGAGAAAGACCATAGAAAGTTGTAAGAATGTCTAGCCCTTTGCTTGTGCCAGACAATAGTTCGTTTATAGTGTGGAGAGTGTTTTTGTTTTTGGACATTTTTGCTGAGGTGACATTTGGTGGCAAAACCCTGGCTGCTGTATGACTGTATCATATGGAGGATCATAAAGTTATTAATTCTGTTCCATTTTGGAGGCTGTCTTGTCGAGCGTACTTTTGATTTTGTAATGGTGTCCGCATTATCTTTGTTGGACCCCTGTCAGTTGTTGGGGTCGGATCGTGCGACATCCTGTCAGGTTGTGGTAGCACAAATTTTCAAAACTCATGGATTCTGATGTATGATTTGTTAGGTTTGGAGCTAATAGCTCTGGATGTTCTGATTTAGGGATTACCCCTTAGGTTTGTAAAGTGATGATGGTGAGTTCAAGGTTAAAACTAGATAATTAGATATCCATTTGCTTAAGGCCACAAATAGTTAGGTTAGTAATCTGTTTTCTTGCAACAACTTTATAAGTAGAACAAGAAGTGCAGATCACCATCTAATTTTTTATAGGAGCCTTTAATGCATGTTGAATGATCTTTGTAAGGCCTTTCATTTCAATTAATCAGTTCATCATCATACAAAAGCTAAACAATTTTTTTATCTGGTACCTATAGGAGGAGACTATTCGTGAAACCATTGAAGATGTTGGGTTTGAAGCTACACTAATAATGGAGGAAACAAATGACAAATCTACTCAAATATGTCGAATACTCGTTAAGGGAATGACTTGCACAACTTGTTCTAGTACAGTCGAGGGCGCTTTAAGAGCTATCCACGGGGTCCACAGAGCTCAAGTTGCATTAGCAACCGAAGAAGCTGAAGTCCACTATGACCCCATAATCGTGAGCCATGACCAGTTTGTGAAAACTATAGAAGACACTGGATTTGAAGCCATATTGATTAGTACAGGGGAAGACATGAGCAATATAAGTTTACAAATCGATGGACCATGGAATGAATTTTCAATAAATATGATCCAGGAATCTCTTCAAGCCCTTCCTGGGGTGGTAAAAGTTGACATCGATACAAATCTCAGAAAGTGTTCAATTTCTTACAAAGCAGATTTAACTGGGCCAAGAACTTTTATTCAAGTAATTGAATCAAGTGGACCTGACTCATCTGGGTCTTTCAAGGTTAAGATATTTCCTAAAGGCGGGGGGCGGGGTTCTCATAGACAGGAAGAAATCAATCAATACAAAAGATCGTTTATGTGGAGTTTAGTTTTCACGATTCCTGTGTTCTTAACCTCCATGGTGTTCATGTATATCCCGGGACTCAAACATTTACTGGATACTAAGATTGTGAATATGATGTCTGTAGGCCATCTTGTAAGGTGGATATTATCAACTCCAGTTCAGTTTTTTATTGGTCGAAGATTTTACACCGGGTCCTACAAATCATTGCGCCATGGTTCTGCAAATATGGATGTTTTAATTGCATTGGGAACAAATGCAGCCTACTTTTATTCAGTTTACTCTGTGCTAAGAGCTGCTGTTTCACAACATTTTGAAGCTACTGATTTCTTTGAAACAAGTGCAATGCTCATTTCATTTATTCTACTTGGGAAGTATTTAGAAGTTATGGCGAAAGGAAAGACATCTGAGGCAATTGCAAAGCTAATGGATTTGACTCCCGATACAGCGACATTGTTGACTTTTGATAGTCAAGGAAATGTTGTAAATGAACAAGAGATTGATAGTAGGTTGATTCAAAGGAATGATGTGATTAAAATTCTTCCTGGTGCAAAGGTAGCTTCTGATGGGTTTGTTACTTGGGGCCAAAGTCATGTAAATGAGAGTATGATCACTGGTGAAGCTCGACCTGTGGGCAAGAAGAAGGGTGACCCTGTGATTGGGGGTACGGTTAATGAGAATGGGGTTTTGCATATTAAGGCAACACGCGTTGGGTCAGAAAGTGCACTTTCGCAAATAGTTCAACTTGTTGAATCGGCTCAGATGGCTAAAGCTCCAGTTCAGAAACTTGCTGATCGGATATCCAAATTCTTTGTGCCTCTGGTTTGTCTATGGTTCTCTATCTCCAATGTCAAATGCTTATAGTTTTGCCCAAATTTTGAGTGACACCTAACTGAGCTGGCAAGATGGATGGGTCGGTCAAACTGGTCGACCCATAAACAATTTTTTGTTTATCTTTCACAAATATTTATTAGATTAGTCATTCATTGCAGGTCATTATTTTGTCGATGTCCACATGGCTTGCTTGGTTTGTTGCTGGAAAATTTGATTGGTACCCAAAATCTTGGATACCTTCCTCGATGGATAGCTTTCAGCTTGCTCTCCAGTTTGGAATCTCAGTTATGGTCATAGCCTGCCCGTGTGCTTTAGGTTTGGCCACTCCAACCGCTGTAATGGTTGGTACTGGAGTAGGGGCTTCTCAAGGCGTTCTTATAAAAGGAGGCCAAGCATTAGAAAGTGCACATAAGGTCAGTTTAGTCATTTTCTCCTCCAATATGTAATACCCTAGGGAAATCGTACATCGCTTAGTGGATAGGAGTGATGTTGGGCTCTTAAGTAATGTCCCGACTCAAACACCATCAATACGTTTTTGGTGCATTGAATGTGGATGAGATTACTCCATAATTAAGTGTGCTCTCTAGGGAAGTCTCCACTTGGGCAACCAAAAACTAACTGTGAGCTTCTTTGGGGAAAAGCGGACAATATTGGTTGGTATGAGGGACCGGATGTTACAAATGACCATATTTTATAAATACTACAGTTAGGAAACATTGAAGCTTTCTTCATTATGCAGGTCGATTGCATTGTCTTTGATAAAACCGGGACTCTTACCATTGGAAAGCCACTAGTTGTTAACACAAGATTGCTAAGGAACATGGTACTTAGGGAGTTCTATGAACTGATTGCTGCAGCCGAGGTACATCTTGTTCATTAAAGCAATTTTATTTTGACAAGAATATCTAATTTTGATATT
>JBCNJP010000003.1:11982905-12052328 GCA_039602395.1 Deinandra increscens subsp. villosa
TCTAATTTTTATATATGAACCATTAATGCATGTTGAATGATCTTTGTAAGGCCTTTCATTTCAAATAATCAGTTCATTATCATACTTATAGGAGGAGACTATCCGTGAAACCATTGAAGATGTTGGGTTTGAAGCTACACTAATTATGGGGGAAACAAATGACAAATCTACTCAAATATGTCGAATACTCGTTAAGGGAATGACTTGCACAACTTGTTCTAGTACAGTCGAGGGTGCTTTAAGAGCTATACACGGGGTCCACAGAGCTCAAGTTGCGTTAGCAACTGAAGAAGCTGAAGTCCACTATGACCCCATAATTGTGAGCCATGACCAGTTTGTGAAAACTATAGAAGACACTGGATTTGAGGCCATATTGATTAGCACAGGGGAAGACATGAGCAATATAAGTTTACAAATTGATGGACCATGGAATGATTTTTCAATAAATGTGATCCAGGAATCACTTCAAGCACTTCCCGGGGTTGTAAAAGTTGACATTGATACAAATCTCAGAAAGTGTTCAATTTCTTACAAAGCAGATTTAACTGGGCCAAGAACTTTTATTCAATTAATCGAATCAAGTGGATCCGACTCATCCGGGTCTTTCAAGGCTAAGATATTTCCTAAAGGCGGGGGGCGGGGTTCTCATAGACAGGAAGAAATCAGTCAATACAAAAGATCGTTTATGTGGAGTTTAGTTTTCACTATTCCTGTGTTCTTAACCTCCATGGTGTTCATGTATATCCCGGGACTCAAACATTTACTGGATACCAAGATTGTGAATATGATGTCTGTAGGCCATCTTGTAAGGTGGATATTATCAACTCCAGTTCAGTTTTTTATTGGTCGAAGATTCTACACCGGGTCCTACAAATCAT
Source organism: Deinandra increscens subsp. villosa (assembly GCA_039602395.1). Lineage (NCBI taxonomy): Eukaryota > Viridiplantae > Streptophyta > Magnoliopsida > Asterales > Asteraceae > Deinandra > Deinandra increscens. Next base: position 11,983,784 of record JBCNJP010000003.1, read on the forward strand.
TGCGCCATGGTTCTGCAAATATGGATGTTTTAATTGCACTGGGAACAAATGCGGCCTACTTTTATTCAGTTTACTCTGTGTTAAGAGCTGCTGTTTCACAACATTTTGAAGCTAGTGATTTCTTTGGAACAAGTGCAATGCTCATTTCATTTATTTTACTTGGGAAATATCTAGAAGTTATGGCGAAAGGAAAGACATCTGAGGCAATTGCAAAGCTAATGGATTTGACTCCCGATACAGCTACATTGTTGACTTTTGATGGTCAAGGAAATGTTGTAAATGAACAAGAGATTGATAGTAGGTTGATTCAAAGGAATGATGTGATTAAGATTCTTCCTGGTGCAAAGGTAGCTTCTGATGGGTTTGTTACTTGGGGACAAAGTCATGTAAATGAGAGTATGATCACTGGTGAAGCTCGACCCGTGGGCAAGAAGAAGGGTGACCTTGTGATTGGGGGTACGGTTAATGAAAATGGGGTTTTGCATATTAAGGCAACACGGGTTGGGTCAGAAAGTGCACTTTCGCAAATAGTTAAACTTGTTGAATCGGCTCAGATGGCTAAAGCTCCGGTTCAGAAACTTGCTGATCGGATATCCAAATTCTTTGTGCCTCTGGTTTGTCTATGGTTCTCTATCTCCAATGTCAAATGCTTATAGCTTTGTCCAAATTTGAGTAACACCTAACTAGAGGTAGCAAGATGGAGGGGTCGGTCAAACTGGTTGACCCATAAACACTTTTTCTTTCATTTTTCACAAATATTTATTGCATTATCTATTCATTGCAGGTCATTGTTTTTTCGATTTCCACGTGGCTTGCTTGGTTTGTTGCTGGTAAATTTGATTGGTACCCAAAATCTTGGATACCTTCCTCGATGGATAGCTTTCAGCTTGCTCTCCAGTTTGGAATCTCAGTTATGGTCATAGCCTGCCCGTGTGCTTTAGGTTTGGCCACACCAACTGCTGTAATGGTTGGTACTGGAGTGGGGGCTTCTCTAGGCATTCTAATAAAAGGAGGCCAAGCATTAGAAAGTGCACATAAGGTCAGTTTAGTCATTTTCTCCTCCAATATGTAATACCCTAGGGAAATCGTACATCGCTTAGTGGATAGGAGTGATGTTGGGCTCTTAAGTAATGTCCCGACTCAAACACCATCAATACGTTTTTGGTGCATTGAATGTGGATGAGATTACTCCATAATTAAGTGTGCTCTCTAGGGAAGTCTCTACTTGGGCAACCAAAAACTAACTGTGAGCTTCTTTGGGGAAAAGCGGACAATATTGTTTGGTATGAGGGACCGGATGTTACAAATGACCATATTCTTTAAATACTACAGTTAGGAAACATTAAAGTTTTCTTCATTATGCAGGTTGATTGCATTGTGTTTGACAAAACTGGGACTCTTACAATTGGAAAACCACTAGTTGTTAACACAAGATTGTTAAAGAAAATGGTACTTAGGGAGTTCTATGAACTGATTGCTGCAGCCGAGGTACAACTTGTTCTTTAGAAACAACTTTAGTTTGACAATAATATCTAATTTTGATATTTTCAAATAATTATAGGTGAACAGTGAACACCCTTTAGCCAAGGCTATTGTAGAATATGCCAAGAAATTTAGAGGAGAGGAAGAGAACCCTGTTTGGGCAGAAGCAAAGAACTTTGAATCAATAACTGGTCACGGTGTGCAGGCCATTGTTCAAAACAAAGAAATAATAGTGGGAAACAAGAGTTTGATATTAAAGAAAAACATTGGTATCTCCACTGATGCTGAAGAAATTTTGACAGACGCTGAAAAATTGGCCCAGACTGGAATTCTTGTGTGTATAGATGGTCAACTCACTGGAATTCTTGCCATTTCTGACCCGTTAAAGCCCGGTGCTCGGAATGTCATCTCAATACTTAGGTCAATGAAAATCAAAAGCATAGTGGTTACGGGGGACAACTGGGGAACTGCAAATGCCATTGCTAAGGAGGTTGGAATTGATGATGTTATTGCTGAGGCCAAACCGGAGGACAAAGCAGAGAAGGTGAAGGAATTACAGGTACGATTCTTCAAAAGGTCTGACATAGAGCGGAAGTGGGATAATAAAATAGAAATCTCCGGAATGTAATATTCATTGATTAAAACATTACATCAAGCGTGCTTTTGTAAGATTTAAACATGGTCCTGCTATTGACACCGCCTTATAGGTCACGGATAGGCCTATAGGTGTTGTATAGGGGTCTATATGTTTCGGATAGGCCTATCCGTGACTTTTAAGGGGGGGGGGGGGGGGGGCTTTTTTGGGGTTAATTATTGATTGATTCACCGCTATACGTCATGGATAGGCCTATTCGTGACGTATATGAGGTGTATTCGTGACATATATGGGGTGTCTGGCGAAAAAAAAAGGATGTGAATAGAATGTTTTAGGTGGAGGGGGGCTTTTTTGGGGTTAATTAGTGACTGATTCACCGTTATACACCATGGATAGGCCTATTCGTGACGTATATCTGCTGGAAAAAAAAGGATGTGAATAGAATGGAGCTTTAAAAATGAAAAATTTAAAAATTAAAATTGACTGTCTAGTTACGAGATTGTCTTCCTAAATAAACGCATAAATTGCTTAAATGAAATAAATTAAAAATGCAAAATTTGGGGAATTGAGGTGATGGAATTGAGGTCGGACGTTGGGATAAGCGAACTATCAGATGATCTGGATTGTAGAGAGACCTTTCCATTTGGTAGTTGGTACCCGTTAAGTTGGGCCCTTTATCCTCCTGTTTTCCCTTGTCCACCTCGTTGTACGAGTCCTCCAGCTCTTGGATCAGCTTCGTATCATGGCTAAAACTGTTTTTAAACTTTTCTAAAAGTCGTCTGATTTCTTTTTTATTCAGGCCATAGGACATGTGCTGGCGATGGTAGGAGACGGGATCAATGACTCACCAGCGCTGGTTGCTGCAGATGTCGGGATGGCTATAGGTGCTGGCACAGACATAGCCATAGAAGCGGCCGACATTGTTCTCATGAAAAGCAATCTAGATGATGTGATCACAGCCATTGATCTCTCAAGAAAAACATTCACTCGAATCCGGTGGAACTACATTTGGGCTTCGGGTTACAACCTTCTCGGGATTCCAGTCGCTGCTGGCGCTCTTTTTCCGTTCACCGGATTCCGCCTGCCGCCATGGCTTGCCGGAGCCGCCATGGCCACCTCATCATTGAGTGTCGTCTGTTGCTCTTTGTTTTTGAAATATTACAAAAGGCCCAGGATTCAGGAGACATTAGAGATACAGGGAATAACAACTGATTAAGTAACCAAATGTGTGTTTTTTTTGTTACGGTTTATGATAGGAATCAGCTATAACCGATTATAATCTAAATTCATTCCTTGAAATTTGTCAACTAAAAGAATGTTTGAGGGACAAAAATGAGTAAATTGCACGGGAAGTCCCTGTGGTTAGTTAAAATCTCACTTTTATTCCTTGTACTATTGAAATTGCAAAAAAGGTCCCCAAACTTTCACTTTCGTCTCACCTAGGTCCCTGGGTCTAACATCCGTTAAAAAAAACTCAGTTAAGTGGGTGTTAATTGACCGTTATACCCTTTTTTAAAAAAAAGTTAAAATAAAAAACTAATTAAATAACCCTTAATATCCCAGTCACACACACATTGGTGTTCTCGAGAGAAGATAGAGATAGATAGAGATTAAGGTTTTGGTTTACCGGTAATGGAATCCCGGTAGAATTTCTTCCTCCCTTTTTCTGACGGCGATAGTCGTGATGGCTCATTCCTCTTGGCGTTGCTATGACAACAGAAGCGGCGGCAAAGCCGCGATCGACCTTCCGACCACCTAATGGTCTTCGCTGGCTATTTAGAGGCGACTAGGGTTTCGATGGTGCTGGTTTCCAACTTCGCGCCTGGCGGAGACTGGGTTATATGGCTGAAACTCTAGATCGGTGATGGATTTTGGGGTCCGATTGTATCGTGAATCCGACGACCTACAGTTTTGATTACCGGCTGACACCTCCTAAATCGATGGTTCAAGGTAAGCATGTGAGTGTTTATTCGATATTCAGGTGAAACCACCTTTCTAAACCTCCGATTTCTACCTTTTGCCCATGCCATGAATGAGAGTGAGTCCAGTCCGTCTTCCTTCCCTGGATATGTTGTGTCCTCTACATTCGCTTCGTCCTCCGCTTTGCATGTGTTAGATTTTGGTTGATGATGTTTAGATGGTGTTAGCAACTGGATGATGGTAGATGTGGTGCTCGGTGACGAAAATAACGGTTGTCGACTACGGTTGGAGTTGCTATAGACGAAGATGGAGGATGGTGGCGACAGTTGGAGCTGGCTAACAGTGAAGATGGGGACTGTGGCGACAGTTGGAGGGGATGTGGTGTTAAACAATGAAGATGGGGAAGGGTTATTTGATTAGTGTTTTTTTAACTTTTTTAAAGAATGGTATAACGGTCAATTGATACCCACTTAACTGAGTTTTTAACAGACGTTAGACCAAGGAAACCCAATTGAGACAAAAATGAAAGTTAGAGGACTACTTTTACAATTTCAATAGTTCAAGAATTAAAAGTGAGATTTTGACAAATCACAGGAAGTGTAATTTACTCACCAAAAATTATATAATCGAAAGTTTAAGGACCAAAAAACTAATAACTTCACACTACAGATTTCATTAGCACACCAACTCAAACATTCAACATTTAAAAAGTCAGCACTCGACAGTCAACACTACCTTATCACCAACTAATCACATCCCATAAACCATATACTAACACACCAAACTTAACCTAAGACACAAACGCCCACATCACATATCTTATTTTATGCTTCTTCCTCGTACCCTTCTTCATCTTCCTCGTACTCACCTTCCTCATCAGCGGTGGCATCTTGATACTGTTGATACTCAGAAACCAGATCATTCATGTTACTTTCAGCTTCTGTAAATTCCATTTCATCCATTCCTTCACCAGTGTACCAATGCAGAAAAGCCTTCCTTCTAAACATAGCTGTAAACTGCTCACTCACACGCCTAAACATTTCCTGAATTGACGTCGAGTTTCCGATAAACGTGGATGCCATTTTCAGACCAGTCGGTGGAATGTCGCAAACGGTTGACTTCACATTGTTAGGAATCCACTCAACAAAGTAAGACGAGTTCTTGTTTTGCACATTGATCATTTGTTCATCGACTTCCTTTGTGCTCATCTTACCACGGAACATGGCTGAGGCGGTAAGGTAGCGCCCGTGTCGGGGATCTGCTGCACACATCATGTTCTTGGCGTCCCACATTTGTTGGGTGAGCTCGGGTACTGTTAAGGCCCGGTATTGCTGGGACCCACGGGAGGTCAGTGGTGCAAACCCGACCATGAAGAAGTGGAGCCGAGGGAACGGGATTAGGTTGACCGCAAGCTTGCGGAGATCCGAGTTTAGTTGACCCGGGAATCGGAGACAGCAAGTGACACCGCTCATGGTTGCAGAGATTAAGTGGTTCAAATCTCCAACTGTCATAAAACAAGTTGTTTGTAAATCATAAGATAAGTTTTGTGATATGTAGCAACTAACTGTTAACAACATTATAGATAATGTTTTTTTTCCTTTTTTTTTATTTTCAAATTTCGTGTAATATCAAGAAACAGACCACGTGAAAGACTGAATTTTTACAACTTTTTTATACCCACCAAGAAAGAAAAAAAAAGAATCTTTGCTTAGGCTGGGAATCACATGACATGAATTGTCATTCACATGACTTGAAGACCACAAAAACTAATGCTTTGACTCAATACATCACCACAACTAGAATCTGATCCACCAAAAATCAGAAATTAGCTTAGGTTAACAGATTACCAAAATGGGCATTAATATTTTCATTTTACAAACAAAAATCTTGATAAGTTTATTGATTAACATGGCTAATTTCATGATTTTCTCAAAACTTATTTCAACTTGAATCACAATACCACTCATCAATGCAAGATAGCATGTGGATTCTAATAACAGTTCTATGTGAGGGTTAAAACTAACAGAAATCAGTTTAATCTTTACTAGTATATGGAGAAGATGGGCTTACAGCTGGGAGTGGTGAGCTTGAGTGTACGAAAACAGATATCATACAAAGCTTCATTGTCAAGAACCATGCATTCATCTGCATTTTCAACCAGTTGATGAACTGATAAAGTTGCATTATAGGGTTCCACCACTGTGTCGGACACCTTGGGTGACGGAAAAACCGAGAAAGTGAGCATCATTCGGTCCGGATACTCCTCCCTTATCTTGGATATCAGCAATGTTCCCATGCCAGACCCTGTACCACCACCCAATGAATGGCATACTTGAAAACCTGTTACCCAAATACAAATGAAGCAAGATCTTACAGTCAGTTCATATGCTAATATCTAGGTTTTCAACCATAAACCAAACTTTTTAAAATTTTTAAACCTAAACTGTGATTTGGGCGATTTCATACTTTTACACCAAATCAGTCAAATCATGACCGATTTGAATGATTTTAAGTTTTAAGCGAGTAGCATTTCTAGTAAAAACCCTAGTTTTGACAATTTTGAAAGGCATGAATTGACACAAAATCAAAAGAAGGAAACTGTAATTGTAATACTGTTCTATATACACGTATCAAGAGCAGTAGATCTAAGTAAAGAACCCTAGTTTTCCAGATACTAAAATCGTTCGATATCAAAATCAAAACGCTTATTCATTTCATCACCAAATCGTAAATCCGTAGCTACATTTTCAGATCGTGGATCGGTAACTAACCGGCGAGAACTCACCGGAGAAAATTAACAACATAAATTTGAATTACGAAACGAGAGGGAAAAGAGGGGAACCATAACCTTGAAGGCAATCACAATTCTCGGTTTCCTTACGAACAACATCAAGAACAGAATCAATAAGCTCGGCTCCTTCGGTATAATGACCTTTCGCCCAATTATTTCCGGCACCAGACTGCCCAAACACAAAGTTGTCAGGGCGGAAGATCTGACCGTAAGGACCAGATCGGACGCTGTCCATGGTACCTGGTTCAAGGTCCATGAGGACGGCGCGTGGAACGAACCTTCCACAACTGGCTTCGTTGTAATAGACGTTCACGCGCTCGAGCTGAAGATCCTGATCGCCGTTGTAACGGCCGGTGGAGTCGATGCCATGCTCGGCGCAGACGACTTCCCAGAACTTGGCTCCGATCTGGTTGCCGCATTGGCCGCCCTGGATATGGAGGATTTCTCTCATGATTTTGTTAGGGTTTTTAGAATTTAGATCTAGAAGACGAGTGTATGCAGAACAAGGAGGATTTATTATTTATACACAGAGCGGTTTTTTTCTTATTTTTTATTTAAGAGGGAAATTTAAAGTTTTTTTTCTGGAATCACATGCTTCCAATAAAAAAACTGGTAGGTTGGTTACTATCCTCTCGCGTTAGCATTTAGGGGATTTTAGGCTATGGTCACTTTACGTGACAGGACACGAAAGCACACGAAATTTAATGGCTTAAGGTTTGAGTTAAACGGGTTAATAAGTTAATGACATGATCCTAAACGGGTTCAAACTGTCTAACCCGTTTCTGACCCAGTTTTTTATCCTCGTGTGTTACACGGGTTAATTCAAAATTTGGTGGTTATGTCAAGTGTCTTTTTTTATTAATTAAACTATAATAAATAGTGGATATATATATCCAAATTTGAAGATCCGCTTGTGAATGTCTATTGACGGGAAAAATTGTTGAGGATAAATGTGGTGGTGCCACATGACAAATTGTGGTGTCAAAAACTTTTCTTTTATTATATATATATATATAGGGTGAGGTTCATTGTAGACACTTTCACATGTGAAATAGCTCTTTTTCACATGTGAAATGCTATGAACAATTAGAAAAAGGAAAAAAATGAAAAAATGAAATTATCACAACCACTAGATCAAGAGATCTAATGGTGAAATAGGGTGTCTACATGTCTACACTTATAAGGGTGTCTACAATGAACTTTTCACTATATATATATATATATAGTGATATATATATACATATATATATATATATATAGATAGACTAGCCGTGTGCCCGCGCGTTGCGGCGGCGACAGTGTATAGCGTGTTATTCGTCTTCTGTTCGCGCGTTGCAGCGGCACAACAAACTACAACGCGGTATTCGTCTTCTGTTCGCTTGTTATGACAGCACGACAATTTACATTGAGGTATTCGTTTTTTTAGAACTCAAACAAATAACAACAAACACTCGAATTGAAATATATATTGGTTTTTTGTCTGCTTGTTGCGACGACGCGACAATTTACAACGCGGTACTTGTTTTTAGTTCAACGCGGCGGCGACAACAATCAACCAACGCGATGCGACGGGCGGCAGTTTATAGCGCGTTAGTGGGGCACCCGCGCGTTGCAGCGGGCGGCAGTTTATAGCGCGTTATTTGTCTTCTGTTTGCGCGTGTTCGGAGACGGCGATAATTTACAATATGATATTCGTTTCTGTTAGCGCGGTGAAATGCGACGACAATTTATAGTTTGGTATCTACACGTTCGACGACAACAATTTACAAAACTTATGACATAAGGTGCAACCCACATAATGTGACAGTAACAACCAATCAACTTGATTTAAAGCAAATGAATTATTAACTTAGATGCGAATGAATCATTGATGATGACTTTTTAATAAGACCAAAATATCATACCTATTAGTGTTGTTAAAAAAAATCAAACCTATTTATGCTTTGGCCATGAGAATCTTCTAAACTCGTATATAACAACCAACAAATATATGTGTAACAAATCTTAGAGCAAATTAAAATAGCCTTAAAATCTGTCTGCATGACGGCAAATTAAAATAAATTACAATCGCATATATGAATAGAGCAACTCTTAGCATTAAACCACGACCCCATCAAGTATATACAATATGCATAAGTTTAGGATCATTGAGAATTGTTAAACCAATCTAGGATCCATTAACCACAAAATTTAGCCAAGCTTCTTCATATTAAAATACAACTAAAACTAACACTAAACAAATAACAAAAGAACAATCAATCAAAATTGTGTCCTAATGCTCGTGCTTCTATGTGTACGTGCTTTGCTTGGGTGTTCTTTCACTTGAATTGAAAGCATTCAAACCACCATTACTCAGGTAACCATGGTAACTATTCTAGCAAATTTGATCCTTTGCTTGGTATGCAGAACCTGAAATGACAATATAACCAATTAAAGGATCTAAAATGAACCTATAAACCAAGAAGTTGATCAGGATAAGCCAAAAAGTTGATCAGGAATTTCAACCCGTTGACTAAAAAAGTCAAACTTCGTCGAAAACCAAATCTGAGCATTCAGTTGAACAACATCAAAATAGTAATATAATCTTTGATATTCAAATTCCAGACCACTCGGTTGACCCAAATCTTCAATATATTTCCCAAATGAGTCAATCATCCATGATCTTATATGCATATGTGATGGGAGTAAGTGTATTGGGCCTGTTTTTCCTGCCACATCTAAGACACAATGCAGCAAGTGATAAACAACTTCTGGACTAATTTGGTTTCTGATAGCTAACATGTTTCGAGTATCTGACCCGTTTTAACAATACATGAACCCATAATATTCTTTTTTACCAATACATAAACCCTTGTAAATATCATGGTGACACATGCACACATACAAATCAGGGCCGAAAATAGCACAAATTGGTATGAAGATCATTGAATAAATTGAAGATATATTCAAATAGTATTAATCCATCTTTTACCTGCATACCTGAGAGTACACATCTGTTCCTTTCCCATGGCTCACATCACACTCGATCACAATTCTTACACATTCCTTAGTTATTATTTTTCTTTATAATTTTTATTATTGCATCCGAGACATAACTCAATGAAATAACTTTTGTTTATTTATCCGGTAGAATTTTATAATAAAACTAACTTAAAAATGTAAGTTTTTAATCGGACCAAGATTTAATTTTGTTCTTTTAATGAATGTAATTTATTCTTTTAATCATAATTCGATAACCATAAATCTGAAGTATTTGTAGTCGTGTTTAATGACTCTAGGGGATTGTAATATGTTCATATATATATTCATACAGAGATCTGCTCCTAAATTTATATGTAATATTGAACTTTATAGGGTGTTTATTCAAACAAAATCATGTCTACTTTCCATAGCTCAGAGTTGCACATAAGCAGACATTTTAATAAGTTAGTGCTTACAGGTAGTTTAGTGAGGGCAGGGTGACCATCTTCAAATATAAGGACAATCTCTCCCTATGCAGCGGCTTGTTACACAGTGTTTGGGCATTTTGCAGAGAACTATCCTTGATAAACCTTCAACTTGCAAGGAAAAAACAACAGTTAATTGTTTAGCTTTATTATATCCTTTTTTGGGATGATTTATTTTACCTTTGTTTCATTCTGTTTTTAGGATCTTTCAAACAGAACTTCTGTGGAAATGCAGTAACTATTAGAAAATACTAATATGGCCTGGTTTATACAAAATGAAATTCGATAAGATAAATGCGAATCAGTTTTCTTTACTGATTAGTTTAACCACACTTTAACCATATTCACCATTAAAATGTTAAGGAATAAGCCACTTTTCATCAATTGAAATAATTATATATTTGATACTAAAAAAATGGTAGCAACAGACCTAGAAATAAAAATAAAACCTAATACATTGAAATAATTGTATATCGGATATTAAAAAATGTCAGTAACAGATGTAGTTCCGCTTAAAGTCTAAATCTTCTAAACAGTTTAAGTTTTTACCTTTTCTTTCCAATGAACTTGACATAAGAAAATGGCAAAAGTATAAATGAACATAGTGCTGCTTAATGTCTATTTCATAGAGGCTAAATGTTCAAAGCAGTTTGTTTGACCGCATTCACATCTAATAGTCAAAGAAAATGTAAAAAACAAATGAAGACAATGCTGCTTCTTACAAAAGTAAGATCGAAAAATGGCAAAAGTCAAACAAAGAAAAAAAGGTGTCCACAGAAAGTAAGCGTGAGAACAAAATTGTGAACTCTGCTAAAACCATAAACTCTAAAGTAATTAGGCAAAAAATGACAAAGCTAGTTTGTGATAACATGCACATAAGAAGAGGCCCCTCATAACAACACTATTATGCCACACAATCTGCAAGAACAATGATGCAGCCTTTCATGTTAAAGGCTACTATTTCTGTGGTCGTTTTCGTGGTGAAGAAAATTTTGGCTTCTAAATATTCAAGCACTTGTCTCTAACGAAGTTACAAAGTTCATCACCTAATGTGAGTCAAATAACAAAGTCATTTATGTACAGAAAGAAGTGCCACCAATTTTCAAGGACAAGATGCTTCCTTAAGACCTAACCATGTGAAATGTTAGTCTTAAATTAGCTAATACATTGCTATATCAAAACTCAGATTAGAGAAAAAGGAATTTCCTTTAGCATAGCTGAAAAAGAGGGTTAAACAAAAGGTGAATGGGTTAACCTGAAACTATCATCTCTTTGAAGAACCTGCAAATACACTCATGTATCCATATATTAGAATAACATAACAGAAAAGTATAAAAATCAGTATATACCCAACTCAATGAAGTTCTGCTGCTCTTTAGTAGCATTCAGATGCACGTTTCTTCCTTACAGGTAGCTAATCAAACAGCTTCTTTGTGTAAGGCCAAATTTAATTGTTTAAGAAGATCTAAATCCCCCTGAAACAGAAATCAAGTAAATCTCGTTAGGTTGACTTAATTCTATTATGATAATAAAAAGCCCTCTTAATTCGAATGAAGAACAAAAAAGGAAAAAACCCTTTGAAGAACGCGAATTGAATACTGGAACTAATAATGTGAAGAACCCTGGAGCGGTTTAGAAATTGATTATGCAGGTGATGTCAGACCCATTTATACAGGAAAATCAACCAAAAAATTTAGAACCAATGAAACTTCAGAAGAAATGGTTAACAAAAAGCCACTACATGTACTTTCAATCGCCGGCTTCACTAACCATGTCGTCTCATTCGTCTCCTTCTAATCTTTTGAATTTGTTACCTCCGGCGACCCTGAGCACTTTGCGACGGTTCAGAATCCGGCGACCCTGAGCACATTGCATAAACCCTTAGTGCTGAATTTGTAATTTGAAATGGAGAGATGGTCCTGGATTTATAGCCACGCAGAATCCGTATCGATCCATTTTCTCCTCAATCTTGGCCCTCCAATTAGTAATCATAGCTATTCAACGAAGATGATAAAGGTATCCAGCGATGGCCAATGGAAAGGAGGAGAGAGGGCGGAGCTGCGTTATTCACGAAGGCGGCGTCTGGTGGTTCGCGTGTGCAAGGAGTAAATGCAGGACAAGCGTGGTTCAAGAAAGTGCAGGTGGTGGGTAATTCCCATTTTAACCTAGTGCTTTTCAACCGGATTAAGATGATGTTTTAAATGGGATGCTTAAAACACTTGTACACTTTGCATCAATATTTGTACGCGTCTTAAAATTAAGGAATTTAATGACAAGATTGCCCCCATGAATCAATATGTATTATATAGTAGTATAGATATATAGATATATAGATATAGATCATTATAAAAGTAAAGTTTTAAGTTTGTTAACTGATTTGTTATTTACGTCTACATACTTAGCATGCTAAGTGACTTTCATTTTTCATTTTTCCTTTTTTTTTTCTAATCTACTGTCATTAGACCACCAATAATATGGCTCTTCAATTTTAGATTTCTGTAAAAAAGATCATCATTTGCCAGTAAAAAAGGGGTGACCCGTCGCAACGCGCGGACGGGTCACCATCTCATTTATTTGAATAAAAAGAGAACCATAATTCCTACAAACTTAAAACAGGTTGCATGAAAATTATTCATACAATTTTAAAACATTTGCAAGAAATATACAATAAACCATGTCTTCCATCTTTCTTCATGTAGTCTACTTCTAAGAAACGCACAATCAACCCGGTATACATTTTCTTATGTTCTTCATTTTTCTTCTATTCTTAGTTTTTATTACAGGTTGTGTGTTAACCGTGTTAAATGGTTCATGACGTGTTTTTGAACATGCTATATTTAATTGTGTTAAATGGGTTAATAAATGGACACGTTTATTAAACATGTCCGTGACAACACGATAAATCAGGCCTATCAACGTTTAACTTTGACCTATTCATTTTATACATTCATATACATTTAGAATTAATTTATATGTAAAATTAGGTTATCACATGCATGTTGCGTCCACATTATACATGATACATGATCGAGCACTAAAAGCGTCACCGTAAACACCCGAGTCAAACCACTTATTAAATATGTTACCAGATTTAAATCACGTTTACCCTATATTCTGTCTTTTCAGCAGATTTTAATTTCTTGGGATTTTTGACAATTGTTTCAGAAGTGCTAGCTAACTGTGGTTTAACAGTTTGTGTGACTACCTTTTCTAGCATAACACCTTCTAATTTTGTTTCATCAATTTTAGTTGTCAAAACAGGCGTCTCATTAGAGATTTCATTGTTATCAACAATTTTAGCTATGAGGTCAGGAGTGAGTTGAACCTTTGATTCTTCATTTGTAAAAAATTTAATACACTCAATATAGAAATGTGGGTAAGTAACCTTGTTATACTCAACTCCAATATGTTTTTTATTTCTCTTTGCCTTATGGTTTTGCCATAACTTGAGATGTTTTTTTATTATTGGCTTGAAGTTTCTCACAGTCAGCAATAGTATCAGAAAGTTTGAGATCTGTGATACTTAATTCAAATTTAACATTCTCACGTTCCTTGTTTGCAAGTTCTAACTTTGAAAAGCAGGTTTTTCAATTTAAGTAACAAGATTGGTTTTATCATGTTTAAGAATACTAATGTTGTTAATTAGTTCCTCAATTTTGTTATTGTAAGCAATGTCAGCCTTTCTAGAATATTCTTTTATTTCCCTAAGGCTGACCATTTCCTTAATGATATCCAAATTGTGCTTTTGATAGTTTTCAATTTGCTCCGCACAAGTAGGTTTGCAAAACAAAGAAAGTACTTCAGTGGGAATTTCAATATTTACCTCAGAGTTTAAAGAAGCATCCTTAGCGAATGAATCTGGAGAGTTATCAACGGAGGATGAAACTTCAATATTAGCCATTAACACATGATTCATGGGAGCAAACTCTTACATGATATCTTCCCAAGCAACACAACCTATTTGGTTGGCAACAACAGCAGTAGCATGGTTTTGAGAGTTTGAATTGGGTTTAGGAGCAGAATGACCTTCAGTTGATGCATTTGATGTTTGTGGTTTTAAGTATGCATTTTGAGGTCTTGAATATTTACTTCCTCCATCATTGTTCATAATCTCCCTTCTAGGTTGTTTGCATTCTCTGACAAAGTGTCCAAGTTGGTGACAATTGTAGCACTTTGGCTTTACTTTTGTCCAAACCAATTTGGGTACCCCTGTCTCTATTGTATTTTCTACCTATTCGTTTGTAGAATCTTTGAGCTCTTAGGGAGACCATTGCTAGTTGAGTGTTGATGTCCATTTCTTCAAGGTCATCAACACTTATGCATTAAAGATCAAATCTGGTGAAACCTCCATGATTGTTGTCTGCGATATGAGCAAAACTATTATAAAAAACGAGGAATGATTTCATTACCTCTTGGTGATATAGGGTAAGTGATCACAGGAGCTTGATCATTGTATTGACTTCTATCATCGAGAGAAGTGATGAGTGCAGTAGAGGTGGGAAGTGTTAAGCAAGCAAGTTTGCTTAGAACACCTGACTTCTCTTTTATTTCCATCTCATGGGCACTCACCATCTCATGGGCACTCACCATCCCATGTAATTCACTTAGCTTCAAAGTCTTGAGGTATTTATTATATTTGATGCTTACAGTGTAAACGGTCCAAACATCAGGTAGGAACCTCAGGAATATTCTGATTATGTCGCCATTCTCCATCTTCACATCGTTTCCTTGCAGCTCATCAAGTAATTGAACAAAACGTAGATATTAAGAATTGAACAAATGGTTTGATTTCATGTACACCATATACAAAAATTGTATTTTGTGGCATGCAAAAGTTGTATTTTATGACGGTAACATTCGTTTTCACATAATTGAATAACTTCACATGAAGTTCTTTTGGACAAATTCAAGTACTCATATGCATCATGCACAATCTCATATGCTAGTTTACTTTTTTTTTTTTGGAACGGGAGACTTTTTATAAAAAAAAAACACTTTGCCTAAGATAATAAAAAACAACAAACAATTATATCAGTAAGAGTGGGTTAGCAAGTCACTCGGTCCAAGCTAATCTACAATTTCTATTTCTATTAGGATAAGAGGAGTGGTTGTAGAATGTAAAATTTCTACAAAAAATAAACAACCAATCAGATCATGCCATCATTAGGAGAGAGCTGTGGCGAAGCTTGAAATAAAATCTCGAGGGGGCGGGGCTCAAAAATTTACCGAGGGGGCGATACTCATACATGATACATTCGATGGGTCGATACTCAATACATATATTTTTTTTACATAAAATCATGAATATCAGTGCTTCTAAAAAAAAAAACCCGGGGGCGATCGCCCCCTCCGGTCCCTTCAAAGCTTCCCCCATGGGAGAGAGAGAAACTTTGTAGAATTGTTTGTTTTTATGGTGGGAGTGGTTGTAGATTGGCAAACTTTTTAAAGATTATTTTGTTTTACGTTTTTTAATACTAACTACTTAATTAACAAAGTTCATAAAATTTAAAAAAAATGTTCATGAAATTGGGTGTTTTGGTAGATTGATTGTTGTTGAACTTGCGACGAATGTAGTGGGTATTAATCGGGTTGTGATCCGAAACGACCACTCATTAGATCAACAAAAGATTGTTGTTGATAGAAACCGGGGTGTGATGGCGGTTGCGGTTGGGGTTGTGTGAAGAAAACGGGTTGAGGCTGTGGTTGAGAATGAGACACCGTGGAAGGTTGACCGGTGTCACGAAACAAACCACCTCAATAAGATTCTTCTTCTCTTTATTAAGCCTCGAACCATCCATTAAAACTAGCAAATTCAACGGAGACAAAAGAACTATACACCCAACTTGTAAAGTGTAATCAAGCCCCAAATCTTCTCCGCAACACCACATGAGCCAAAGACGTGAGCAATCGACTCGACATGTAGGTTGCAAATCGGACAAGGGATATGCGTAATATCTAAGCCTCTTCTACTCAAGTCAGACACCTTTTTCATAGATATGAAAATCTCTTTCCATCTATCCGTATCACAAACTATTTACATGTGTAGTTGTTTGTGCATATGAATTCTTGACATCAATTATTGGATTATCAACCAAATAATGTGCTTGTGGTATCTTGAACCTCAGAACAGAACGTAACACTACTTGAAAGTTTTTTTTTTTTTTTAAACAATAATCTTATATTAATAAAGCTTAAAAAGTTACAAACAGACACGACTCAAGCCCCCAAATAAGAAAGACGGACAAATTTGGTTTAGTAGATGCCAATTTTTTCAAACTTAGCAAAGAAGATGGCGAACTAGATGAGAAAATTTGAGAGACATAGTTAATAAAAAGGAAAATTGGATCTTAATAATCCAAGTTATTACCAATTGGCCAATATTAATCCCAATTTCAAAATTGGCCTATATTAATCCCAATTATTAAGGTGTTGGATTTCATTGGACCCCCGTTAAGTTTTTCTTAACTCCGTTAGTTTTTTGCTGACGTGGCAGCCACGTGGCTTTTATTAATCAGTGCCACATCAGCAAAAAACTAACGGAGTTAAGGAAAATTTAACGGGGATCCAATGAAATCCAACACCTTAATAATTGGGATTAATGTAGGCCAATATTGAAATTGGGATTAATATTGGCCAATTGGTAATAACTTGGATTATTAAAATCCAATTTTCCTAATAAAAAAGGCTATTTGAAAGGGAAAGAATGATTAATCGATGTCATGAAAATGTTAATATCTGAGTTGGTAATTATAGGATTTGAATTCTAGTAATTTATTTTTGTAATGTCCACTTACTTACATTTGAATTATACCTTTGTATCGGTCAAGCCAAGTAGTGGATGAGGTGTCAAGTGTTAAGCGTTAAGGCTGCACACACCTTTGTTTTGTAATGGTGAAGCCAACAACAAACTAGTTGGAGTACGGAACAAGTGAACTTCTATGTGCCTGTATATGCATGTGCCTTCTTTTCCCAGGACCATGAGAAATGATCAGATCAAATTATGTACTTTTCGTTATATCTAGTTTATAATATTAGGTTTTTAACTAATTAAAATAGGAAATAAATTGGGTTTTAGTTCATTGGCATTAGATGTTGTGTATAAATAATGTTTTTTTTTATAGGTTCAAACTTTATAGTGTACATTTATATTGATTTACAAGTATGTTTGAATAACTTATTGTGTCTACCATTGAAAAAATGTAAAACATGTAACACGTTACATTTATTAACTTAAGGGCGTGTTTAGGAATAATGCTTATTTAAGTGGATAAGTGTTTTTCTTTAAATGTTAATTGGCTTATAACTTTTTAAAAATGAATTTTAAAAGAAAGTGTTTGGATTAACTTTTTGTGGTGGGAAAATCAATAAGTTAATAAGTTGCTTCTTAAAAAGTGTTTGATTTAGCTTTTATGTGTAAAATGACTAAAAAAGGGTTAGGTGTGGTATAATGTTAGGTTAGTATAAAGTTAAACGAAGATATTATGGTAATTCACCACTCAAAAAGTTATAAGCACTTTTGAAAAGTTAGAGAATCTTGGATTATTAAAAACTGCTTATTAGCTTATTGGAAAAACCGAAATGTAAAAGTGTTTATTGTGTTGCCAAACATTCAAACGTGTTTATCAGCTTTAAGCTAATAAGTCAACAATCAGTTTTCATAAGCAATCCCAAATATACCCTAAATAAATGTGCCCATGTCAATCTGATTAACAGGGTCCCTTAAAACCTTACAAAAGGCAAAAAGAAGCTTATTTCGTCAGTTGTGATGGAATCTGTAAAGTAAGCAGCGATCAGATGAGATGACCGAGGAGATGAAGAAGGTTGAAGTGTGTAGATCGTAAAGAATAAGGAGTATTGTAAGGAACCAAAAAGTATAAACGAATTATAGTATTTAGTGGTGGCGTTTGGTTCACGGAATGTAATTTAATTGGAATTATAAAGTTTTCCTTTTAAAATTGTGCTTAAGTTGGGTAAGGAAGGGGTTTGAAATACAATGAATTTCTTTAATCAATAGAATTAAGAAATCCTCCACTTCAACGAAGGAAAATTACATGACCTCAAATTCCATTGATTAAAGGAATTCATTGAATTTCAAACCCCTTCCTTACCCAACTTAAGCACAACTATAAAAGGAAAACTTTACAATTCCAATTACATTACATTCCGTGAACCAAACGCCACCATATGAGTTTTCTTCATTATGTGCTTAGAAGTCTATGTTGAGAGGGGAAGTTCTGTCAAACCTCCTCTAGAGCTTAATCGATGTATACTCATTCGGTTTGTAAGCATTCGACACATATTAATGATAAACTCTCTGTCTCTTATTGATTTTTGACCTGAAAACGATCCGTAACATTGTTTTACACTCCTTACGATCAAAACAGGTAGGATTGAGAGAAAAACATTGTTTGTACGATATCATATATTTATCTCAACCCCATCTTTTGTTCGATATCATAGCTTACAAAGTCCCATTGCTATTTTTTTTAGTTTACCTCCACACGAGTTTTTTTCTTAAGGATCTTGTAACTGGGATCAAATATGTGTGTGGTTGTAGGTGTGTTATTTGTCTATTTTAATCTAATTTTGGTTTTATTGTTTTATATAGAATCGGGGGCTTTCGGCTGGACGGACTGAAGGACAGGGACAGTCTGGCTGGCTTCTGCTCGACTACTCAGAGATTACTGGTTCGGTGGAATAGTCTTTGCTCCAGACCTGAACGAAAACAGAGTTATAACATGGGAGGAAGATATGTCATCTGGTTCAGACTGAGACTGGCATATTCATCATGGCTATCCCAGGGCTGCCCTCGTTCACATAGGTGTGAGTGGGGGAGAATGGGGATCTTTCATTGCCTTGCGAGCGTAGGAAAGTGTGAGAGTGTCGGAGTAAGTGATTTTTCCGGTGGGGTTGAATGAATCCCTCCTCAAGTAGTTGAGAAGGGTATTTATAACACTTACACTTTGTCTTGAGCGTCATTTATGTTCTGACCCATAACTGCCTAACTGGTATGGGTAGAAATGACATGTGCGTAGCCTAGAGTGCCATTTTGGGATAAAGGCTGCTTATGATTGCTATTAATACCGTCAACCTATGATGTGTAGTTATAGGTTCGTGTTTGTCGGTGGGTCAGGCCGTGCGACATTATTATGATAGTCCGACCTTATTGGTTTGGCTTGATGCTTCGTCCTACTGGACCGGACCTACGTCATCAGTCCCCCAGTGCGAAATATTATTGTCTCGCAGTGATGCTTCAGACTAATGAGTAATATTATTGGGCCGCTAGGTGGGCTGGGCCTTCAGGGATGGAACTATAAAATTTCTTAAGGGGTATCATGTGCACGTATACAAAAAATTAAGGGTAGCACAGGTACATAAAAACTAAAAAATCTAAATTTTTCACTTCGCATACGGGTTTAAGTGGTGACACGTGCCACCCCTGGCACCACACTATGTCTGCCGCTACTCGAGCTTGAGCTTTATATACATTTTGACCAACTCATATTCACCTGACTCATAATATTTTGTCCCCTTATTGAAAATTCCAGTATTCGTCACTGGGTATGAGCACAGTTGCAAAAGTCGCTAAGCGCTTTTAAGTTGGTCGACTGGAGAGTTGTGAGTACTCAGGGACTACTAGGCGTAGGCGGAGAGTACTCGAGGAATACTCGATCGCCTTGAATGAGTTTTACAACAATGGATATGAGCGATAGGCGTATATGAACGAGACCTTTGTGCATCGAGAAGTTGTACACATATGTTATATTTATATTAAATCATATGTTAAAAGCTATTTATATCATATCTTCATTTTACATAGATGACAACAGAAACCTATCATAAATATTGTAAAAAGAAGGTTTATTGGATTTTAATAATCCAAGTTATATCTTTTTGGCCAATAATAATCTCAATTATGAAAATTCCGCACAATAATCCATCATGGTGTTAGAATTCATTGGACCGTCGTTAACTTTCCTCTAACCCTGTTAGTCCATTGCTGACGTGGCATCTTATGTATTTTATTTAACATGTTAATAAAATATAGGGACCATTTTTGTAATTTTCTTAAAAGTATATACATCACCAAGCAAACCCACCAGTCTTCTTCATACCTACGGCTGGCGAACTCAGACCCTTCGGTCGACGAACTCAAGCGACCATCCGTGACGAACTCAGATAACCGACGACCCTTGGCTTCACCATCGTCTTCTGTTTGAATCCCAGTACCATCGTCGATTTCCAGCCGCCACAACCACCGCTGGCCACCACCACAGCCGCCCATCGCCACTGCCACCGCCAACCATCACCACCTCCATCTTCCAACGGCTCCGACGACATAATCTCCGCTGTCCATTCACCACCATCCCACACCACCACCCTCCAACTGCCATCATTGATGAATAAACATCCGTGAAGGTCAGCTCGAACCAAAATCAAACCTTTATGAGGTCAAAATCAAGGCTTTTTTAATCTACTAACATGTTCTCCTGTTCAAGCCACCACCAGAAAGTTGCTACTCGCTATTCTCCGACATCTAATCACTAATTCCAGCGGGATGGTGCCGAATCTAGGGTTATTCTCTTGGCAGGTGGTGGCTAGTTGATGGGAATGGCGGTGGTGGTGGCTTGTAGAGGAGATGTCGGTAGTCTGAGCGGTGAAGAGAAACGATGAATTGAGGAATGATGGCTTGAGGAAGATGGAAGTCAGAGATGAAAGAACTATGAATTGAGGAAGAGGAACGATGGGAATGGTGGCAATGATGATTGTAATGCTTTCTCTTTTTCTTTTTTCCCCTTCCATTTTAAGGAAATACAAACCAATCCCTCTCTTTAATAAATGGTTTAAACATGCCACGTTGGATGCCAACTCAACAATAGACTAATGGGGTTAGGGGAAAGTTAACGGAGGTCAAATGAATTCCAACACCATGATAATTGAGATTAGTTATTGTGGGAATTTTCGTAATTGAGATTATTATCAGCCAAAAGAAGATAACTTGGATTATTAAAATCTAATAAACCTAAAAAAAAAACATTACATTAGATACCACGCGCCTCACACACCTCATGCCTATCGACACTTACATTTTTCACCTACATTTTTAAAAAAATCAATGTGAAATCAATCATGTGAAATCAAAGGCTTGTCTAATGTTTCACCCAAAAGAATTAAACAATAAGATGTAATTTAGAATCCATTATATGGTGAAATACAGCATGTAGTTTGCTTTCCATATCCTAGAAATAAAGATTGATCTTAACAGTTGACACATAGTATGTAACTAACTTGCATCTTTGAAACCATTTCCTTATAGGATAATTGATTAGTAGCCAAAACATTTAAACAGTCTGCTTGGCAATGTGCCAGTAGCATGGAACTTTGCAGCTGCCTCCTCCACCTTGATGATATCTTGCCCCTTTTTAGCTAAAATAACCGCCCGTTTCTCTTCTGCTTCCTTATGAATGGCAGATATCTTGTTCTTCATCTTCTCTCTTTGTTTTGCTTTCTCAATTTCAATGTCTTCCTGTTAAATTTACACAATTAGACGTATATCTTAATGATTAAGTGATTGTTTCTTCGACCTACCTCAATCTGCTTGAGATCGGCTTCTATTGCTGCTCTTTTCGTATTCTCCCACGCCCCGATTGCTGATATTTTTGTGTAAGCCCTGTATGAGTGATCAGATGCGATGAGTGAAACCGGGGGGGGGGGGGGGGGGGGGGATGAACTTAACATAAAAATTTGTAGTTTTAGGTCGAACCGGTGTATTAGATATCAAATTATTATTAGTTATGGTTAATTAGTAGAATCCACGGGCCCATTAGATATTAGGGTTTGGAAGCATTCTCTATATAATATAACCCTAACTAATAATCATTTGATATATAATACGGTGAACCAGATATGGAAAAACTAGTTCTAAAACCAAACCGGTTTCAAAACTGACTAACAAACCGTTTGATTAGAAACCAGTCTCCCCCCCCCCCGCCATCAAACCGTACCCGAACCATTCCTAAAACCAGTTTTAAAATTGGTTTCAACCATCGGAAATATGTAGCCATTCTTTTGACCATTGGTAGTGCCGTAGTGTAGTTTTTTCCTTTTCTTTATCATTGTGTCTCTCATATGATGTGATGGCATAAATAAATGTGTTGGTTGTTTCAATCAAAACCATCAAAAATGCTCTCTATTATCTTAAACTTAAAAAACACTTATTATTTTCTTTGACGTTTCAAATTGGCTAACTATCAAATGAACAATCTTCTGTTGATGTTTCTTTAAACAACATGGTCCTTAATTACTCCTACAAAGAGGAACTCAAAAATTTGGATGAATTTAGATTTAGTTATTTGTTGTATAATTTATATTTCTAAAAATTAAATAAATAAATAAATAAATATATATTAAAAACGTATTTGATGAACTGGTTTTGGCCGGACCAGTTTGAACTCGGTTCTAAGCAGTTTAAATATAAAGTCAATATTTTGTCTAGGAATTGGTATTGACTTTAGTTGACCAAACCGGTACAGTCTATCACTTAAACCGGATTTTAAGAAAAAAACCGATTTATACACATATTATAAAAACGTTTAGCTAAACCGTTCATGTTCAAAAATCTTCTACCAAGCATGTTTAGAGGTGATCCCTTTAGCATGCTTCTTTTTTATAAGTTTTCTAAAAAGTTGTATTAATTTGATGCTAATATTTTGGTATATGATTTTAAATAAAATAAATATACTTGTTGTCTGCCCTCGTCTTTTCGTTCTCTTCCCAGGCTTTGATCAATGCCAATCTCTTCTCCGTAACAACTATTTCAATTCCAGCATCTGAAAGCAAAATCCCAACAAATCCATACATCAATATCATAATAACACAAAATAAAAAATCCACACTTTTCATAAATCTTTTCTGATCATATAAACTTAGATCATCTCATGATTTTGCGCATGATCGAGACTTCGAGAGAGCTTACTAATATCACTGCCCCGTGGGGAATTCGCGTTCTCTGGTGGCGGTGTTGCAACCGGACTCGATTTCAGTTCCACAGGTGATTTTGATTCGGTTTGTATAGCTGCTTCTTTCTTGCTTTCATCTTGTTCTTCCCCCATCCTTCAATAACGATCTTGATGAATCTTCAATAACGTATAAAACAAGGGGGAGAGGAAAAGTGTGTGTGAGTGTGTGTGAAAGATGGTGGTTATTTGGTAGGTTTAGTTGGTAAAAATAGGAGGTGGGTGGTGCCAAAGATGGTACATAGTGATCACGAATCAGTTGGAATGTTACCTACTATGTTTGTAGATAACAATGTTTGATTTTCCAATTAATGATAATATAAATTGTGGTGGTAATTGTAACTGCATGATTAATTATTTTATACGTTTTGTGAATAATTTTATTTGACTACTAAACTAATGGGTCCCTTAAGTATAATATATATATATTTGTAGATGAAATACTCTTTTTTACATGTGAAATTTTCTGAATAATAAAAAAAATAAAATTAATCGCAACCATTAGATCTAGAGATCTAATGGTGAAAAAGTGTATATGAGTCTACATTTTTAATGAGTTTACAATGAACCTCCACTAAGGTAGGGTTATAATAGAAAGTACTTTTTATATGAGAAGTGAATAATTTGTTATATATTAATGCATTATATTGTCTTTTTATTATATTTTTTTTATAAATATATGACATTTATACATGGTTTTTTCCATTTTAAAAAGTCAATTACTTATCAATACTACAATTATAGGATAACAAAATGTACAAATATTCTAACACAATGTCATTTTAACAATTCTTAATAAATAGTGTTTGGTCGTATTTTGGAATCAAATGAATGGTGTTTTATATTTTAAGATTGTCATATTTTTGTCAAAACATAATTAAAAGATAACATTATGTATTAATATCCAAACACATGCACTTTTCACGTAAAAATTACTTTGTATTTTAACTCAACACAATATATATATGTATACAGTGAAAAGTTCATTGTAGACACCTTCATAAGTGTAGACATGTAGACACTTTTTTTCACCATTGAATTTCTTGATCTAATGGTTGTGATTAATTTATTTATTTCCTTTTTTTCTTTATTTTCATTAAATAGAAAATTTCACATGTGAACACATGTGAAAAAGAGCTATTTCACATGCGAAAGTGTCTACAATGAACCTCACCCTATATATATAGGGTGATGTTCATTGAAGATTGTGACACCTCGTCAAAAACAGGTCAAACCTCTCTCCGTTGACTTTCTGATTTAAATATCAATATGTTTTAATTATATATTTAAATGAATTAGTTCCGATAACTCACTGATAACTAATTTAAATCCCGCGTTTGTATACCCGTAAAATACGAAAGATTTCATATTTTAAATATGGAATTATAATAACAAGAAATTAAATATAGAAATTAACTTTTTATATTTTGTCTAAACTGATATAAACTGTTAAAACATTTTTTTTAGAACTTAAAATGTGATAAAAAAATATTACGTTGTCAAGAGTTAGCCAAACGAGTAAACGGTTAACCCTATTGGGCCCGGTTAGGCCCAATAAGCCCAAAACGACTCGAACGAACCCGAAACGTTACCCAGTGACCCGACTCGACCAACCGATCAACCGAACCAACCCGGAGGCCCGACCCGCGGCCCAACGGCCTTGGGCCGAACCCGGTCACCCTCACCCCTATCGGCCCACTCGAAGGCCCAACCCCGACCAGATCCGATTACCCCTTCGCGGCCCAAACCGAGAGCCGGCCCAACCCCCTTGTTCTTCCATGGGCTTCGGCCTAGTCCACTTACCCGATTCTCATGGGCTTCGGCCCAGTATTTAAGTGGGCTTCGGCCCAAATTCAAAACAATTTGAATAAATTGTTCTAGCCCACAAGTTTTATAAAATGTAACCCACTAATCATTTTATAAACTTTTAGCCCATTAACTTTTATAAAAATCACCACCTTGTTAAATTAAATATACTTGGTTTATAAATTAAAAAGTTATGATTTTTATTAACCCCTAACCCCACCAAATTTTATAAAAGCTTCTAACCTTTATAAAATTTTATAAAACTAATCTCCTACAAGTAACTAGTTAGTGGAATTAGGAGGAGTTAACACACCATTAACCAATGGTTAATGAGTCTAATCTTGGTTATAAAAAGGAGACCAAGCCCCCATTTGTCCCCTCACAACACAACACAAACCACCACCATTCTCCCTTGCTCCCTCCCTCTCCGTCGGCCACCTCCACGACCACCGAACCGCCGCTGGCCAGCCACCGCCGAGCCACCCACCGCCGCCGCTGTCCCGCCTCGCTGGACCACCGCCGGACCTCTCCTCCCTTCTCTCGGTTTCAAACTCACAACCATTGTGAGTTTCCTACCACTTTTCTCCTATGTTTATTACATGTTTACCACCCAAGAAAAACCCACAAAGTCTTGACAACTAAATCAAATCAACCAAGAATGCTTGTAGTTGTTAATCAACTAACAAAAACTCTCTTCTTTACCTCCTTTCTTCCAAGATCAAACACCCTCTTTTGGTGTTTTTGAGACTTAAAATAGCCAAAGGGTGTGGTGAAACACATTTGTGAAATCAAATTGAAAGTAACAAGTGTGCACCATGATTCTTGTGATTATGAAATCAAAGATTTCATAGTTAGTTGGTTAACAATATCAAGCCTCTTCATAACTTATAAAATCATAAATCTATGACTAACAAAATGTTTATATTTACTTGTCCTAACACTAATGTGTTAGTGATTGCATTTACATTTATTTTGTCCTAACACTAATGTGTTAGTGATTGTTATTTATTTACTTGTCCTAACACTAATGTGTTAGTGATTGCATTTATATTTATTTAGTCCTAACACTAAATGTGTTAGTAGATTGTTTTTAATTTAATTTATTGGTCCTAACACCATGTGTTAGTAGATATGAACTCATAATATGTTATAAAAATACTAAGAAAATGAAAGGATATAATAAACATGTTAATGGACTTATTTAATCTAAATCAAAGAAATTAAATAAGTGTTACACATATAGGTTATGACTAAAATAACTAAACAATCTATAACAAGTAAAGGAATGTTACTTGTTTAGGAAAAATGACACATTAAATATGTGTTATAAAAGTTCAAGACAAAAGGAATTTTATAGATTTTCTTTACTAAAAATGGAAAGAATAAATTTATGTCAAATGATTAGTTTGACATGAATTTTTGGATTTATTACAAGTTTTAACCATTTAAGTACTTGTTATTAAAAATGGAGAATTTTCTATAAAAAGACTTTGATAAAATGAATATGTTTCATAAAAGAATTTTTTATAAAAATAATCAAGCAATTAATTATTTTTATAAACCTTTATTATTACTTTGATAAATCAAAGTGATCAAAATAAAAATACGTTGCGTAGTAATAAAACCGGGACCATACGACGATATACGCGAAAACGTAAATGTTTAAAATCTCCAAACAATTACCTATCATGTTTTATTAAAACGATCCAAAAGTTTATGATAAATAAACTTTTATAAATTCAAGCGCCGTAAACTAATATTTTTAGAACAATGTTTTAAAAAGAAATAAATATTTCATGCAAATGAAATCATAAACGATTTCGAAATATTAAATGATTAAATATTGTAATATAAAAATATGACTTCCTAACGATTCATGTTTTAAAATAAAAAGAAACTTTAAATAATTATTCTTTTGACTAATAGTTATTTATAAAAGTTTAAACTATGATATAAAGAAATGTTAATCATAATTATTTAAAAACAATTATAACTTGCAAGATTAACAAATCAAACACATAATTATTTAATTAAAAATAATTATACGAACTCATGAAAATGATAATAAACATTATTATTTTTAACTCGATGTTCAATACTTGATTTAGTTATTAAATGATAAATCCTTGTTTATATTTATTGAACATAAATATAAATAATCATGAAAATATTTATTTAATAAATACATGCTAACGGGTTTTTTTCAAACGAATACAAACGGGATTAAAACGTCAAGACTTGACCGGTATCACTTGAGTGACTTATGTTACTCAATTGATCATAGACCTTATGCAAATGTCTTATTATTTATTTAGGGCATTACTTGCTACCGCTACTACACCGTTTATTTCCGATTATCTACTGAATCTGTGAGTTTCACGACCCTTTTTCCTTTAACTGTTTTATATTTTGGGGGAGAAATCATGAAATATGATAAATGCTTTTTACTTAATATTATGGTTTATCTGTTAGCCGTATGGCTACTTGTTCTCTTACTGATTGCCTAATTTGGTACATTATCGTTATAAACGTTTGTACAACCGTATCCCACCATTAATTGATTTCTATTAGTTTTGTACGAAACGATAGCTAGTGAATAGATCTATTTGGGTTGACAACCCTACCCTAACTGCTAGCTCCAGTTCTGACTCCGGATTGTCTGGGGGTACACGTCAGTTATTCTGCTCTGTTTAACATCTCTGGGCAAGAGATGCTATGGGTGGGTAAACCGTTAGTATTTGAAATCAAGATTCAGGTGAGTTCATACAACCACAACGGTAAACCAATGTTGTAACATCCGTATGTTTCAAAAACCCGAAAACTCGACCCACATCAAGATCCAAGATTTAGACCCAATTCTAAACACCATAAATGGTAGATTACTCTCTTCCTTATGATAGTATTTTGAAAATGGTGAACGTGGGCGAAAACCGCGTGCAAAACCGAGTTATAACGAAGCGGGAATCGCAAAAACAAATTTGATGTTTGATGTTGAGTTGCAAGACGCGAATTTCATCCCACATTGCCTCTTCAACGAAATTTCCATCCCTTACACACCTATAAATACCTCTTCTAGGTCCCTCATAGTTTCCCAACTCATAGTTTGAGTATAAACAAGTGGAATAACCAAGTTTTGGTGGTTCCACAACTACAATACCTCTTTGGGTGTCGTGCTTAGTGTTTTTTTTTATGCTTTCGTCGAGGAGGTGTTGCCCTTCAAGCTCGTCCCGTTCGAAAAGCTTCTTTGAGGTAATTCTTCTTCTTTTTCTTTTTTTTTTTGTTTCCTTTCTTTTCTTTCTTTCGTTATTCGTTTATTTATTGCTTTATTAGCTTAATTAATTAGTTTAGTTTAGGTTCTTAGTTAGGTGCTTTAGGCTCGTTTAGGTAGCCTTGCTAAGGCTCGTTCTTAGAACGCCTAGCATTGCTAAGGCTTGTCCTTTGGACGACCTAGCTTTGCAAAGGCACGTCATTAGGACGTGTTGCCTTGCTCAGGCCGTTTTGGGCTTGTTGTAGCCTTGTAGAGGCTCGCTAGGCCCAACGAGTCTAAACTATCATGTCCAATTTCATCTATATTCTTCTAATCCAAAATTCAACGTTTTTATGCATGAACAAATTGGGGATTAAGGCTTGTTTTTCACATATCAGCAATTAAACTAATTCTTAATCATTTTAATATGTAATTCAGTTTGAGAACATAAACTCATTTTTAAGAATTTCAAATAACTTAGAAATCGATCTTTGTTTAACAACATATTTAGTGATGATACTTGAGACGCGAATGACATGTAGTAACTGGAAGGGTGAAAACACCGGTAGTTGGGGTCTCTGTCAAAGGATAGTGTTCGCATAAATCCCATAGTCGGACCTGGATGCTTACCTGGGATGCCCCGATGAGAGTGGAATAACCTATTAGGCCAAAGCATGTCTAGTAACGTTTAAGGTATCGTTCCTCTTAAAAGTTAACATGTTTTCAAACTTCAATTTATAATATTAAAACCCATTCCCCAAATGCATAAGTGCTTAGAATCCCACATTCCAATATTCATGTCGTCCCTTCCTATTCTTTTAGGATGAATCTTCGGGACTAATCATTTCACCTTCACTTTTCGCTTCGTGGACTTAACTTCTAATCCATGTGAGTAATCCTTGCCCCTTTTCTCATTTTCTCATTTTTGGGGTTGCAACATGTATCCTATTTCAAAGTGTTGTCTTTTAAGTTTATCATTTACCATGCGTATGTGATCTATGTGTGAATTATGTGTTATGTGACTTCTAGCATGATTTATCAATATGTGATTTTCAAAGGCTTTCATGTTTATCAAAGGTTTTCATGTTTATCATTGATGTCAAGTATGTCATGGTTGTCATGTCTGTCATGTCTTTCATTTGGCATAAACATTAACGTAAGGC
This sequence comes from Deinandra increscens subsp. villosa, assembly GCA_039602395.1. Lineage (NCBI taxonomy): Eukaryota > Viridiplantae > Streptophyta > Magnoliopsida > Asterales > Asteraceae > Deinandra > Deinandra increscens. The sequence continues at coordinate 12,013,250 of JBCNJP010000003.1, forward strand.
CTGGGGTAACAAAGGTAGATCTATCGGTTGACAACCCACTCAACTTGACCGGTTCGGCGTTGGGTGTTTGGAGCATATTTCATTATTTCATATAGTCTAACCTGCGGGTTAGGGAAACTTTCATATGTCAGTGAGGTTTGTTTATGCCTAGTATTTCATGTTGTCATTTTATACCAGCAATTTTGGTTATGCCTAGTTTTTCATGTTGTCAATATCTTCTAGCATGTTATATTTCACTTATTCTATCATATGACACGTAACGCATGTTTTTCAAATATATGTTATGTATCAAACTTGTGGTTACTCACCAACTATTTATAGTTGACCCTTTTTATTTTATACATGTTGCAGGCTATGATGTTGATGTTTCAAGATGCTATCACATAGGGCTTTTGGACCTAGTCTAATAAATAAATTGTATTTGTTATCAATATGTGGTGTATTGTTTTATCTTTCAATGTTATCAATGAAATTCGTTATTTAACTATTGTCACTAAATTAGTTGTCATGAGCTTATGGGCAATCTAATCATGCCCCGACGTTTCCGCCGTCGGTTGGGGTGTGACAGATTGGTATCAGAGCCATGGCTATTATGGGGACTAGGTTATTAGAAATGGAATGACCTAGACTATTGCCTTAGGTGTCCAAACACGAGTACCTCGTGTATTGTATGCTTCGTTTAGAGATTGTCCTTTTATGTCTTGTTTTGCCTTAGTTAGGATGTACCTCAAGTCTAACACTTATCACACACTCATGCACCCAACTTCAGGCTTCCTAGCCTTTTCCTTAGTAATGGTGCCTTACGTGCCATTTTAAGAACTTGATTTTATTTGAATTTTTTTTTAAATCTCATCCGGGTTAGGTTCCTTAGTAACGGACATGTAGTAACTGAAAGGGTGAAAGCACTGGTAATCAGGGTGTCTATCTAGGTAAGCGTTACCCGAGACACTTTGGCGAGAGTGCCTTAGCCTATTAGGCCAAAGCATGTCATAACAAACGTTTATAGGAACCATATTAACCCTGATTAGTCGAAGGTGGCAGTTTCCCAATCGGGAAATGAGAACCATTTCATTGATTTTAAACAAGTCAATTCGATTTCTTGTTTTGCATGCGATTCCATGATATCCGGTTTATACTCTGATTTCGATCTATGATATTCTTTTGATTTTCAATATTTCATGGTTAAAACGCCACTTTTCGTGATTTCAATGGCATTTTTGAAGTTTTCACCATCGACACTTACTTTCACAATTTTACATATTTTACCTCTCATATTTTAGTTAATTGATATTCCATATTCAAACCTTTCGTGTTTATTACATCCAATATCATCCTTGTGATTTCTATTTCACAATTTCATAATGATGCACTCCTGTGGCGTATCACATCCTACACTATCCTACGATTTACGTTATCGGTTCACAGTTCCATTTTGACTCAACTTTGAGAATTCAAATAACCCCTTGTTATTTAGTTAGTAACTCGAGTTTCATAACTTTCAGATTCCATCCTCGGGGTATTTTTTGATGTTTATACGATCAATTTGTTACCCTCATGATTTCATATACTCTTGATTTTTCACACATCATCCTTGTATTTCAAATTCATGTCATTCCTCACCACCATAAATGTGTCATGGATCTGATTATCCCATTTTAAACCAAAACCTTGTGAGTTCATAAAACACTCTTGCTTAGTTTCAAAACCTTCTTTACATGATTCTCAAGTCGTGGTCGATTGATTGTTTTATCAGATCTTGTTGCCAACCCATTTTAGACTCAACCCAGTAACCCATTGTTCCAATCATAGCCTAACATGTTGCACCAACATGCAATAGACACACCTGCGTGGTGATTCACGTAACCCTACAATGTGTGTCGAAAGCTGGCCATTGCAGACAATGCTTCGGTCAAACTAGCCAAACAAGTTGCGCATAGTCACATTTTGATCTCATGTCAAATTTGCTGTTTGAATCCAGTTAGTCGGTTTTTAAGCTTATGATATTTATATATAAAAAATTCATTCCTGATTTCATTGTTCGATGCATAATTCAAAACAATTTACATTCATCATTTCAAAACCTATTTATATCATGTAAATTTTTTTTTCCTTTTAACTCATTTATAGGTGAGCGAGTGCTTGTCGATGGGTTCACGAGTTTACAAGTTTGCATGGTTATGGGATTACATGCTTATGAGTTTACGCGTTTACCCATATACGAGCCTACGAACTCACACGTACATGATATCCCGTTTTAGAAAATATTAAATTATCTATTTTTGAACCCCTCCAAAGTGTCACGTTTTGCACTTTTAGGTATACAAGTTTAGGAATTTACTTGTTTAGAAAATTATGAGTTTACCGGTCCACATGCCTACGGGATTGCATGCGTCGAGTTTACGACGTTATAACTTTACAAGTAGATAACTATACATGTTTATTAAATTTAAAAAAAAACTCATCCTTTATATTCAAGGTTATATTCCAATTGCAATTGCGCGATGTTTCAACTGTTTCGCCTTAACATTCATTTTTATCCAAACTCATGTTTACCCCAGCGAATGTCAAACTTATGTGTATCGCGATGATCGTTTCGTTTTCCCCGCTCGATAATCAAGTCCAGACAATCTATGGCGATAAACCATTCCATGGGTTCTAGCTCATGTCCGACGTTAAAACCCACAAGTACTTGCATAAGAAGTACATTGCCTGTCTGGTCAGCATTGTGGACGTTCGTAATCAGAAATAGGGAGTCCAAGACATCCTAGTCATTCGGAACTTCCCTAAAGTATTTCCCGAAGACATATTGGGTCTTCCTCCCGTTCGCCAAGACGACTTCCGCATTAACTTACCCGGTACTACTCCTGTTGGCAAGTCACCCTATCGCCTCACACTGTTTTGTGTCAGCCACCTACCTCTAATTATTTTGTTTCCGTAATTACTGCTCCCATTTAGTCTCTTATCGCATTCATGATGACGATATCACCGTATATGTACTACCTTATAGTATGGATACTTCTCAGTTATAATCAACATTACCTTCGAATCCTTGGTTGTGCCTAGCCATAAGCTTCTTTTGGCTAACCTCTAGTGAAACTCCTGGATTTTTTTTTACAACTCTTACGTGGGTAAATTTGTTATCTCCTTCGTTAGCGATGTTCGAATTTACTCGAATCGTATTTTCAAAATTTCATGGAATTTTGACCCAAACAACAATCTTTCAGAAGACTCGCGTTATTCCGCATTTCGATACAGATTGTAACTTTTTTCCATGTTCTCGCTATTTAATGTTTCACATTCAAATAACCCCTTGTTATTTAGTTAGTAACTCGAGTTTCATAACTTTCAGATTCCATCCTCGGGGTATTTTTTGATGTTTATACGATCAATTTGTTACCCTCATGATTTCATATACTCTTGATTTTTCACACATCATCCTTGTATTTCAAATTCATGTCATTCCTCACCACCATAAATGTGTCATGGATCTGATTATCCCATTTCAAATTCATGTCATATTTCTATCTTTATATTTTAATTTAGGGTTTATTTATAATGTTTTTAGTTTTTTCTTTATTTTTTATTTTTTTAATTTGAAATTACAAATTTCAGTGAGTTTTATAGAACGACGATTTTTAAAGTTGCACTAAGTTTTAAAAAACAATGACCTTTAAACACAACACTGAGTTTTAAACTTAACCGTGAGTTTTATTATTTGTAGTGAGTTTTATAATTTTCATTTAGTTCTATAGAACATCAATTTTTAAAATTGTAGTGAGTTTTAAACACAACAGTGAGTTTTAAAACTCGGCAATGAGTTTTATAATTTTTAGTGAGTTTTATAGAACAATTATATTTCAATGTCTCCAACAACTTTCTAGGTTTTCTTTTTGGTTTTAAAAACTTATCACATAAAAAATATAAAATAAAAAAAAACAAATTCAAAAGCAATGAGTTTTATAATTTTTAGTGAGTTTTATAGAATAATATAGAGGGTTACGGTCTACACTTTTGAAGTGGGGTCTACAATGAACCTTTGAATATATATATATATATAGGTGAAAGTTCAAATACAAAGATTTATTTCTGTGTGAAGCGTGCGAAGACTGGAGAGCGCGATACGTGTTTGTTGTATATTTATGCGGATGGGCATTATTGTCTTCTTCACAAAACATCGTGTTTTTTTAATGCGTAACGTTACCGGGCGAACCATATCTTATTTGCGTGATTTAATTTTTACGCTTCATATTAGATATTCGTTACTAGAGGTTGCGTTATTGTTAGCGTGGTTATTATCAACGTTTATCTGCGTTTTTTTAAATACACGTACGTTATATGTATTATTTTTTTGCTTTTGCGTGATTACTATGTGACTCTATAGTGCTTCTTATTAAATATTCGTATATTTTATTTATTTATTTTTTTATGCGTGATTTTTAATAATATTTGCGTAATTTATAGTATAGCATTTTCTCACATCAATTAATTGTATCTTTTATTCCTCTTTCAGAATGCACTATTTTTAATTAATACCTGCGTTATTATATGTTGTTTACATTTTTATGATATTAAGTGTCGTTTTTATGTTATATTGAATGTGTTATTTTAGTTTTATTCGTACGTAATTTTAAAGGATATCTTATAATTTATTTGATGCGTGATTATAAACATTTCATCATGCGTAATTTCTATATTTATTAGTGTGCGTTATTTTACATTTTTTATGAATATTTTATCATGCGTAATTTATAATTTATTGATGCGTGATTATAAACATTTCATCATGCGTAATTTATAATTTATTGGGGCGTTATTATAAACATTTCTTAGGTTTAGTGTTTTTGTATGATAACTGTATTTTAAAGTAGAAATTAAAAGCAAAAATTGAATAACTTAAAAAGATTCATATTGTTAATAACACAAAAACACAAAAAACATAAAATTACAACATTATTTTTATTCTATGGATAAGTTTCTAAAAAAGTCATCTTCAATTCCACAGATGCTTTTATGTTCTTTAGGATGTTTGCAATCTCGTTCATTTGTTCCTGGTCTGTTTTGTCCTTTTCTATCATGAACACTCTGAGAAGGTCTCGAACGAAACATTTTGACAAAATCTTTGGTTTTTGATTTACTTCGTCTCTTGCTACCATCGTATCGGTTAGACTCTCGAACGTTTGCTTCAAGACGTCCATCATTAGGACTTCTTTGTTTAACTCAAGCATTATTTGCCTAGTTAGTTTTTCCTTGAGTGCGTCATTGTTGGCTTCTGGTGCGTTGGAAAAATATGAAGACATTTTTTGCGGTGTGGGTTGTTTGATGTGAAATGTGATGTTGAAGTATTTTGTGTAGATGCCGTCGTAGCTCGTTTTTTCAAAGTAATCGAGTGTCTAGTTTTTATAGAGGTTTTGATGAGTGTCTAGTGGGGTATTAAATGCGTTAATTGGTAGCGGGTAAGCTTTTTGGGAGATGAATGTGAATGGGGTGTAATTATTGTTACTGTGCGTGTTACTTATTGTGAAAGTAAATATTCTTACACATTTCCATTTTAACTGTGTGTATTTTTTTTACTCTGTTTTTTTATTTATTTACGCGGCGTTTCGTTTTACCTCCAATTTAGCCCTTATAGTATATATCGGCTCTTTGGTGTGACCATGCAATTTTATACGCCAAAAACCCGGAAACCCTCCCTACTCACCTATCTTCTACGAACCGATCATCTCCCAAATCTTCATAAAACAATGGCGTCTTCTTCTTCTTTCAACCCTTCTTTATCCAATGCCGTGATCATCCTTCTTGCAGAAAACCATCGACTGGAAGCCAATGATGATCGCATCATGCGTAATAACTTTTGGTATGATGACTAGTCTTACAACCAACAACATTCAGTCACATGTCCGGATGCTATAGGAGGTTGTGGATCTTCCACCCTCCCCAATGCAATAAGCGGTTGTTGAGTTTATGACTCAGCAACTTGCTTTGAGGGAGCAGATCATCATGGTCTGCGCGGCGTTATGGACAATGCCATAAAGAAGTCAAGGGACAAAGCTGCCGCCTTGGAAGAGTTCAAGGAGCTCTAGGCGTTTTATCTCTGTTTGTTTTCTTATCTTTTGGATTTCACTTTTTTGTTGTAATTTTTGTGAAGATCCCTCTACGTTGTAAAGAAAAAGTTATTATATCAACGAAGTGAGAATTTAGAATTTTGTTGTTGCGTTATTTTGTTTTTGTAATGCGTGATTTTAGGAACATCATGTGTAATTATATTCTCTTGTTGCGTTATTTTGTTACAGGAACTATGCCCTAATTAGTGTTTAGAGTTTTAAAGAAGAAGCCCTTAGAGAAGTACTTTTTTAGATAGTTGCGTGATTTTTGTTATGTGTGCGTGATTTGGGGAATTGGTTTTAGTTTTTGCTTTGATTTTTAGATAGTTGCGTCATTTTTGTTATGTGTGCGTGATTTTGGGAACTGGTTTAGTTTTTGCTTTGATTTTTAGATAGTTGCGTCATTTTTGTTGTGTGTGCGTGATTTGGGTACTGAGTTTTAGGGTGCCTGATTTTTTAGATAGTTTGCGTGTTTTTGTTTTGTGTGCGTGATTTTTGGGTACTGGTTTTAGTGTCTGCGTTGATTTTTTAGATAGTTGCGTGATTTTTGTTGTGTGTGTTTGATTTTTTTACTTTTTTTGTTGCGTTTTTTATTATGTGCGTGCGTGATTTGGTTACCTCTTTTTAGAGAGTTGCGTTATTTGATCCACTTGTTGCGTCATATAGGAGAATATTTTAATCGTAATTGTGTGATGCGTTATTTTATGTTAACACGCTAGTTTTTATTCTTTCTTAGAAAAGGCAAATATACCCTTTTAGAGAAAAACACGCGGGTACTTTTATTATTATGGCTTCTGTTTATTCCTATTCATCAGATCTATCGAACGCGCGGCTGAGATCCCTTCGCACACTTTTTACAAAAATCGTCATTTGTACAATAACTTTGCCATATATATATATATATATATATATATATATATATATATATATATATATAGGCGAAAGATCTTGAACAAAGGCTTTTTTCGTGCGAAGCGTGCGAGGGGGGGGGGGGGGGAGAACGACATGTGGTGAATTTTATTTTAAGCGAAGGGGCATTTGTATATTTTTCACACAAACCTCGTGTTTTACAGCGTGATTTTTTAGTGCGTTTTGTATTTCACGCATTCTTTTTGCGTTATTTTGATAATACAAATGTAGCATTATATTTTTCTAATTGCGTGATTTTTACAAGCGTGATTTTTTATTTTCACGTTTTAAACATTTCTTCTCTTTGTCTTTTTTAATATGTTTTTTTGTAGCTTGAAATGAATTAAAGTTTTGTGTTTATAATAGAATGATATGAAAATTTTAGAAAGTTGTTGTTCTTTTACTTTGTGTAATGCGTGATTTTAGGAACATCATACTAGATTTTCTTGTTGGGTTATGTGTTTCAGCAACTATGCCCTGTGATACGGATCCGAATGATCGTATTCGGACCGATTCGCAACTCAGGGAATCTAAACCCCATCGGGTTTCGTTATTCCTAATCTATCTTTTATTTGAACAATATTTTATTAGTTATCAGGTTCCTAGTTTGATTAGGTTTACTTTTAAATTATTTGTCTATTTAAACACGATTGTAATTCATAATTTAGGGAGTTGAATTTTGATTGAATAAAAAACTTTTCTTTGGAGGTTTATCCAAGGGGTTTTCTAGAAGCCGGTTTTGACGTCTAGGGTTTCTAGCACCAGGTTTTGGGCTAGGCTTTCATTCCTTGACATAGATCAAGGGTTTTCTACCCGCTTCCGCTATCAAGTGGTATCAGAGCATCAGGTTCGCAGAATGTCTGATCGTAGGAGAGACCGTCGTCATCCATACCGTAGATTCGCTGCCGGAGGCAACGGACATGGACAACGTGATCCTCGTGACATCGCTGAGATAGAGCGTTTGCAACAACAGATTCGTGATACAAAGTTGCAGTATGACGGACCGGAACATCGCGGTTATCCGCGATACGATGAAGACGGGGTTATACACGATGACGCGGAAGAGTGTTTGAGAATTCAATTATTTCTTGGTTGGATTACTCTTCCGACACCCGCTTCCCCGCAACCGCACCAACAACATGTGACAACCGTCAAATTCTCCGTTAACTTTTTCCGTTAGTTCCGTTAGTTTCGTTAGCGAACCCGAGACCCGTTATTTGAATGATTTCGTGTTTATTTATGTTTATTTGTTAATTGACTTGGTAACTTGGTTTGTAAATTTATTTCGTGACTTTATGTGTTAATTGTGAAAAATTTGCATTTTTATGCGAAACCGGGCTTTGTGGGTAAATTTGGATTTTTATGTATCAATGATAAATTTATGTAACCCGACTAAATCTTACATGTTAAACGGGTTAAAAACACTTGAAAACATTTTTAGAATTTTTACTTTACAAGTTCTTGTTAAAAACCCACTTAAAATGAGTTTTATACCCTTATGCTTAAAAATGAAACTTGAGGGGCTTAAATGGTAAATTGTACTTAATCAAAATCTGCCCAAACCCCCTCCCCCTTTCCCATTCACGCATCTCCATCTTTCTCTTTTCTTCTTCACGGTTCAAGAACACACACACACACACATACTTCAAAATTTCGACTTCCACCTTCAAATCGAGCAAGGATTCAAGGTTCCAAGCTTCCCCAAGGCTCAAGAACGCTAAAGGAAGCTTCTTCTCCATCTCATCCTCCTCCATTTTTGTTTTCTTCAAGGTTTGTAAAAACCCTAAAACTCTAAATCCAAAATTTGTTGTTGCATGTGTGTTCTATGGTGTTCTTATGCTAAATGGTGAGCTATTATGCTCCTAATTCATGTGTCAAGTTGAGATGTGCTATATGTTTAATTGGGGACAGATTTGGGTTCGGGTTTAGGGCTGGAAACTTAGTTAAAATCAGCTATGAATGTTCTTGTTATGAATATTGGGTGTTGGTTATGAAATTTGGACGTTTTTGCCCTTGTATGCTAGCTACATGATGAGATTTTGCTATGATTTGGATATGAATTTGTTTAGGACAGAAATTACATGTTAACATGATTATAAATCTGTTAGTAGGTGTTGGATGACCAAATTGTTGCTTAAAATTAGAAAACCAAAACTTTTACAAACTATAAAATTTGGACAGATTCGGCCAGAATTTTTGGCCATTTTGCAGAGGTCATAACTCACTCAATATTGCTCCGAATCAGTTGATTCTTTTTCCTTAGTAAAGTACTATGTCTTAGTTTCGAGTCGGCTACTCGCACACTTTCTAAAACGTCCGTTTGGTCATCCAAATAGCTGCTGCAAGTTAGGTGTGCAAAGCTGTATTTTTCTGTGAAAAGTAGACTTTGCTTTTTGGTTGAGCATGATAATCTTGTTTTATTGACGAGTTTGCTATTGGTAAATGATGTTTATATATTAAAACTAAGATCTGGAGTTTTTGGTAAACAAACTCCAAGCTTTGATCAAATTATGGATTAATCAAATTCAATTTGCCTACTTTGACCTTCTGCAACAAAACTGATTTTTGGTCAACTTTCAATAGCCATAACTTGCTCATTTTTTATCGAACATGATTGATTCTTATTGGGTGATAAACTAGGATGTCTTAGCTTTAAAACGGCTATTTATACGCCTTCTAAAACCTTCGTTTGGTCACCCAAACTGCTGCTGCAAAACAGGTACTCAAAGCTGTTTGGAATTTTAAAAAGTAGACTTTTCTAACGGGTCGGACATGTAAACCTTATTATGTTGGGGTGTTTGCTATTTGAAATTGATGTACACATATTAAATATAGGATCTGGAGCATTTGAGGTTTAAAACCCAAAAATTGAGTGAGTTATGCCAATTTCAAATTTTCATGAACTAGTTAACTATGTGCCAAATGGGTCAACTTGCAATGTGCATAACTTCTTTGTTATTCGATGTTTTTGATTGATTCTTTTTGCAACAAGTCATGTTTAACATGTAGTTTAATCCTGAAAAAGTTGAGATCCTAACTCCTAAGTATGTAGATTTTGACTATGCCACTAGTTTGTGTGTTGAAGTTGACTTTCTGAGTCAACTTTGACCAAAATGGCAATTCTTTGAAATTCTCTCAATCTGAAACTTGTGTATGCATTATATGACTTGTGTGACTACATGAAACATGTTTAGGTGCTAAGATTGCTATTTTCGTCCTCGCGACACCTCCTAACCCGTTTAGGCCATATTTACCCAAACAGGTTGTGTGTGACCGACTTGTTGAATCTTTTGCTGTGTACCAGTGCCCCCTAAGGTGAGTTCATTTATATTATTGTTATGTCCGTTCAGGGACGATAACGCGCAAGTGGTTACATCCGGTAAGGATGGTGACCCATACGGTAAGGTTTTCTTACTGGGTAAATTTCCGACATAATATCATATGTGACACTGAATTGAACTTATTTATTAAAAAAAGTCCTTACATTCGAGCCGTTAATATACAGTAGCGAGGTAATATTGAGTAGTACTACTGGGGATTGACACCCCCGCTCAGCGGTGCACGGGATGCACCCTCCCGACTGGCGGTCGGACTGAGACCAATGTTAGCCTACCCTTCGTGATCCTTCAAGACACGGGAAGGCAAGGTTCATAGGTTTTCCCTATCAATACATTGTCAGCTTCGGTTACGAACAATTTCAGGTGTACATAACTATAGGCTAGCTACCTACGATATGGAATTTACTGGTCTTATGATATTGATTGTGTTTTACCTTTCTTTGATCATAAAAAAAATTTAGGTCTACTTGTGACAGGTAGACCGCTTAGTGAACTCACCAGCCTTGGCTGACACTTGATTGTTGAATGCTTTTCAGGTCATTAGGTGGATTCATGGATGGCACGGATGGCGGCAGTACACTCATCATGCACACTTTTGGGAAATTTATATTTCAAAACTCTTCGAACTTGTTATTTTGTATTTCAAACTTGTAATCTCCAAATTTGCTTCCGCTGATTTTCTAAACTAACTTATGTTTTTGTAATACATTCTTTATCTTATGATAATTTACTGTTATGGCTTGGTTGTAACTAAAGTCTTGGATCCTGGTCTGGTTCACACCCCACACGGTTATACTCCGTCAGTGGAAATAGCAATCTTAGCACCTAAACATGTTTCTGTGAAAAGTGGACTTTGCTTTTTGGTTGAGCATGATAATCTTGTTTTATTGACGAGTTTGCTATTGGTAAATGATGTTTATATATTAAAACTAAGATCTGGAGGTTTTGGTAAACAAACTCCAAGCTTTGATCAAATTATGGATTAATCAAATTCAATTTGCCTACTTTGACCTTCTGCAACAAAACTGATTTTTGGTCAACTTTCAATAGCCATAACTTGCTCATTTTTTATCGAACATGATTGATTCTTATTGGGTGATAAACTAGGATGTCTTAGCTTTAAAACGGCTATTTATACGCCTTTTAAAACCTTCGTTTGGTCACCCAAACTGCTGCTGCAAAACAGGTACTCAAAGCTGTTTGGAATTTTAAAAAGTAGACTTTTCTAACGGGTCGGACATGTAAACCTTATTATGTTGGGGTGTTTGCTATTTGAAATTGATGTACACATATTAAATATAGGATCTGGAGCATTTGAGGTTTAAAACCCAAAAATTGAGTGAGTTATGCCAATTTCAAATTTTCATGAACTAGTTAACTATGTGCCAAATGGGTCAACCACAATTTAACCAAAAAAAAAACGACAAAACGACAAAACAAATAAACATATTCCAAGTCTTCAAATACAAATAAACATAAGTTCGACCTAAAAAACGACAAAACAAATAAACATAGTCCAAGTATTCAATAATTCCTTATTTTTTTATATAAAATTTATTTTAATTTATTTAAATTTTTGGATACCGGGTATCCGAAACTTCCGAAAATTTTGTAAATTCTTGTCCAAGTCCAAGTCCAAGTCCGAATTTTCGGATATCCGAGTTTCGGATATCCGAAATTCCGGATATCCGAAATTTTCGGATAATTCGGATACGGAATTTCGGATAATTCGGATACGGATTCGGACTCGGATATTTTTGAACACCCCTACTAAGCATGCCTTTATAAGGGTGTGGATACCTCCCCCACCAAGACGCGTTTTAAAACCGTGAGGGGCGGATGTCTGAGGACATGCCGGCTGCCAAAGCGGACAATATCTTGGTTGCGACGGGTCTGGGCTGTTACACAACACCCCCTTATTTGCCCACTAACATGTCCACCAATAGATCCGCCAAACTTTTCGTCACCGCAAGCACCCCACATGCCAACCTTCTCGCAACTTTCATCAGTTCCGTCACGCACAACGGTTTGGAGCCTTGATCAACCAAGTTGGGTTTACAAACCTCTTCCGGCTTGTGTATCAACGAAGCATATGAACATACAAAATCCGTTTTCCATTTCCCTTCCTTGATGGCCGTGAGTTATGGGAATTAGTAGGTCAGGAATTGCACTCAGTTGGGATGCAAGAAAGTCGTCTGACTTTTGAGGTTGAATTTCGAATTAAAATGACATGGATGCTTGCGGATAAAGGTGTTAAAAAAAATCACAAATGAGGTCTTCAAATCAATTCAGTTTCTTTGTGATAAGAATGAAATTTTCAACTTGAGGGATTATCCGGTAAAATCTTTTGCAATTAATTTAGTCCATTTTGAAATAATCCGGTTTGAATTTTTTGAGATATCCATACAATTTGGCTTTCTCTTCAAGATTTTTGGGTATATCAACGAGTTTTTCCGTTCTCTATTTCGGGGGTCTTCAATAAATTCGGGATTTCAAAATTTTATTTTTATATCAGAAGATTTTGATTACACTGTTTTCAAATGTGTGGAATTTAAATTAGATGAAACGCACGAGGATAATATGTCATGTTCTATCTATTTTGGAGGTGGCGTTCGGTTAAAGATTAGTGTTGATCTCTTCGACGTTCTCAAGACTCGAGGACGAGTCTTTTTCAAAGACGGGGAGAGGGAGACGGAGGTGGAAGGTCCCAATAACCCAATAGACCCGGGACCTGTTCGCCATAATGGTATTCGGTTGAAGCCGACTCAAGCGACATGCGAAGGTAAATTTAATGAGTCGGCTGTGGTGATCTTAGTCGTGACAGTGTTGAGAGGAAGACGCTGGGATGTTCCATTTGATCCTGGTGGGTTTGATCCGATGCTAAACTCGAGGACGAGTTTTTCAAAGAAGGGGAGGATGATACGGATCCGGATGATTGTATTCGGACACGATTCGCAACCCAGGGAATCTGAACCTCATCGGGTTTCGTTATTCCTAATCTATCTTTTATTTGAACAATATTTTATTAGTTATTAGGTTCCTAGTTTGATTAGGTTTCCTTTTAAATTATTTGTCTATTTAATCACGATTGTAATTCATAATTTAGGGAGTTGAATTTTGATTGAATAAAGAACTTTTCTTTTGAGGTTTATCCAAGGGTTTTCTAGAAGCTGGTTTTGGCGTCTAGGGTTTCTAGCACCAGGTTTTGGGCTAGGTTTTCATTCCTTGACATAGATCAAGATTTTTCTATCCGCTTCCGTTATCACCCTGGTTAGTGTCTAGAGTTGTAAAGAAGAAGCCCTTAGAGAAGTATTTTTTAGATAGTTGCGTGATTTTTGTTTGTGTGTGCATGATTTTTGGGACTGGTTTTAGTTTTTTGCTTTGATTTTTAGATAGTTTGCGTGATTATTGTTGTGTGTGAGTGATTTGGGTACTGGGTTTTAGTTTTGCTTTATTTTTTTTAGATATTTCCGTGATTTTTGTTGTGTGTGCGTGATTTGGGTACTGGTTATAGTTTTTGCTTTGATGGTTAGATAGTTGCGTGATTTTGTTGTGTGTGCGTGATTTGGGTACTGGTTTAGTGTTTCCGTTGATTTTTTAGATAGTTGCGTGATTTTTATCGTGTGTGCATGCTTTGGGTATTGATTTTAGTTTTGGCCTTTGGTTTTAGATAGTTGCATGATTTTTTGTTGTGTGTATGTGTTATTTTTAACTGCTTTAAAATTATTGTGTTTTTATTTTGTGCGTGCGTGATTTGGTTACCTCTTTTAGAGAGTTGCATGACATTTTTTGTCGTTGCGTTTTTTGTTACACTTGTTGCGTGATATAGGAGAATATTTTCATCATAATTGTTTGATGCGTTATTTTTATGTTAACACGCTAGTTGTTATTCCCTTTTTAGAAAAAGACAAATATACCCTTTTGGAGAAAAAACATGCGGATACTTTTATTATAATGGCGTGTGTTTATTCTTATCCGCCAGATCTATCGAACTCGCGGCTGAGATCCCTTCGCACGCTTCACACGTAAAAGCCCTTTATACAATAACTTTCCCATATATAATTGAATATAATCTTTGTATTAAGCTTTTTGACCAGCAACAAAACTTTGTTGCAACCAAACTGCCACCGGCTAGAAAACTAGAAAAGGACACGAGCACAAAAACAACAAATTACATAAGAAACAAAAAATTACACCATCCTCCCCAATCAAAAAGTTCAAAATTTGAAGATGTTTCTGATCTATTTAGTAAGCAAACATATCTTCTTCTAAATATGTTTTGATAAAAAAAAACCCTTTAAATACCGATTATAGTGAAGATAAAAGAAGCAACATTCTTGTGTTTGTAGTATATACCATGTTTAACAAAACAATGATCATATAAAATATAAACCCCCAATTTGAACACCCACAAGTTGTTTAACAAAGCAACATTCTTGCTGCAAACAATCGTATAAGTAAAAGCAAAAACACGTCGAAGAGTATTACTATGAAAATTGTCCAATAGCATCTCAAACATACAACCATCCTAAAAGAAAAAAAAACGACTATTAATTTTCAAACACGAACACAAACCTCCTTGACTTACATATATACTAACTTTTATAAGACACGTTTAAGTACTCTTTTAGCCTTTTAGTCAAAAATTTATTTGATTAAAGTTCATAAATCCCAAATAACTTTTTTAGACTTTTTAGTCGATGACAATTTTCTTTTAGCCCTTTAGTTATCAATAGTCACGCGTTGCGGTGGGTAACTTTGCGTGCTTGCGTTATTTACGTAGTCTTTGAATCAAGATTAATACCAATACTTTTTATCACCCGCGAGTTGCCGTAGGGATAGTGAAAAGAGTTGTATTGTTATAACGCCACTGAAAGAACCCAAATACTTAAGTATTAAACGTATAACCTAAAAACTATGTTACGCAAAACAAAACAGCAAACTCGAACAAAAAGGAAAACCCCTAAAAAAAACAAATTCTATTCCTTTAGCAAACAATGAAAAATATATATATATAAAAAACGTTACTGCAGCAGTGTAGAAGAAAAAATCACATGTCAAAAAATATCGGCAAGTGCCCTTTCGGAGTGTTTGATCCCTATCATATTTGTAATACTAATAAATATAAGTACACTTTCTTTGAACAAAGAAAGGGCATGATACTTGCTTTAAATAATGGGCCACAATATAAAACCCAATATACTTTTGGACTTTTAGACAGATACGAGTACCCCAAGGTGTAACAAATAAGATTCTATAATAAACTACACAGGCTAACACTAAATTGTGGTGAGATTAGCATTTACCGCTAGGACGACCGTAAACCTTACGGTGTTGGATGTGAAATCATGATGTTTTATGACAATTTCTAAAAAAAACTTTTGTTCTATATGCATCATAGCCTTTTGGTTGAATGATATTTTAATGTAAGACTCACAAGAAAGCAACCTAAACCGAGTAGTTAAGAGTCAATTTGGATCGTAGAAATGCTAGAACTTGCAAAAGTTCACATTTTGTATCTCGTCGAGTTCATAAGTTGTGTGTGTTTGTTTTTTTTTTCTCAACTTGCACCCCCGTTGAAGTATTTGCCGTTCAAAAAAGTAAAACTAAAAATATAAATTCAAACGATACCCTTTGATATTCCTTTGGTTGCGTTTTATTGAAAAGAGAGATTTGAGACCATTTTTACTAGGCAAATGATCATATGAAAACTAATATTATTTGTGAAAACTAAAAAAACCTATTAAGTGAGGGTTAAAAATGTCAATTTACCTAAAAAATTAGATTGTAACCCTACTTCTTATTCCAACCGTTGCTCATCTCATTCTCACGTATCCTGCTCATCCTCAATCTCACGCCATAGCTATGAGATCTCATATCTTCATTCTTCAATCTCCTGCGATTTATGTGAGTTAATCTTCTGAATCTCGCATCCTCTATCACGCAATCGCTACATACCATGTCTTCATCTGAATCACGGTTCGATATCACCTACATCGATTCACACCAATTGCATAGACACTGAAATCGACATTGTCGCACCTGTAAACACTGAAATCGACACCAATTGCATAGAATCAACCAATCCAATTGATTCGGGATGCAGTGGAGGATCGTCTTCTACCGTTGCAACCTCGTTCGTTGAATCGGCTCCACCTAATACTCCATTCACATTCAGTTGCATTGAAAAACATGGTATGACTATGTTCCTTCTTCAATTAGGCATGATTCATGTCTCTGTTTTAGTTATGATCATGTTTATGTGTTTTGTGTACTAGAACGTCGATTCAACATTACCATTCGATATGTGCTGCTGATAATTGAGAACATCAGCTGCTGATTCTACTAATAATTAACTGTTTGTTCTATGTATGCTGATGTAGACCCGTTTTTTATATGTAAACATGTGCTGAAATTATTCTTATGATATTGTTGCATTGTGTAATATTACAAACAAATTTATTTATGTTATACCTGTGTATGTTCCTTTATGATTGCCCTTTACATTTAGTGTTTTTTTTCTTCAACAGGTAGTGTGTATAATCGTGTCTTCATATCTCCCAACGGGTCAAAATTTTGGAAACCCGATGTTCATACTGAGTTTAAACCGCTCGTTGACACTATTTACGCCAAATAGGATGATGTTGTTACCATGTATGACACGCATGCCGAGAAGGCCGGTTTTTCGACACGTCTAGGCACTAACCAGCAACGTCCAGGTGCTACGAGTTACCGGTTTATCCATTGCAACCAGTATGGAAAACCGAGTTTGGGAAACTATAGTATGTCTAAACCTTACGAAAACCCGAGAAAGAGATCCAGGCGTGTGAAACTATCAAATTGCCCGGCGTGCATTAGGCTAAAAATACTCCCCAATACGACAGATTATGTCCTATACAGTTTTGTTGAGGTGCATAACCACCCGCTTATTGGCCAAGAGTTTATGGATTTCAGTAAGAAGAAGCGTGATATTATGTTTTCGGAACAACACTTGATACACTCGCTTAGCATGCATAACCTTGGCCCAAACATATCTCATAAAGTACAATCTACGCTGAAGGGAGGGCACCACAACGTTCGTGGCAAGGCTACTGATTTCAAAAGCTTTAGCCGTGATATCCATCTGTTTATAGGAGACAGGGATGCCCAATTGACTGTTGACACTCTTACGGCTCGTACCAAAAGTCTGCACAACTTTTTTTCCGATTACCTTGTCGTTAAAAATGAGGTTAGAGCTTTGTATTGGGCGGATGATGTTTCTAGGTGTCTCTATGAAGCGTTTGGTGACGTTCTCGCCTTTGACACGACGTACAAAACTAACTAGTAATGTTATCTTCATTGTTTTCATTACTATGTATTCATGCTTATACGATATTTATAAATTAGATTTACTTGTCAACTATATAGTGTTGCATGTATGCAACACTTCAAACTTGTTACGCTTTGCATTCTATTTATTCCGTATACATGTGTGACACATGTTTAGCTAGTGACTTTGTTAAATATGTAACTATCGTGTCAGGTATAAAATGATTTTTGTTCCGTTTACGGGTGTCGATCATCACAAAAAATGCATTACATTTGGTGTTGGCTTACTATGCAACGAAACCGCCGAATCTTATGTATGGTTGCTCGAAACGTTACTAAAAGCTCATAGGAAACAAACCAGTCTTGTTTTGACTGACCAAGACGCCGCAATGAAGGAAGCCGATGAATGTATTTTCAATGAGTCTAAACACCGCCTGTGCATGTGGCATATTATGCGGAAACTGCCTTCTAAGGTATGTGATTATGCACTATATTATTGACCGGATGCACTACAAACTGACACTTTTCCATTTTCTGCAGATTAAAGGTAGTGACGTAGACAATAAAGAACTGAGAACTCGCATCCACAAACTGGTTTGAGATCTTATTATCGACACGCATACCTTCGAGGAAAGGTGGGTCGCGCTCATGGATGAATATGGCCTGAACGATCATGAATGGCTTAGTCCTATGTATAAAATCAGGCATTTGTGGGTCCCATGCTATTTTAGGCATATTGATATGTGTTGTTTAATGAAAACAACGTCTAGATGTGAAAGCTCCAATGCAATGTTTAAGGTTAACTCTAGCAAGTCGAACACTCTTCTACAATTTCTCATGTGTTTCGACATCGCGATCGACGGGCAGCGACACAAGCAGCGTGAGCTTGAGTTTGACACGATGACTACAACGCCTTTATTGAAGACCCATTCTCCTATTGAGCGACACGCGTCTGAAGTGTACACGGCCTCGCTATTTCGAGAAGTGCAAAAGGAGATCGAAAGGGGTTGGTATTCTTGTACGCTAGGTCCAACCATTGTCGTCAGTGATATCAAGATTTATACGGTGGTCCAATACAATAGAGAATTCGTGCCTGTGTGCTAATTTGAGGTGATATTATTACCAGTTTATTTTTAGTTTTTTTGTCCCTTTATATAATGATGCACCGTGCAACAATGTGCAACTGTCTATTGGTGCATTTGTGCATCAGTATATTATTTTCATTATTTTTTTAATAACTAACTATGTATTTCTTCTTTTTTTCATTTTTCTTATCTAGGTCACCTTCAATGTACAAGACAAATCAGCGTCATGCACTTGTATGCGTTCTACACGCATTGGTTATCTATGTAGGCACGTTTTTTGCGTGTTTAAATTCACACAAGTACACAAAATACCTGATCGTTACATTTCTAAGCGTTGGGGACGTGATTCTATACCGAGGAGGGTTTATGACATTTCAAACAGGTATTCTGTTGACAACCGTGAAGAGACCATATTGAGGAATGAGATCTTGGACACGGCTGGACTCTGTGCGGACCATTTACGGCGCAACCCTGCCCAGCTTTCGGCCCTTTGTGAACAACTCAAAGATCTCAAGCTTAACATATTTGCTGAACTCCCGTACGACCCAGAGTGTAGTAGGACGAATGCTGTTATCAGTGATATTATACGTGTTCCGGAAACCGGGAGCGCGACACTCGTTATGCCTCAAGGGATCAGAACTAAGGGTTGCGGGAGTGACAAAGGTGACAACAGTGACAAAGGTGACAATAGTGGCAAACGTTTCGTTGGACCGGGTGAGAAGGCCATTAATAGATATAAGAAAGGTAAAACCCCAAGACGATGTGGTAACTGCAAAAAACTGGTGACTGACCACAACGCGCGAACGTGTGAAAGGGTACAAGAAACTGTTTATTTACTTTTTTAATGCACTAATTTACATTGTTGCACAGTGCACTAATTATTCACTCGTGACTTATATAACATGATTTTTTACTGCGTGAACAGGTACAAGCTGCAAAGGCCGCGTCTGCTGCTGCAAAGGCCTCGGCTGCTGCTGCAAAGGCATCAGCGACTGCTTCTTTTGCTGCTGATTCTTCTATTTATGCGGTCGATACTCATACTTCTGTTGATGCATCGACTTTTGATTGTTCACGATTAGCGACTGAACTTTACTCCGGCATTAGTTCACTGTCTATGACGTGTCCACTTGATATGTCATCCACCCGGTCATCAGATTCCCGTCAACATACGCATTCTACCAATCCGACTTCCGCTACGACGACAAGCGGAATCTAAACCACTTTAGATGATCGTTGTTTTTATCTTTCTCGTTACGGATCTAATTGCAATAAGCGTACCGGATTATACATTTCTTTTTTATTTTTGATATTGGCGTACTATACAGATTTATACCGTTGTTTGACTGAATTTTATGCATTTTTTTGGGGTTTTCATTATTATAATTTGTCTATTATTATTGGTATTTTTTTTTGTTTGTGTGTTTGTGAATAAACATTTAACATGTTTTAACTTATAAATATTCAATGTTGTTTTTTTATCAGATTAAAAATTGGTATCCCAGGCCCCTGGTATCACAATCGTATACATGTCCCGGATTTACGTGTTTTTACTACCAATCAAGTAACCATCTAAAATTAATTTGAAAAAAAAACATGTTTAATCTCACTATGAAAACGAAAACAATTCCAATTAAAACTGTTAAAATTGCATGTTTCTGCAACATTACATTAGTTAAATGTTAGTATCGTAATACACGCTTTTTCATTAATGTTGCATCATGCAACAAATATGTTAACTCGTGGAAAAAAAATACATACAATCCAACAAACGTTACATCCCGTATCATTCAACATAAACATGTTACAACCTGTAACATTTACCATAAAGTTAACTCGTAATGCAACACACACGTTTTTTCGTAACGTTACATCATGCAACAAATCTGTTAACTCGTGTAAAACATACATATAATCCAACACACGTTACATCCTGCATCGTTCACCATAAACATGTTACAACCTGCAACATTTACCGTAAAAATATACTCGTAGTACAACACATCCGTTTTTCAGTAATGTTGCATCATGCAATAAATCTGTTAAAACATGGAAAAAAGTACATATAATCCAGCATTACATCCTGTATCATTCACCATAAACCTGATACAACCAATTAAGATAACAGAACTATTTGTTTACTTCCAAAACAATACATAACAAACTGCCTAACCGATTCTATTCCGCGCAAGATACGCGCTTACCTGTAGATTTAGCTTCCGTTCTGTCCACATTCCTCGATTTTGTCACTGTTATGTCTCTGAGCGTCCTCTCAACCTCCTCACACTCCTCGTCGACATATGACAACAACGCGTTGTCTTCTTCCACCTCGTCTGGTTCCTTTCCGTCTTCCACCGTCTTCTTCAGATTTGCCACGGCTTCCTCGGCCATCCTGAACACATCAGCTTCAATTACGTTTGCAGGCGATGACATGATCTTTGTTGCGTACCTCATCCTTAGGTTTGTCAGTTGCGCGTCCTGTACATCTTTTACAAGGCTGAACCCGCATTCAAATGCGTGACCACGCCCCTTGTGCATCTCCATGTGTCGCATCGCGAACACGGCACAATCTGTTTCGTTATCAACAGTAAACCATTCTATCTTCTTTTTTGAAATTACGCAGCGGTGCATAAACCTTGCCATCGGGTGTTTCATTTCTTCCATGTATTTACAAAATAGATATTTCTGTTAAACATTAGTTGTATGCATAGATTAATACGCTATTTAACAAACAGATTGTATAGTAATTCAATATGCATTATTACGTGATAAAAATGCAACATGCAACATTGTCTGATACACGTGCATTGTGTGTCATTAATGTATACTAACATCTTTTACGTATATGCAATTTATTTAAAAAAAAATAATAATATGTAAATTATTGTGAACGTCTTACAATATTTGCCGGTGTCCCCTTCTCTGCGTATGTGCATCTGACGTCCGGGCATATAAATTCGCAGTCGTGGTTGTCTATAACCTCGATACCCGGGCCGATCATGTCGAAGACTATCACATAGTAGTGCTTGTCTTCAATAACCTGCACCACGACTAAATCGAAATGCTTCAAATCCATCAGATCTTCTCTCTCTTCTAGCACGTACTTGATATTTTTATTGAACTTTTTACACATCGTCGCCGTGTTAGAATTTCCCGAAGCTCTGATCATATCATCCATCTGTCACCGTATTCAAACAAACAAATATTAAAAACAAAAAAAATAATACTAATAATAAATACATATATACAGTTGTTAAGTAAACTACCTACAAATGTTCGCGCGTGTAAAAATATACGTTTTGGCGCGTTGTTCGTTACTACCCGCTATTCATAGTTCATTAACATGGCCCAGCAAGTTACAACGTAATCAGA
The DNA here is from genome assembly GCA_039602395.1 of Deinandra increscens subsp. villosa. NCBI lineage: Eukaryota > Viridiplantae > Streptophyta > Magnoliopsida > Asterales > Asteraceae > Deinandra > Deinandra increscens. The sequence continues at coordinate 12,035,360 of JBCNJP010000003.1, forward strand.
AACCCACCTACCGGTTATCATAGTAGACAATATGAATGCTTTTGTCTGAAAGCCATTCGAGGTTTCAAATATTGGTTGCCTGCATGTTATATAAACATGTGTTATTTATTTTTACAGTAAATCTGTAATGCATCATGCACTAATTTAAAAAACACAAATAATTACTAAAATATGCTTTGTATTATACTTACAGATACGGAGGTGTCACAGTTTGCTCGTCGTTTTTGCCGTCGTCTACCACCACCAACACGTTTGACGCCGACGTTCCCTTCTTGCCGGTTTCAACGACCTTCACACCCTGAACGACTTTTGCCGGTTTCTTCAAATCATCCACTTTTTTTGTCCTATAGCAGCTTTCTCACATAGATCCATAACGTCTTTTCGATGTCGTCAATCGGCTCGTTGATGTCAATTTCTTTCCTTGTATAATCTGCCAACGACTTTTTCTTTCGATTTTCATCCGCCAATTTAACATACCGTGGAAACATGGGGCTTGCTGGTCTTGTAAATTTTGTAATTGTCCCCTTATTTGACGCCTTATTAGCTGCTACAGTTTTTATATGTTTGCTTGGAGATTCCTTCTTCTTGCTTGCATCTATCCGGACCGTTTTCAAACCTTCTTTCTTGTATTTCTCTCCCGCATCCGATTCAGGTGTACTTTGTGATGATGGTAGCAGGTCAAAACTTGGAATCGAAGGGTCTTTTACGCGCTTTCTCTTCTTCGACACCTTCGAACTGTTTGGATGTTCTTCAACTCCTGTAACCGTCCTGACGATGTTGGATACGACCTCATCAAGTGAAGGATAGACATTTTGCGGTTCCGCTTCAGGTTCGTTAATAGATGTTTTATGAACTGTTTCGGTGATGTCATCTACGCACGTGAAGAAAGTCTTGTATCTCTGTACAAACTCATCGACTATCTTCTCATTCTTGAACTTCACCACTACTGCTTTCAACACCTTTAATACTTTTCCCTTTCCGCGTTTCATCAGCTCGAACTCACCCTCTAGCTCATCAATACAACTCTGGTTCACATGTTTAAACAAGGTATAAACATTTTAGCATATTTTAGTAGTAGTGCATAATGCAACATTTCACATGCTATTCTCGATTATTCTTAAAAAGTATATAATGTAATATTGCATAATGCAACAGTTCACGTAACAATATTTGATTGTACTTGAAAACATGTAACATAATGTTGCATGTTACATCATTGTGTTTCTAATGTATAGTTGCACGATGCAACATTGTATACGTTATATTTTTTGTGTTTATCTATCTTTAAATTGAAATAATATATATCATGAAATGATGAACTGTGCAATATTTGTATGTATATTTACAGTGTTGCATGATGCAACATTTTTATAATACCTTTACAGTTGTTGTATCCTCTTCGTCCTCACTATCGTCGCCTTTTTATCAGCATACAGATCCCTCTCCTTGCCTTTTCCAAACCCGCTGTTTTCTAACTCATGTTTCTGTCTGATGTTTAGATTCTCTTTCGTCCAGAATGTCATTGGTGGAACAACGCGTTCTTGTGGGAACGTGTCATATGTTGTTCCATCAACGTATACCAACTGCGTTTTTTATATTTAATAATTAAAAAAACAACATGTATTGAATGTTTGGGTGTCAATTACGTACCACTAGCAAGGTAAGAGGACCTACGAACCATGAATTGCTAACGTCTCTTTTCCATCCTTTCTTGCATTCCTTCAATGAGTTGAGCATGAATTTACACCAATTTATGTTGGCTAAGTCGGTGTTCTCATCGATGGCCGTCATGTAATCAATCATCATGTTTCCTGTTCTCATAGCGTAGAAAAGGGTTCCTACCATCAGCGAGATAAAGTTGAGCTTGAAATACTCGTTTTGGGTATTTTTACGATCGGCTTTTATCGTTTTAGACACTTGATTCGGACTAATGTAGGTTGACCCTGGATATCGTGCCTTCCACCCCGCTACTAATGTACTCGTACTTCTTTTCTTTGAACTTTCCAGCAACATGCCGCTGTTTGGCAGCCTTAACACCTTCACGACAGCATCAGCATTAATATGCAACTTTGTGTCACCCAAATCGATTACCATATTTTCCGGGTCGAATCTGTCAACGACGAAGTGTGCCAACTTTTTTGGTATCTCGCCCATTCGTAATTTCAAGAGATGATTTAGTCTCAACTTTCTAACATCCGCCCTCTGAGCCTTGTTAAAATATTGATTGTCTCGTACAGCTTCTTTGGCGACATCCTCGTGTCGATTGACAGCCATATTGTTTTCGGGGGGGGGGGGGGGGGGGCTTTGTTTACTTCATCATGTGCTGTTTTCTTCGATGAACCTGGCTTTGTACCTATTAAATAACACAACGTTTTTTTTTAACAAAAATTGTTACATAATGCATAAGTGTTCAACAATATTCATAATGCAACATGTTAATATTGCATGATGCATCATACTAATATTGACTAATGCATCTTCTTAATACTACATAGTATGTCATACTACTATCGAATATTGCATTACCTGCTTTTTTCGGCTTCACATTCCTTGTTATATCCCGGTTCCTCTTCGGTTTCTTTGATGGTCTTTGTTATGTACCTGTTAATCAACACAATGGGGGTTTTTAAAACTGTTTCCTAATGCATACGTGCCCATATAATCAAACCAGACAATAATAATCATTCGTTTCGATATCGTTGCATAATGCGTCATTTTAAAATTGCATAATGTATAACGGATCGTATCACCACTTTGTAATATAATGTGCTAATATTGAATATTGAACTAATAAGTAATAAATACCTTCGTCGTCTGATACACTTTCTGGAATATACTCCTCGCTTTCATCGCTCTCGTCCACCAACCCATAAACTTGCCCGCCTTTGTTTGCCCTCGATCTTGTCCTTGTGGATGGCCCGCTATCCTTGCTTTTTGATTTTTTCACTACGTATGTATATAAACACGAAAATACACAATCAGAGGGGAAATCCGTGCTTTGGAAAGCCACGACGGTGGCTTGGGGCTTCTCCTTCCACTCTCAGCTCGATTAGGGTTTTTATCATCTCAGAATCAATTGGTTTGGGGGGTCAAACCACTGATCGATGGAGGTGGTTGATGTCGGTGGCAAAGGCTTCACTTTAGTTAAGTGTAGGTTTTGGGGGTTTTGATCGAAGTTGGGTTTTTATGATTAGGTTAAACTTGGAGGATTCTTGTGGTTCTGTAACATGGGTTTTTCTTGTTCATATTTAGGGTAAACCCTTTGATTGATTTTGGAGGTCACCGAAGAAGATGGAGATCACCGACGAACACCAATTAATTCACTAGTTTACTCGAAACCGGTTGTGATCGTTGACTCGAAATCGGCGCGTTGGGTGGTCGTACGGCGTGGGTGGTGGCCGGTGGTGGGGCGGCCGTTGATGGTGGTTTAGGGCGATGGGGGGAGGGGAGCAAGGGAAAGGGGCTGGGTTTCATTTGATAATTTACAGATTACAATAGTAGTTTCATGACTTTAATACATTATAGAAATAGTCCCTCATTTTTAAAATTTACTAAAATACCCTTCAACTAAAGAGAAAAATCTAACATTTGTTAGTCCCATGGACTTAGACCGCAACGAAATGCTTGCCTGGGACAAGATATGTTAAAAATATGAGATTTTGACTCATATGGCAAAAGTGATCAAACGTTAGGGACGTAAATAGTAATTAACTTTAAAACATATCTATTTGTAGAAAAAAATTAATTTTTTTTTTCAAAACAATCATACGGGTTAGACAAAACCACAAAAAAATACACGAATTAAGAAAGAGAACTCAATTTCATTAAAAAAGTAACGGTTAGAAAAACTAGTCGTTTGAAATTATCCGTTTGAAAACTAGTCGTTATAAAAAGTAGCCATTTTAAAAAATAGTCGATAGAAAATTAGTCGTTACAAACTAGCTATTAGATCTAGCATATGTATAAATATTATCACATAACGTTACAATTGATTTCATTCATATTTCATCACATCCAATAAAATACTAAAGCGTCATGATAAAGATATTGCAGATGACGAATATCATTCACAATCAATTCCTAAGGCATTGAAGTGGTTTCTTAAAAAGTGGAGGCTAACAAGTAAAATCCCTAGAGGATAAACCAACAAGAAAATATGGTGAAAATCCAAGTAAACCAACAAGAAAATATGTGTAGTCATAATGCCCCACCATGGGGCATTATGTGACATGTGGCGCTGACGTGGCAAAGTAGGGGTTATGTGACATGGGTATGTAGTCAAGAAGAGGGGGTTATGTGACATGGAGCATTATGGTTGGCTAGTTTAAATTGGTTGAACAAGTTGGGGTGTGATGGGCATGGCGCTGGCGGACGAAATTGAGCAACATAGCGCCCCGGGGGGTGCCCAGGGGCGCTATGAGGGGCGCTATGGTGAGGGATTGGGTGTTATCACGCCCGATTACACATAGCCTTAGCTGGTCTAATGATGCTCTTAAGTTCTATAACAATGAAGATGTCCTTTCTGTTATCGTTGATTTTTAGACCTCAACGAACTTGATGGTGATTTTTTAAGTTCATTGCTTGGGTATCCGCACAACTTTGATTTTGGTCATTGGTAATCATAATGTGCTTTATAACGAATTACGTTTAATATTTTAGAAATAATATACGTATAAAGATCGGATTATACATATGTTACAATGTTGTGAATCGATATTAACACAACAGAGAATTACAACCAATCGAATATTGTAGACGAAATAGATGCTCAAATCGGAGTGATTACAAAGAAACTATCACAAAACTAGAAGGAGATGGGAAGACCCAGATTGCTGAGCAGAGCAATATATGGGAAGAATAAACCAAACATTCAAAATAATTTTCTCTGCCCTAATCGATCACGCATCTTTCTTTTTATCCGAATTGATGTAGTTGGGCTTTTTAATTGGGTTTAGATCCTTGGGCTTGTGAGCCTTTAGGCTAATCAAAATATACAACATATAGAAAGTTGGGTTAAACGAATGATGCGCCCAAACAAGTCATATTTAAGAAAAATAGTCAATGGGGTTTGCATTGGTCAATTATACCACAATTTAGAGATGATTATGTCATAAAGACCCCAATATTATGGCCAAGTATGCCAACGGTACATATGAACTATTCCCTCCATTTTGGGAGGTTGACTACGTGCATATTCCCTTATACATCAAGGTGTAAAAGAATGGTTATTTGGTTGGATCGACATGTGAAAAACAAGATGCTTTAGTTATGGCCTAATCATGTGTACTCTAAAGAATATAATCACTTGGTTTTTTGATCAAGTATTGGATCCAATGCTAATATGTTTCAGAGGTCCTTCGTTCTTTGTTAATTAAGAGTATTTATCAAAATATGGTCGTAATCTCGGTGGTGAGTCGGGAATCTTTGCATGCATGTAATGCAAAAGCTGTTAGAGAGAAAACCATTGATTATGGACGAGAATTTTAAGAATACTTATATGCCTTACCAACTACATATGGCTGAGAAGTTCTATCAGTGTCGTTTTGAACCCGAGAGTGGTCATGTTTAATTGTAATGTATCGTTTTAAATGGTTGTTAATTGTATATGTATGAAATTGTTGTTTATTGCATTTCTACAATCTATTTGTTTTAAATTGTTGTTTACCAGAGATGGAGATCCAAATGAAAAATAGAAGTTATTTAACAGATATAATTCAAACGCCAATATTCCAACGACTTTAGTTTTAGTGACTATAATTCAAATAGCTATACTTCCAGCGGCTATATTTTATTGCTATAAGTGCTACATTTCAGCATTTTCCTTCTTCATACTAAGCAACATGAGTTCCTACAACAAACAATCGTGGTTTGTGAGTTCGGAAAATGAATACCATTTAGGTTATTGTCGAAGATCTATATAAAAGCAAATCATGTTATTTAACCCTAATATCTTTCATTAAGGTAAATTCTCAGTAACACCATAAGGATCATACGAAAACAGTGTATGTATTCTCGTAGATTATCTAGATGTCAATGAGTTCAAGTTTGTTGATATAACCTTAATCATGCCATATATGGGGCATTAAAATACCAACAACATATGATTTTACTATAACGTATCCGATGGTGATCTTGACATGGGGTTATATCCGTTGACGAATGAACAAGACGTGGTTAGGCTTGTCTCTTACAATGATTTAAAAGATGTTAAGAATATTATATGTTATACAAAGTAAGTTAACTGAGAACACTAGCAAAGTCTTACCGAGGAAGTTGAAAATCCAGCCAAATGAAGACTTTTCGATTAAATGGAGGTTGTTCGGATAAACAAGTATTAATGTTATTAATTTATGATGGTAATGTTTTAATTCGTGTTATTTATGTTTTTAATGTTTTAATTTATGTTTATAAAGTTTATATATGTTTTAATTTGATATTGTAGTGTTTTTATAGTGTCTAATTTATTATCGCATATTAAAAAACAAAACTTTAAAAAAAACATGATCAAAGTAAAATTTAAAAACCTTTTGTACGATATGCGTCGTATATAGCAATACATTTCATTTTCCATCAAGCCATATATCATGATATGACTAATTATGGAGGGGACAAACGACATTAGCTCTGCATACGAGCCATATGGTACCATATGTCCCGTATGCAAAGTGTTTATGTAACAAGGTTGTGTGTTTTTTTAAGCCATTTAAAACGGTTAATAGATTCAATTATAAAATAAAAAATGCGTAGTAAAAACGTATTCCGTAATGTCAAGGAGTGATGCACTCAGGGGCGGATTTATTCAATAGCCAGTGGGGTTCAAGGCACCCACTCAGATATAAATTAGTATTGATGTTTAGTTGCAGTTTGTGATTAGGCACCTAAGGTTCTTTTGTTCTAGACACCCAAGAAGAAGAAAACCAGAAGTTTAAAGAAAAAGATTAATTTCCTTTTTATGATAAATTCTTACGAGGTTAGGAATTGCAGGTTGTCCTTATGACGAAGACGAAGTGAATAAAAGAAAATGAAAAAATTAAGTAACTTATATATATATATAATAAATATTTACTTGTTGAGAAGTGTATTATTGGTAACTATAAGTCAGAGAGAAGGCTGCTCTCGCAGACCTAGGGTGATTATTTTATTTATTTGGTTTATTAATTTTATAATGATAAATTCATCTTAGTTTCATAATTTATCAAGGGTTTATCAACCTTAAGTTTTATCGTATGATCTTTTTTTCTTTTATTTATTTATCATTTATTAAATTTAAGTTTATTATTTTTATATAATATAATAATGTAAGAAAAAAAAGTTTCCGTCATATTAATATATCTCGTCTTAAAACAAAAAAGCGATGTTTTTGAACTCATATAAACTTATAGCTTCTTAGTCTTCTGTTATATCATATAACAAGTTTATTTACGTTATTATTTTGGACCACTGTAAAGAGTTTTTTTTCCTTCACGGGATCTAGTCACATTTCTTCTAAATATGTTAGGATTTTTTGTTGTGTTTCTAATCTTAATAGTGATTTGTCTAGTCTTTATAAAATTATCGTACTCATTTCCTCTGGATATCCGTTCTAATCTAACATGTTCTGATTTCACCCTTTCTAGCGTGACCCATTTTTACTCCCACTGACAAAAATTTCTGAATCTGCCACTAGATACTCGATCTAAAATGATTATGCTATGACATTGCGTTTTCTCCAAACTGTAAGCTTTAAGTTTCATAGAAGATTGATCACGTGAGAGGTTTGTTGTTTCAGGCTGTCGTCTCACGTGTTTAGTTTCCATTCTTAAAGACATTTTCAACTTTGATGTTTTGTACTCATCTGGGGGAGCATGTGCACATGACACCTCCAAATAGTATATTATAGTTATTTATTTATTTATTTATTGTTGTACTAAATCTCACATCTAATATTCCAAATAGTTTTAACTTTAATCGGGTATGATAACAAGAGTTGTTATTCGTGTGTCATTAACACGAATATATAAATCAGTAACATTTTTATAATATTATATAAAGAAATTAAAATACAAAAAATTGTATAATAATGTTAAAAATAAGTCAAACGCTTAATTAAGTAATTAGATTAAGACGTAAAAATTATATTAAAAGAAAATTAGATTTAAATAATACGAGTTATGTCTTATTGGCAAATAATAATATGAGTTTTGACATTTCCTCACAATAATATCAATTAAACACCCAGGTGTTATCAGTGATACGCCGTTTAAATTGATTTAACGGTGTTAATGAAATGGATGTTTTTGTCATTTGTAAAAGTGGAGGGGCTGGTTTTGTAATTTTTTTTTATAAACAAAAAAAAAAGTGGAGAAGGAGGGTTCTCTTTGCCGTTCACCGGCCGCCCCTCTCTGCCGTTCACCGGCAAACCACCACCACCCCTCTTTGCTCCGGCGACCGGCGACCTCCTCTTTGCTCCGATCGAAACGACCGGCGACCTCCTCTCTGCCGTTCACCGGCAAACCACCACCACCCCTTCTTCTTCTTTCTCCGGCGGATCCGTTTTTGTACAGGCGAGATTAGCGAACTCGAAAGAAAACTCCGGCGGATCTGTTACGGCTAACCGCCGCGGCATCTGGCTAGGGTCCCGACGAGGACGGTGGCGGCGCCGCTCGTCTTCCTTTTCTATTCCACCGTCGATTTCATCTTACCAACCGGAGAACGAGGGAGAACTCATGTAGCTGGCGGCGGCTACGATTTTGAGAACGAGTAGCGATGGGTGGTGGGGATGGGTCGACGGGTCAGTGAGAAGGGGAAAGATGCGACGGAGGAGGGATGGTGGTGGGAAGCGGTGGTGGCTGTCTTGAGTGGTGGTGGATGGATGGTGGAGTAGCGGTGGGTGATGGGGATGAGTGAGCGACAGTGGCCGCCGCCGGTGAACGATTTATAAAAAAACCAGCCCCTCCACTTTATATCAGGTTTATAAAAAAAATTTATAAAACCAGCCCCTCCACTTTCACAAATGACAAAAACATCCATTTCATTAACACCGTTAAATCAATTTAAACGGCGTATCACTCATAGCACCTGGGTGTTTAATTGATATTATTGTGAGGAAAAGTCAAAACTCATATTATTATTCGCCAATAAGGCATAACTCGTATTATTTAAATCCAATTAAACTATATTAAACGACTGTATCTATTACACTATCAATTTTTATACTTAAATCGTGGAGCTTGAAAAGAAACTAAAAAAAAAGATTAAAAAGAAAAAAAAAATTACTATGCCATGTACCAACCATCAAGGCCTAATTATAAAAATACAAAAAAAAAAAAAAAAATTTGTTTCGTGCGTGATTGATGGTTTTAACTTGAAATTTTCATTAATTTATGTTTTTTCTAGTTAGGGACATTTTTATTAAAAGGTAGGTAAAATGTTAGAAAAAACATATTATAAAGTATAAGAATTAGACTACGTGTAGTGGGATTATGGATCCCCATAACGCCTCCACAACAAAATAAATGACATTTTGTGACTCTTAATTTTAATGACTTTAAATAATTTAAATAATTCAGTAATTAAAAGCCGCAGCCCCTAATTAGCTTAATATTACGCTCAGCCCTAATTTGCTTATCATTACGCTCTCCTTAATCGACAATCTCTTTGCAATCGACAATCGGAAATCCAATTCTTCCCGCTGAACTGCCCATCGGAGGTTGGACTGCCATCGGAGCATTAAACCGCCATCGGAGCGTTAAACAATCACTTGTACGCATGGTTTTCGTATGTATTCATCCATTATCGATTTATATATTTAACGGTTTTTCATCTCTGAAGGTTGATCATCATCTACATCGAGCCAAAGCACTAATAATTCCTCGAAGGCTTCGTCAATCAAGCATCTGCTTTCAAAGGTTCTTCTATCGCAAGCTTCATCGGTGAATTTTTTATTTGCAATTTTTATCCGCTTTTTGCTTTCTGCGAGTTCTAACTGTTCGTATCTTATATAATATGAACGCATATGCCTGATTTTTCTAATCACTTGATGTTAATTAACTTTTTTTTTATTATCATATCAATCATGCTCCACAAATTGAAATTGGTAATTGCTTCATTAGTTGCTAATGTATGCATTTTGATTCCCAATTATGTTTTATTAGGTCAATAAGGTAAAATGATAATTGATATGTTACTTCTTATGTTAGGGAAATTTGTTTGTTCTTGTTTGTAGCCCTGGCTAGAGATATAAACCATACAGTTCCTTAAGTCTTGGTACAATTGGGTGTTAGTTCTTAAAGCTTGCTTAAACATGTTCATATTTAGGGATTTAACGGTAACTGATAATACTGGTCTCACACTAGCACAACTTGCTTCTGATAAGAATCACCAACAAGTTGCTTTTTTTCTTGTAGGTATTCCTTGACAGTTGTAAAAGAAAACATTTTTAAGGAATACAACAGAAATATTTAAACCGATGTAGCTGGTATGTTCTTTGAGTTTTGCTGTCTAAATAGTTTTGAATTGCAGTATCTGCTTAGTGTTTTTTCATCTATATTACATTGAGATAATAAATTCAATATTTTAACATACGATGCTCTTTTGTTTTTTGTAGCAAAGATCCAGATTATGTAAAATACCAACAGGCATGACTCACAGAATATGAAAGATGATGTTAGTCATGTTTTGCTTCTTTTTGTTTCTATTTTTGAAATTTAAACTAAATGCCAACTATTCTCACAATTAATATCTATGCTGCTTTACTAATGGTTGACTTTGTGTGCTCCTTTTTTGATACTGAATAGGAGGAGCCTTTACTGAAGATTGAGATAAAGGATCATGCTTTGCTAGCTGGTAATTGGTCTCAACTTTGTGCAACTTGTAAGGTAATGTTACAGTTACACTCGTCAAATTATAACCATGTTATACAAATTCAGAATTACAACTTTTTGCCTTCTAATTTACATAATTTTTTTAATTGTCTGCCTTTGTTGATTAGATTGTTCGACCTATTTGCTCAAAGCATTGTTCCACTTGTGATCGATGCGTTGAACAATATGACCATCATTGCCCATTGGTGTTGCATCGGCAAGGTTTGTTTATATTTTCATAACATTATCATGATCTTATAGACCTAGTTTTAAGCAGTACCTTTAAAAACCCTAATGGCTGAGGAACAAAAGGGATTTCTTGGGCTTCCTTGTTGTTGAAGTATTTACTATGCTAATAACAGGCATAGTTGCCCTTACAAGTAATTTTTGTATAGATTATTCATCATATTATCTGGCTTGAATATCTAAAAGCGAACTTGTCAACTTCTCATTTCAGTATAGATTAGTGAACAACTTTTTAGTTTCTTCTGGTTATTGTGTCTCAATGATGGAAAACAGTCACCAATGCTGCATTTTCAGTCGTGACTGCAATAGCAAAGGTATACCACTCTATTATTTTTTGCTATGGACTTATAGTTCTATTTTTTTGGCTTTACTAAATATTTGTTTCATGTTTCTCTTCGTAGTTAGTTGGTATGAGGCCAGATATATTCTACATTGTTAGAAGGGTCTGCTGCTGACATTTAAATGAGCTTGGGGAAGCAAAAAAAAATCAACTTTAGGTAAGTTCTTTAGCTCGAAATGGTTATGTTTTATTTTTAAAATCTTTTTCATTATTGCCAATAATCATTTGCTTTCTAGGATAGGGCTTTTACTTGACTTTTATGCTTGTACGAGGACAAGAAGATGTAACCCGGTGTCCCGGTTATTAGGTTCCAGGTAATATCTTGAATACCAAAATGGTCATGTTTTAGTCATTTGGTTGCTAATACAAGATTCTTAGGTACAAGTGAATTATTAAAATGCTTACGTCTTTCTATTTTATTTGCAATATACATTTTGCTTTTTTGTATGGAGCTGCACCTTGAGCTCACAAAAGCGAAAGGACAAGATGATGAGATAAAATTCTTAGTTCTAGAATTTTGAACCACCTACTCTTACTTTACAGTTTACATATGTATATAGCAATGAGCAATTTTCTCACTTTGTATTTGTTTTGTTAATGAGTTGTTGCAGCTAATGTTATTTCCTTAGTCACAATTTGTTATCCATGCGAAGAAGCTAATCGTTTTAATATATTACACAGTGTCTGAAATTCATGGGAGGACGTTTGGGCGTGAACACTTCTTACTTGCACTGTGTTTCCTCTGTGCGTTTAACCTCGACAAGGCGCTTTATCTTGCAAGCTTCTTAATTCTTATCTTTCATCTATGCACTTGGTCACTTTTCAACAGAGTACTTGATTTATCACACCATGGCCATTCAGAATCTTGCAACTGTTGGTTTCTTTGCAGGTATTATTGACACTTTCATCTTATGATGTTATTTCCTTTGTTCTCATTTGAGTTATTCGAGTTGTAAAAATTTACACGCAGTAAAAAACCGTTTAAATCCCTGCTATGTTTTTAACTTCTGTTCGTTGTGATGGTTCTTGTTCTGCTATCTTAGGCACTCAATAGTATGGATGTTGGTACAATGGAACAGTCATAAGCCTAAGCTGCATTGAAGTAGGAATGAAACTATAGAAGATTTGCTCAGTTTTCTGTTCCGTGGTAATATTCATCTGCAACTTTAAATCTGAAGTGATTTATGTTAAAGAAGCCATCTACTGGTGCCAGAAATCACTTATGAGCTGAATTATTCTCATTGAGTAAGGTAACTTTTAAATGATGTACAAAATCGATGGAACTTCAAATCTGAAGTGATTTATGTTAAAGAAGCCATCTACTGGTGCCAGAAATCACTTATGAGCTGAATTTTTCTCATTGAGTAAGGTAACTTTTAAATGATGTACAAAATCGATGGTTGAGATTAGTGGTATTGTCTATGATAAACTGATGAACAATGGACCAACTCATGGTAAACCCAAGAAGAAGTGGGACAATGTTAGGCGAGTGCAGGTTGGGTTGGCTTGGGTAACAGGTCATACCGAGTTGGGTCGGGTTGGTTTGTGCACTCTGTTTTTATGTTGTAATTTTTCAGTCCCCAAATCTGTAAAGTGTGTTGCTTTTTATCCTGTTCAAGTCGAAGCAAGTCCAGCCAATTTGATATTTAAGCGGTTTGGTTCGCAGTCCAGTTTTTATGGCAATTTAAGAGTTACTTTCAATTTGAAACTAGGAAGGAACCAAGACTTTTACCGTTGTTTTTATAAATTTTGGCTGGGTTGGTTTGGTTTGTTATTTCTAGTTAGCTACATAGATTCTTTGGGGGGTTTTAATCAATTTCAATGATGTGTATAAACTATGGGAATTTGTTGCAAAGTTTGAGTGCAGGTTTCATTGGTGGTGGGCTTTCAACTGTTTTGGAAAAAGATGAATGATGTTTAGTTAGCTAGTTTCATGATCTGGATCACGATCAATTAGAAACATTTCTTGTTTATAAGTTTGTAGGGAGATGACATTCATGTATTAATGATTCTTGGTTTATAATGAGGTTGTTTTTAACTATAATAGAATTTTGATTTATCTAAATAGTAATATTTTGTTCTTTAATGTATGCATGGACAAAAGATTATTGTGTTTTTAGTGACTGGAGTTATTAGACTTTTAGTGACTAAAATTTAAGTAAAAAATATTGGACTTTTAGTGACTAAAGTTTAAGTAAAAGAATATTGGACTTTTAGTGACTAAAATTAAAGTAAATAAATTTTGGACTTTTAGTGACTAAAATTAGAGTCAAGAAATGTTGACTTTTAGTGACTAAAGTTAAAGTCAAGAAATATTGAACTTTTAGTGACTAAAGTTAAAGTCAAAAAAGACCTATAGCGATGGTTCCACTAGTGACACTTTTTATTTTAGAGGGAGAAAGTTTTTAGGGCTTTAGTGACTCTTTTTTTATATTTTTTGACTGTTTTTTTTAGTCACTAAAAGTCAATTATCTTGTAGTGCTCATATACCGTCTCCATGGGGATTATGGTCAATATGAAGCAGATTCAAAGGGCTGAGCATTGTCTACATAGCGCTCTTTGCCACCTTCTCTTGCTTGATGATTGGTCTGAGTGAATTTTGAAAGATTTAAAATAATAATAGTTTTGTAATAATAAAAAGGGATTATGAATCATGACTACACATTTATAGTCATAATCATCCTCTTTGTGATAATGTACCTCACGCATATCGGATACTTCACCTAAAAAATGGCTGTAACTTATAACTAGACAAGAAGAAGAGCAATACCACTCCGATCAAGACATACAGCTTTTATACAACTTAGATTTATTATTTACTAATACAACTAACATATATTGCATAATATATTGTATATTTTGTATACCGTCTGTAGGGAATCATTCATAAAATTAATCGAATTCCGTACTCTCCAAACTAGCCATACTTAACATAGTAGCATAAGGGGAGGGGGTATGGTTGTGGCATGGCTTGGGGAAGCCATGCTCACTAACTAATCAATTACCGCCAACTCAAATTGCAAGATTTTGAAGCCATGTCAAGCCACACCACATGGTATAGTTGTGGTGTGGCTTGGAGAAGCCAAATAGAATCCGTTTTTTTTTATTTGTACAACTTTTAATAAACAACTTTCATAAAAAAAAAAGTCTATTTTTTTCTTTCATTTAGCTTGTCCCACATTGGTGTGGGAACTAAAACATTGCTAGCTTATATATGATAACATACATGACATGTTAAGTTCTTATGTTGTGTTTTACTCGAGTATCTACCCGTGCGCAGGGGGTGCAAATTTGGCAAAATTGTCTTCCCGTACGAACGAATACTAGGGGTGTGCAAAAAACCGAATTAACCAAACCGAAACCGAATAAACCGATAAAACCGAACCGAAAAAAACCAAACCGAACAAAAAACCGATAAAAACCGAACCGAAAAAACCGAAACCGTAATCTTCGGTTCGGTTTCGGTTTTTATATTTCACGCAACCGAACCGAACCGAAAAACCGAACAGATTAATACAACCGAACCGAACCGAAACTACAAACCGAAAAACCGAGCAACCGAACCGAACCGTTGACATAGTTTAAATTTTCTTATATTTAATAGTTTAACTAGGGCCCATTTTTATTTTCTATAGTTTTATTTTAAGTAGGGGCCCATTGGAGCCCATAAAAAATGAACCCTAGAATATGGGAGGACAAGAGGACGGAGGCCAGAAATTAACAATCACGCTTCACGAATTCACGTCAGTCTCGATCTCATCTCCTCCATGGACGTATGCAACTGCTATACACCATCGCTAACCAGTCATTCCTCCACCGTCGCTAACCAGTAACGACCGTCATTCGTCACTCTGTACAGCTGCTAAGAGCCCCTGTCAGTAACGACCACCAGTCGACCACCGTCAAAGAGCCCCCGTCAGTCCGTCACTCGCAGAAGGTAAAATATGGTTTCATAACGTGATGACTTATGCGTGTTATGCTCTTTAGAAAGGAAAGATTGATCCTTTCTAGTTTCTATGCTTTAGTCATATACGGTTCTTTCGTTGTCTTCATGGGCAATGTGTTTTTTGAACTTTGTATGCAAGGTGTCCTTTTGTTCTAGCTTTAGCAGTTTGTTTTTCTTAGTTTGTATTTGTTGTTGCTTGGTGTGATCTTGGCACTGTGTTTTTTTAACTTTGTATTTGGCCAGTTTCCTCTTAGAAATTTTGTATCTACATAGTTGTGCTATATTTATTACCTTGATTATCAAATGCATAATCCTTAATCGCTTTAGTATTTGACTGTAAATATTAATAATGAGCATATAAATGTTATGTAGAGTTAAGGTCTAGTCTATTAATATTTTTCGTGAATGTTTATGATAGATGGAAGCATCATGTAGCGAGAGTCTAAGTGCGAGTAAAAAGGTTATTGATGTTGATGAAGAAAACCTAAAGGAACCGGTTGATAGTGCTGATGAACAAGCCGTTGAGCAGGATAAGAAAGATGGTGGAAGACAACGATCGTATGTATGGAAGCATTTTAAAAGGGATGAAAAAGTGGGAAAAGCAACATGTGAATTCTGTAAAAAAAAGGTTGCGGCGGATTCTAAAGTGAATGGTACAAGTGTCATGCGTAATCATTTGCAACTATATTGCCAGGCTTCTCCTTATAGAAATAAGGTAGATAAAAAACAACAAAAACTAGCTTATAAGGCTTCAAATTCGGAGCAAAGTGGTGGTACCTTGGTTGCTCACAAATTTGACCAAGAAAAGTGTAGGAACCTACTTGCTCGAATGTGCATAAAAGATAACCGCCCTTTTAGTATAACTGATGATGAGGGACTTAGGGAGTTCGTTTGGGAGTTAAACCCGATGTTTAGGTTTCCGTCTAGATATACAATTGCTAGGGATTGTGTTAAGATATACCAAGAGGAAAAAAAGAAGCTAAAGGTTTATTTCAAAGATCGAATGGTATCCCTTACCACAGATACATGGACATCGGTTCAAAACCTAAATTATATGTGTCTTACTGCACATTGGATTGATGACGACTGGGTGCTTAGAAAGAAAATTATCAATTTTTGTCTCATATTGAATCCTAAGGCTGACACTATAGGAAGGCTAGTATACCGTTGCTTACAAGAATGGGATATTGATAGTGTGACACCCGAGAATTTCAAGGTTAACTTCCGTTAGACAAACCCGTTAGTTACGTTATAAGTGTTAAACTAGTAACTAATGCATAACTAGGCCGAATACGTCCACGACCTTTGGTTGATGTCACACCCCGGTCAACGGTTTCGGGTGTGAGCGAGAATGGAATCATAGTCGAGGATACGTAGAACACTTCTAATAATTTAAAAACTTCATAAAACATTAATTCGTTTCATTGCAGCGGAAAGAGTAGTGGAAACATCAATGTTTTACAACTTAAAAACATAAGTCTTAAATGATTATTAAAAGCTTAAAACAGTTAAATTGGATAGTCGGGACTATGACTCCAGGGACAGGTCCGTTAGCAGTTGTAAGCCCCATTTGCATGTCTTCCAGAAGTCTTCTCA